>CP125266.1:654610-1213129 GCA_030027945.1 Phytophthora plurivora
GCCCTCATCGGTACTATCAATTGTTCCTAGATTCTTCGTAAAACTTCTCTAATTTTTCTTCTGGTAGACCAGGATAATAGTGGTGTTTTGGACTTTAGTGAGTATGTCGAGGCCCTGGGCAAGTTCTGCCTCTTGAACAAAGAGGACATGCTCAAATGTACGTCCTCGATAACTTTACGCTACGAGATAATAGCCCACTAACCCTTTTCAGTCTGCTTCAACGTCTTCGATGACGACAAGAACGGCACAATTGAGGGGGAGGAGCTGACAAAACTAATCGAAATACTGCACGACGACGACCAGACCAGCAACATGAAACACGCCCTCAAGACGTTCGACTTCAACGGGGACGGCAAGATCGACTTTACCGAATTCAAGCAGCTCAACGCGCAGTTCCCGAGTCTATTGTATCCAGCTTTTCGCATCCAGCAGAACATGAAAATTTTCACTTTGGGTGAGAAGTGGTGGGAACGGAAGATCGAGGAGCTGGTCACTGAACAGCACGATAAACTGGCGCAACAAGCGGCCACAGACAACGTGGAGGACATGACGGACGAGGCTTTGAAGGCCAAAAAGGTGGAGGTGGAGCGCGTGGCGAAGCTCAAGCGCCAGGAGCAGGCGATCCGGATCCGAATGGGCTGCCTGTGCTACACGTGCTGTCCCTGTCGACGAAAGCTCTACATTGTGGACGAGGAATCCAGCGATAGTGACAGTGATTCCGATGAGGAACGAGCTCGACGGAAGCAGAAGGAGAACAACCAGAAGAAGAGCAAAAAAGAGGGCAAGAAGCAGAATATTGTGCCGGTTGGTCCTAGGAAACCTCTTAGTCAGGAAGAGCGACTGGAACGAGCACGGAAGCGAAGGTTGAGGGATATGCAGGACCGACCCACACGGAAGGACTAGACAGATCTCGTCAGTTCTACACAGGGAGGACGAGTGGTTCCGACTTTCGCCATTAAAAATTCAGAAATGAGCTCGCACGATCTCTGAAGTAAGCACTGATATATATTTAAAAAAAAATAAGATCTTCACTGAAGATTCTTTAGTTATTCCATGGAGAATGCGGTGCCGGCTGTGGCGACGTGACACCTGATTATGGACGGTTTGCATTACAGTAATCTGCCTGAATAAGGAACGCCTGATATATACTGAAATATAGGGGAAATAGAATGGTGTAGATCAAATAACCTCCTTTCTTTGTCCCACTAAAATTAGGTATGTCAGGTTATTAATTTTTACCCCGTTCCTTACTCAGGCAGAATACTGTAATCTGTTGAAGCGACTAACTTCTTGTCGGCGGTCAGCTGCCCATAGAGCTGCCATGAACCTTCATTGCCACTGGCAATCGAAGTTTGCCAGGCATCAAGAAAGAGACAGCAGTGCGGTCCTTGGAAGATGGACGTCCATCTTCCTCATTCAGCAGCAAAGAAACACTCGCCCAAAATGCACGACCATCATCAAAATCTAGTCCACCATGCACGGTGCATTGCACCTACGTCTCTAATACTGCAGATACCTCAGGTGGCTACATACACGTGCATATCGCTGTCGTCTACATGTCAGCCATGTCATGCAACGGCACGTGCCGCACATGTAGCGACTTGGTGTGTTACAACAAGACGATCCAAAGTTCATCTCGAATTTCAACTTCTGAAATCTAGGGATGGGCGTCCACTTTTTGGGAAAAGGACAAACACTCTCTGCAACCGCATTTCTAAATTTACCACGAGCCGTTCAAGTCGTTTCCGCATTTGGTGCCGACTGCTGATGCTTCAGTTGCTGTTGCTGTTGCTGTCTCTACTGGCTGCAGGAGCATTCGCCAGTGACGATGACGCTCTGGTGCCCTTCAACTCATGGGGCAACACAGTGGACACGCTGCAGTACGCGCTGGCCTTCATCGTGGTGCTGGTGGCCGCGCACCCGCTGGCCCTTTTCTTCCCCAAATTCTTCAAGCTCCCATTAATCACCGGGTATTTAGTGATCGGGATCATCGCAGGCCCATTTGTGGCTAATTTGCTGCCTAAAGCACTGGTCGACATGCTCTCGTCATACGTGAGTGCTTTGGCTCTCTCTTTTATCTCATTCCAAGCTGGACAGGAGATTTATCTACCGGAATTAAGACCGCAACTCAAGCAGATCTTCATCCTGTTAAGTGTACTCTACGTGGTGGCTATGGTGATCGTTACAAGTGTCCACTTGCTGTCCAACAACGCCTTCTTCTACGATGAATTCATCACCAATTGCCAGCTGGGAATTGCGCTCATGTTCGGGTCCATCTCAGTCTTAGGCTCTCCGGCTACAGTTATGGCCATCAAGATCGAGCTCAACAGTGTCGGACCATTCACAAATCTCATGCTGGGGGCTACAATGACGGCGGAATTCGTCGTATTAGTGTCGTTCTCCATCTCCCGGATCATTTGCTCCATCTACTGCGCAGATTTGAACGTCTCAGTGGGGAATTTGGTCTTCACGCTGGCAATTGTGGCGTCCAATTTACTACTTGGAGCGTTAATCGGACTCGTGATCATCCTCATCTTCCAGATTCCAGGCAGCACAGCGGACGAACACTTGGATCTCAATGATGTTCAGACCACAACCCAGTCAACTTACAGTCACAAAGACTTGGAAGCTTCTCCAGATCCAGATCGAATGCCACATCCGCACAACGCCTATGTGGAATCCACAGAGGAGCAGAGAAGACCCAAGTTCTGGACTACAAGGATGTCTCTATACGTTAAAGGTTTCCTCTGGTTAAGTATGGGCTACGTATTCTACATCTCCACTACGACGATCAGCGAAGCCACAGTCGCTTCTTACGGCTTGTCCTGGGAAGTGAAATTCGAGCCTCTACTTGTACTGATGGTGGGTTCCTGCTTGGCCGGCCACTACTCGTTGATCCGCCACGACATGCACGTGATCCTTGACACGGTGGCTCCGTACATGTTCCTGCCGTTCTTCGTCATGACTGGAGCCGCTTTGAAGCTCGACAAGGTCCTGGACGCCATCCCACTCATGAGTTTGTACGTGTGTCTACGCTTCGTTTCCGTCTTCATCGCGTGTTACTTGGGTGGACGCTTCCTGCTCAAGCTCACGCCGAGACAATACAACAATCTGTGGCTTACGATGACGCCTCAAGCTGGTGTAGCTCTTGGTTTGGCGAATGAAGTCAAAGCGTTGAGCTCTGAGCCATGGGCGGCCGAGTTCGCTGCGACGATTGTGGCTGCAGTGGTGGTTAACCAGATCATCGGGCCTGTTCTGTGTGCTATTGGGCTAAGCCGCGCAGGTGAAAGCATGTACGACCGAGTGGCTGAGGCTCAACCGGTAGACAACGGGGACGTATCGAGCGAAAGCGGCAGATCTCTTCGCAGTCGACTTTCCAGCAGCAATATCACCCAGGGTAACGGAGATCCACGGGCTTTATTACCCTTTTATCAGGTGAAAAGCGCTGTGGTTATTGGTGAGGACGAAGTTGCCTTTGAAATCGCACTGGAGTTGTCGTTGTATGGAGCGCAAGTGACTGTGCCGCTACTGGACAAGGAACAAGCGGATAAATGGCACACTATCAACGAGACGATCCTCAAGAGGTCAGCTAAGGGAGAACTCATCCAATACAAGAACAAAGTGAGGGAACGGGAGCAAGGAGACGTACAAGGAATGTCTACAGCGGATGTATTGATTTTTACTGGTGATGCGATACGAACCCTGGAGCATGTCCGGACGATGAAGGCTTTATTGGGGGAAGAACACCCTCGGATGATCGCGATCGTACCTGACTGCACGTACAGTAAAGACTTGAAGGAACTGGGAGTGTTGATCATCCAGCCGTCCATCGCTTTGGCAAATATTGCTACGCGAATGGCTTTGCTGGAAAAGAAACTGGCGGAGTCCCTGTCATTGGAGATCAGTACGACCAGCGATTTCGCCACGGCCGCGTACTTCATGAACCGCGACTCCGTGCATTCGCTGTCCGAGATGAGGCTCGACGGTCGGCGTCTGGCATTGGGCAGAAGCGTTGTTAACCATCACTCGGTCAATTACGACAGACTAGCGGAGGCTTTGGCTGCTGAAAACCTCCCGATGCCTCCTCCACCGTCGCGTGTGTCAATGTTCGGTACTTCTGCGGCTGGTTTCGACCCGTTTTCCCGTCGTGGGGATGGGATGTCAGCGTATGAGCATTTCGTGGTGCAAGATGGAGCGGACAACGAGGAGAATGTGTTTAATGCGCAGTTTGTGCAACCTTCACCTCGGTTGGAAGTCTTCCCGTCACCGCAAAACAGCAATCCCTACTCGTTCGTGAGATCGAGATCGTCCAGGAATTCCGGTGGTTCTGGGCGTCCTCGGTTAAATTCAGCCACAGGGAGTGCACGTCGGGGGCTTACGCGCACGTATTCTGACGTTGTATGACGATGAGGAAGTTGATGATCACTGTACAAACGTAACGTACGTTTTCGTGGAGAAAGTTTTGAGGCGGGGCAGGTTGAGGCGGGGGCAGAGACTATCCTGGAAAAGAGAAAACTAACGGTAGGAGCAAACACTTGAAGTTAGGAAAACCCTGTCGCTAATTTCTTGTCGGGACCGGAGGCCATTCTCGAATTTTCTTCGCAGGGCCGGAGTCACCATGCCGCGTTTGTCTGGCCGACGCAAAGCTATGCTAACACCTTCCGTTCAAGTGAGAAATGCTCCAGCACGTGTGAAAGGGTCACTGAAGGCGAAGTCAACGCTCTTTATCCTGTGGAAAGATGCTCATACCAGTGGAGTGAAGGGTGTTGTCGAGCTACAAGTGTCGGACTTGCTACTAACGCTAAAAAGCGCTCGCGTTAAGGATTTATTCCCGGTTCTCAACAAAAAGATCAACGCCAAGTACCAGGCCGACAATTATTGTCGTGAAGTCGAGAGATTCCTGCTCTACGGGACTCGAGTGAGTCGCGATCGTCGTCTTGATCCACTCATTCCCGATCTGAGTCTCGCTCCACGGTTCGTTGCCGTCATGCGCGTTTACCCCAAGAGAGTGCCGAAAAGAGTATATCTGTTTCCGTTAAGACGCTGACGAACACGAATCTTGTGCTTCACTGTAAGACCTCCGATACAGTGGGCACTGTGAAAGCCAAGCTTGAGAAGAAGCTGAAGATTTCTCGAGAATCGCAGAAGTTGATTTACGTTGGAAAACAACTTGAAGACCGACCATCTTGCGCTTTCTGCTTACGGAATCACGAACATGAGCCAGATTCATTTGGTCTGAACGGAGGTGGAACTTCCCGAGTTTTTGCTGATGTTGCGGATAATTAACTACTACGCACGGTCGAGTTCTCTCGAGACGCTCCCGCGTGGCGTATGGCGTACCATGGACTCAATATCGAAGGCAAGTGCGAAAATCCCCAATGTGTTGCTTTTCGTCGGATGGTGAAGTGCCCCAAGCACTTCCAAGCGTTCAATCTCATGCGATGAGGACATCAAGTGTCCAATGTGCCAATCAAAGGTGACTTCGCAAACCTGTGGATTTTATGATTGTGCCTGGAAATTCGATGGTGTACAAGCGGACAATGGGTTTTCAATCATTTCGCAATGGAACGAGGCGCGCGGGTACAAGTACCATCGCTTTGATGCTGACAAGTATCGAGGTTCCGTGAAATGGGAGTCTTTTGATTGTGGTCAAGCGGTTAGATAAAGCTGCTACGGGTGCTGAGCCGTGCGGTATCTGTTGGTCTGGACTTGGCTCGTCGAACGGTTTTGTTACCACTACGTGTGGCCACAGCTTCCACTGTGCCTGTTTCGACGAATGGTCGGAACGGTGCGTCAAACACGGAAATCTTGCGAGCTGTCCGCTATGCCGAGGGGAACTGGAGGCGAAACCTGTGTAATGCGTGGGTTGTGGTGATGTCGGTGATGGAGAAAGCTGCGGCGTTTGTGGAGAGACAACACCAACAATTTTGGATTGCATGCACAAGATTTCGGCTTCAGTTTTTGCTTATTGATGTTTTTTTTTCGTTTTACGTTTTGGTTTTGGAGTTAGCTGTAACAGCATAAGGCAATGAAAAGGTTTTCGCATGTTGTTTGCCGTTCATACATTACCAAAGGAAAGTTCTGTTGCATCAGCAATATTGGCTGCTAACAAATGGGAAAGGGTTGAGAAGAATACCAGCGATGGCTCTTTTGAAGTTTGGAGACTATCAGGAAAGGTCTGAAAGACTACAACTCTCGACCGAGTAAATATCCTGGAAAGGGAGATATGACCGAACCGAAGAACCCAATCGGCCATTCTCAAAATTCCTTTGCTGGACTTGCTCTTCCCCATGCAGCGTTTGTCAGACCGCCGCTTCCAATTGAAGCCAACGCTCTCGATCCTGTGGAAAGATGCTCATACACGTGGAGTGAAAGGCGTCGTCGAATTACGCGAGTCCGATTTGTTATGGGAAAACGCTCGAGTTGGAGATTTGTTCCCAATTCTCAATAAGAGGATTAACGCCAAGTACCAAGCCGATCGCAATTTCCGTGAAGTCGAGAGCTTCTTGCTCTACGGCACTCGTGTGAGTCCAGATCGTCGCCTGGATCCGCTCATACCTGAGCTGGGTCTTGCTCCACGGTTCGTTGCAGTCATGCGTGTTTACCCGAAGAAAGTGCCAAGAACCAAGATTTCCGTTTTCATCAAGACGCTGACGAACCAGAATCTGTTGCTTCACTGCGAGTCTTCGGATACGGTGGGGGCTGTGAAAATTCAAATTCAGGGCCACGTGAACACTGCTCGCGACTTCCAGTGTTTGATTTACGATGGAAAGGAGCTTGAAGACCATCTTGCGCTCTCGACTTACGGAATTACGGACAGGAGCCAGATCCGATTGGTGCGGATGATGAACGGAGGCGGGGCTCCACGAATCTTTGCTGATATCTCGGATAATTCGCTACTGAACGAGTATGAGTTCTCTCGGAATGCTCCTGAGTGGCGTATGGCGTCTCAAGGACTTAATATCGAAGGCAGGTGCAAAACCCCTGAATGCGCTGCGTTTCGGAAGATGATTATTTGCCCCAGGGGCTTTCACAACTTTAATCTCATTCAAGATGAAGACATCAAGTGCCCGATGTGCCAGTCAAAGGTAACGCCTCGAACTTGTGTTTTTTACGACTGTGCCTGGAAATTCGACGGTGTGCAAGCGGTTGATGGTTATTCAATCATTTCACAGTGGAAGGAAGCGCGCGGGTACAAGTACCAGCGCTTTGACGCTGACAAGTTCCACGGTCCTGTGAGATGGGAGAGTCTTTTGATAGTGGCTAAACCGTTGGATGAATCTGTGACGGTCGCTCTATCATCAAGTGGGAGCATGGACAGTGCTGAACCGTGTCCAATTTGTTGGTCTAGCCTTGGTTCGTCTGAAGGAGGTTTCGCCATTACCACGACGTGTGGTCACAGCTTCCACTGCAAATGTGTTGACGAATGGTCTGGATGGTGCACCCGATATGGAAATCTTGTGAGTTGTCCGTTGTGTCGCGGAGAACTGGAGGCACAAGCTGCTTAGTGAGTGGGCTGTGGTGATGTAGCTGGTGGAGAAAACTGCGGTATTATGTGGAAAAACATCACCATGCATTTCGTGATCTCGAATTTTAGTTTTTGCGTTTTGCTTGTTTGGACTAACAGAATGAAGTCAAAATTTCACGGATACTGTCATTTATTTTACACCAGTATTGCTTAACTTAAGCGGGTGTCGCGTCGCCTCATTGATGTTGGATATGAGCATGAAAGCAGCCATTCTCTCCTTTCGGAGTCGAAAGTTACTCAACATTTTCAATGTACAGAGCTGTAAAACGGTACGAATGGTCCATATGTCTTGTCAGTTTGTTTCGTTGGAGCAAGAAGGTCTGACACAATAGTTCGCGAGCCAAACTACCATGAAACCACTGAAGAATTTCTAGCGTCCGTTTCCTGCGGCAATTTCCATTGCAGCAGTCGTGCAACTTGCACAGTGCAAGTCTCGGATCGATTGGAATGTAGCACATTTCTTTTTTGAGGGATGCGAAAGAGGTCAAGACTCTCACGAACAAGAACCGTTTGCTTCACTATGACTCGTACGAAACGGTAGACAATATGAAAGGCCAAATTCAGGACAAGCTGAGGATTAGGCGAGATTTCCAGCGCTTGGTCTACGCAGGCAAGCATCTTGAAGATCATCTTTAGCTTTACACCTACGGAATTACGAACATGAGCCAAATTCACTTGGTTCAGATGATGAATGGGGGTGGAGCTTCACATATCTTTGCTGATATTTCGGATAATTCTCTGCTGCACGTGGACGAGTTCTCTCTTGTTGCTCCTGACTCAGGAGTCCTGAGTGGCGTATGGCGTACCAAGGACTCAACATCGAAGGAACGTGTGAAAATCCACTTTGTGCCGCGTTTCGCGAACTGATTATTTATTTGCCCTAAAAGTTTCCAGGAGTTCAATCTCATGCCATATGAAGACGCGAAGTGCCCAATGTGCCAGTCAAATGTGACTCCTAGCACTTGTGGGTTTTACGACTGTGCTTGGAAATTCGACGGCGTTCAAGCGGATAATGGGAATCCCGTCATTTCGCGGTGGAAGGAAGCAAGGGGGTACAGGTAACATCGCTTTTATGCCGACGAACATTGTGGATCCGTGAAATGGGAGAGTCTTCTAGTCGTGGCCAAGCCGTTAGACGCTGAGCCGTGTCCTATCTGTTGGTCTAACCTTGGCTCGAGTGATGGTAGCCTCGCCATTACCACACAGCTTCCATTGCCAATGTATCGACGAATGGTCTGGATGGTGCATCCAATTTGGAAACCGTGCGAACTGTCCGATATGTCGCGGAGGACTGCAGGCACAGGCTGCTTAATGCAATGGATTTGTGGCGAAGTAGCTGATGGAGAAAGCAGCGCTGAGAAAGCAACTTTGTTGTTTCAACTTTCTGATTTTGGTTCCGTTTTTGGTTGTTTTTGAGTTACTTGATATCTTTCACGGTAATTATATTTTGTTTTGCAGATTGCTGATGTAAAACGGGAGGATAGCTTGATAAATACACCGTCGGCAAGTATTACTCTCCGTGGTCTCGTGTTCATGCTCGATACTTCTGCTGCTGATTGGAAGGAATTATCGGGAGGTGCTGCACCGATTGCACATTGAACAAATTCTCTTCATTTCCAGTCTCCTTAACCGAGGCCGTGCAGCACACCATAATTTTTAGACAATATTGATCTCACGAACGCGCGGTGGGACTTACATGTACGCACTTGAACATTCTGTGACTGGACGATCTGTGAATATGTATGTATGTATGTATGTATGTAAACGCGTTTCGCGAGCCGTCTTGCCACCGGAGTGGCTCAACTTCCGCATGCGTCGGGTTATCTCTCATTCTCTACGTTTCTCTCTTCTCTCGGCCAGAGTCCATTAAGCGGCGCGTACTCTATAAGTGCCTCGGTTAAGTCCTTCCAGGCTGCACGATCCTGTGCGCATAGGCGAAGGAGATACAGGTCTGGTGCACGTTGAAGCCGGTGTCCTGCGGAAAGTGTCTAAAGGTCATCTAAGACCATCGGTAGCGTTAGTCGGTGTCTGCCTCTCCATTTGCCGGTCTCACTGGGGTTAAAGAAGGCTGTCATGAAGCAGTATGCTGGAATGCCTGCTGTTCTGCGGAGTATGTGGCCATAAAGGCTCCGTCGGCTGCGAAGCAAGTGAAATCGGAGTAGCTGGGTCTTGGTACGGTCGTAGAGCTTATCATTGGAGATCGTGTCTGGATAACGTACTCCGATCACTTTGCGGAGCTGTTGACGATGGAAACTTTCGAGGCTGTGAATATATCCAGGTGAAAACATATTTTGAGAGCAGAGCTACATGTATGATACATGACATGTCCAGGCAAAATCGTCTACAATGCAGACGTTTTTCCCTAAAAATTCGATGGAGACGATTCTAACTAGTTTTGACTGGACCCCCAACTTAGAGTGTTGAACTCCAACATGATCGACTTAGTCAAACCGGACAAAGCGAATGATTTCTGCTGGATCTGATCCGATGATCGGATTTTGATCAACTCATTGCCCCACATGTTCAAGAATCGTGTCATTTCGAATGTTGGGAGCCTGCTATTCGGGAAAGATGCAAATAGATAGAACAGATACACTGTACTGTACAGTATGATACATGTACCCGTTGCGGAGTGGCGATTTGTCATATGTGGCTCTTCATCATTATACAGGTAACTTTCAACTCATCATGAGTTGATTAAATAACAAATGACTTGTCACTCTTCTATCTGTAAGTAGTACGGGACGCTATCGAAATCAAAACGAATCGTCTCGTGTCAGCGCACTTACCTAGAGCACTTTTACAAGCAGAGTGCGCTTCGCGAGAGATCAGTGAATCGCTCGTGGATCACTCTCGTGATCATTGATCACTCTTGCCGGTAGACAGTTTAGTCGATCCTCAACGGTATCCTGAACGTACGGATGATCTGGGAAAATTGGATGGGGAAAAGAGCGTTACCACGCGCCTCGAACTTCCAGGATCAGGAGAAACCTTCAGCTCATTAACTATTTTTCCTACTCCAAGCAACAGCTCCAACCATGCGTTTCTTCTCCCAAGTTCTGGCTGCGGTGGCTATCGTGGCTTCTGGTGTCGCTGCTGAATTGGAAGAGGGTGTCCGGTTGGGCGAGACTTTCGGTGGACCCCACGGCAACAAGTACTCGGACATCGACCTCGCTTCGGCCGGACAATCGGTCAAGTCTATCACCATCCGCTTTGGAGATCGTGTGGACTCCGTCGCTCTCGATGTGGTTTCTCCGGAGGGAAACCCCAGCACCTTCTTCCACGGTGGCAATGGAGGTGAAAAGAACACTCTCACGCTAGCGGAAGGAGAGTACGTCACGGGTATGGAGGCTCACTGGGGCAAGTACTACCGCAAGACTCGCATCATGTACATCGCGTTCACCACGAACGCTGGTAACACCATCGTTGGCGGAACCCCGCAGAAAAACACGGACAAGAAGGGCACGGACATCGCTCCTGAGGGTTATCAGCTTGGTGGCTTTATGGGGTACGCCGGTAACGAATTGGACTCGGTCGGTGCCATCTGGACGAGCGTTGAGCCGGTGGAGTAAAAGCGTTTTTCCACTTGGTTAACTCTTCTAACCCAAAGGTAGTATTTCCCTTTATCAGTGTAACACGCTTCAACTACCACTTTTTCTGTTTCTGTTGATCGCTTAAAACGGTTTCGTGTTCACTCGTTGGCGTCATGTCCACGGAGAAGACCTTCACGAAGACCTATACTACCATCTTGTGTTACAAGAAGAAGAAGTTGAGTTAGTGGATATAAATCATGGTAAATGGAAGCAAGTATCTACTTGGAAAAATTGATTATTGCCCAGGAATCCGAATTCTGCTTATTGGGGGGTAAGCTTCTTGGTTTGGCTGGATCGAAACCCATTCTTTGAAGGGCCGAAAGCACTGCGTGGCGTTCAGCTCGAGGCACAGGCCATCGGGTTGAATAGATCACTTGAAAGTTTCGAGTTTACCTAAACCGAGGAAGTATCCTGGAAAAGAAATAACTCAATGAATCTTCAAGTTTGCAGAACCATGTCCCTGATTCTCTCCGGAATGTCAGCCATTCTCGAATTTACTTTGTAGGAGAGCTTTCCCCATGCTACGTTTGTCTCGCCGCCGAAATGATAGGGCAACACTTCCCGTCCAACGGCAAGATGTTCACGCGCGCGTTCAACCACCATTGAAGAAGTCGGGGCTTTCAATCCTGTGGAGAGATGCCCATACCCGTGGAGTGAAGGGCGTCGTCGAATTACGTGAGTCCGATTTGCCACAACAAGGCGCTCGCGTTAAAGATTTGTTCCTGGTTCTCAACAAGAAGATCAACTCGAAGTACCAGACCGATCGCAATTTTCGAGAAGTCGAGCTTTTTCTACTGTACGGGACTCGTGTAAGTCCGGATCGTTGCCATGATCCGCTCATACCCCAACTAGGTCTCGTCCCTCGGTTCGTTGCAGTCATGCGCGTTTACAACAAGAATGGGCCAAGAAACGAGATCTCTGTTCTTATCAAGACGCTTACAAACACGACCTTTTTGCTGCACTGTCAGTCCTCCGATACAGTAGCCCAAGTGAAAACCAGACTTGAAGACCATGTGAAGATTACTCCAGACTTCCAGCAGTTGATCTACGCTGGTAAGCAGCTTGAAGACCATCTTGCGCTTTCGACTTACGGAATCACGAGTTGGAGCGAGATTCACTTGGTTCGGATGATGAACGGAGGTGGAGCTGAACGGATCTTTGCCGATGTTTCGGATAATTCACTGTTGGACGAATACGATTTCGCTCGGGTTGGACCTGAATGGCGTACGGCGTCCCGTGGACTCAATATCGAAGGAAGGTGCAAAACTCCACAATGTGTCGCATTTCGGGAGTGGATTATTTGCCGAAAGCGTTTCCAGGAGTTTAATCTGATGAAAGATGAGGATATCAAGTGTCCAATGTGCTAGTCAAAAGTGATTCCTCGTACTTGTGGATTTTACGACTGTGCCTGGAAATTCGACGGTGTGCAAGCGGTTGATGGTTATTCAATCATTTCGCAGTGGAAGGATGCGCGGGGGCACAAGTACCATCGATTCCACGCTGACCAGTTCTACGGTTCCGTGAAGTGGGAAAGTCTTCTGATCGTGGTTAAACCGCTAGACGAATCTGTGACGGTCGCTCTGTCGCCACGATCAAGCATGAGCGCTGAACCGTGCTCTATCTGTTGGTCGCGCCTCGGCTCATCTGATGGTGGTGCTGTTACCACAATGTGTGGACACAGATTTCACGGCAAATGTATTGACGAATGGTCTGGATGGTGCGTCCAATATGGAAATCGTGCGAACTGTCCGATATGCCGCGGAGTGTTGAAGGCACAGGCTGCTTAAGGCGTCGACTGTGGTGATGTAGCTGATGGAGAAAATACGTGGCTTTTTGTGGAGAAACATCACCAAGGACGTTTGGATTGCGTACGAGATCTCGAGTTTTGGTTTTCACTTTGTCTTTTTATTGTTTTCTTCGTTTTTTTTTAGCAAAAAAAGCAACGGTATTCTCTTTTCGTGTTTTATTTGCTGTTTATGATTCAGAATGCCAGGCTGCCAAATTTAGGACATTCACTTTGAAGTGTGGAGACTATCGGGCATGTATTGGAAAGTTCTTAAAGACTAATCAATCCTCCATCGAGTAAAATATCCTGGAAAGAGAGTACCCAGCTTTTTCCTGCTTCTTTCCGGACCGTCTTCCCGGCCATTCTCAAATTTCCATTGCTAGACTCGCTTTCATGCTGCGTTGGTCGAACCGCCAAAAGCCAACACTTGCTGACCAATGGCCAGGTGTTCGTGCGCTTCTGCAAGGACCACCGAAGGCTAAGTCAACACTATCCTGTGGAAAGATGCTCATACCCGTGGAGTGAAGGGCGTCGTCGAGGTACGCGCGACGGATTTACCATTACAAGGCGCTCGAATTCGAGACTTGTTTCCAGTTCTGAACAAAAAGATCAACGCGAAGTACCAGGCCGATCGCAATTTCCGGGAAGTTGAGAGTTTTCTCCTGTATGGAACTCGTGTGAGCCGCGACCGTCGCCTTGATCCGCTCATACCGGAGCTGGGTCTAACTCCAAGGTTTGTTGCTGTCATGCGCGTTTACTCGAAGAAAACGCCAAGCACCAGTATTTATGTGTTCATCAAGACGCTGACGAGCACGAATACTTTGCTTCACTGCGAGTCTTCTGATACGGTGGGCGAAATAAAAAAACAAATTCAGGACAAACTGGGGATTACTCGAGATTGCCAGCGTTTGGTCTACGAAGGCAAGCAACTTGAAGACCATCTTGCGCTTTCTACTTATGGGATTATAAACATGAGTCGGCTTCATTTGGTCCGGATGATGAACGGGGGTGGGACTTCTCGGCTTTTTGCTGACGTATCGGATCCCTCACTTCTAAAAGAGCGTGAATTCTCTCCGCGTGCTCCTGAATGGCGTGTAGTGTCGAAAGGACTGAATATTGAAGGCGAGTGCAAAAATCAACGCTGTGTTGCGTTTGGCTCGATGATTATTTGCCCCAGGGGATTCCAGGAGTTTAATATCATGCGAGATGAAGATACCAAGTGTCCAATATGCCAGTCAAAGGTGATCCCAAGAACTTGTGGCTTTTACGACTGTGCCTGGAAATTCGACGGTATACAAATGGATGATGGGTATTCAATCATTTCACAGTGGCAGGATGCACGTGGGAAAAAGTGCCATCGCTTCGATGCTGACAGACTGAGTGGTTCTGTGAAATGGGAGAGTCTTTTGATCGTGGTCAAGCCGTTAGACGAATCCGTGAAGGTCACTCTGTCGCTAAGTAAGAGCATGAAGAGCACGGAACCGTGCACTATCTGTTGGTCTGTGCTTGGTCCGCATGGTGGTGGTGTTGTTATTACCTTAGCGTGTGGACACAGACTCCACTGCGCTTGCATTGACAAATGGTCTGGATGGTGCGCTGGACAGGGAAACCTTGCGAGCTGCCCATCGTGTCGGGGAGAACTGGAGGCACAAACCGCTTAATTTGCGGGTTCTGGTGGAGCTGATAAGGAAAACTGCAGCATTTTCTGGAGATCCGGATTACGAGATCTCAAATTGTAGTTTCTAGGTTTTGCGTTCATTTTCTTTTAGGTTTTGGAGTTTGCTGTTGCAAGAGAGATAAAAACGACATAAAAACGAAAGCTTTACCAGCCAATTTTACATCATCCCCGACAGTAGTATTAGGCAGCGATGAAACTGATCTAATTGGGGCACTGGCAAGGCCTTTTTGCACTGCTCGTTGGAACGATATCGACTCGGATGAAAGTCAAACATTTTGCTTCTACGTGTACACTAAAGGTATATCTGAAGACATTTACTTCGGCGAAACACAAGCGGTGACGCCAAATATCGCTAACTTGCAGGCTTCATTTCGAAGCACTGCCATTTCCTGTTTCGGCATTCATCCGATTGGAATATTGACGGCGGAGCGCTTAATCGAGTGCTTACGCGCTTGGGATCGTGTCAGAACATACTGAACTTCTTCCTAACCTCCCACGACAACGAATATGGACTCCGCGATGCTAGACGTAAGACACTGGTAATAGCATAGGTCTGCAAGACGTAAGTCCAGCTAAAGTTAATCAACTTTTACCTACCTACCTAAAGGTATATCTGATAGACCAAATCGAGAATGCACCGAATACGATGCGAAACAAAGTTCAATTTCTACAACTGGCAACTCACGATACAAACCAAGGTTTGCGATTGCAGAGATTCTCATTTAAAAATATGAAGAATAAAGCTAACCTTCGAGCGGTGTCTGTTCACTGTCAATAGGCGCTAGCTGCTCGTAGCCGCGAGCAGGTCTTTGGAGTTTCGCGATCAGCTCTCGCCTCGCTCTAGCGGCTACAGTCGGCTTCAATGTGCGGCTTGAGTGACACCCACAGACGCTAGAACATCCGCGTAGCTCTTGCCGCCCTCCAGCTCCTTCTCCAGCTCGATCAGCTTGCCCACTCCGTCGATCATCGTCTGCACGAGCTCTACCTCCGACTTCCCGATGCGAGCCTTGTTGGAAATATCCCACATCCCTCCAATAGCTGCTGAGTGTTCACCAGCAGAACCACGAGGCTGCAGGCCGAGAGGGGCACAAACCTCCTCAAGAGCGTGTGGGTCCTCGCCCAGTTTCTCCAGCTTAACGAACATACTAGCACGTAATCCAGTACCCAAGTTCGATGGACACGTACCAAGGAAACCGAGGTGGTCGTTGTGCATGAAGCCGTAGCCGTTGGCCTTGATGCTCTCCTCCACGGCCGCTACAGCCTTCACCCACCGGGCAAACACCTCGACGATGTTCCCGTCGCTCTGCATGGAGATCACTCTCATGTGGTCTTCTTCATTGCACCACACTAGGAACGTCTTCTGGTCGTTGTGGAAGATGCCACGTCCACTTGGCCAGTCACGAGCAGCTCCAGCACCAGTCAAAAGAGTGCCGCCTCCAGGCTTCTGGAACAGGAAGTGGTCCTTCTGAAGCTGATCCTCCTCCTCCTTCGTCATGTTGCTCAGCGGGTAGTATTTCCCCTTGAGTTCTTCCGTCAGCGTCGAAAGACCGGTGGCAATGAGGTTCTCCACCTCTAATCGCTCTGCACGCGTCGTTCCGGGCGGTAAACTCAGTCCGCGGATGTTGCGACCAGCACGCACACGTGTGGACTGCACGTAGGCGTTGTCGATCTTGTCAGCATTCACCAACTTAGCCACGTCCATGTCGGTGTGGTGCTTGTCCTCCGGCTTGAAGCCGTGCCAACCCTCAATCACCGGATCGTACAGCTCCTTGAAGACTTCATAGCACTCTTCATCTCCAGCAACGACACCTACACCGAGGTGAGCGTTGTCAATCCCCGTCTGGATCGCCATATCCAGCGTGTAACCCTTGGTGGAGTGTTTGTCCTTCAACTTGTCGTACAGCTCCTTGCTCAAGTGCTTGGCCATCAAGCTCCGGTGTTTGGCAGTGAACACTGGATAGTTGTCCTCTTGCGAAGGAAGCACAGCGATGCTCGTGGTGGATGCCACAAGCGGCGGACCAGCATCAATGACAACCGGGGCTGCAGATTCCGTCGGGATCAACGCGTCAATACTCTCGCCAGCCACCAGCTTCTGCTCCATGGCAATGAGTAGCGTGATGCCATTGATCATCGTCTGCACCAGTTCTGCTTCAGAGTGGCCGATCCGCTGCTTGTTACTGACGTCATAGACGCCTCCGACCGAAGCCGAGTGCTCTCCAGCTGTTCCTCGAGGCTGCAGATGCAACAAGGAGCAGATTTTCTCGAATCTCTCCACGTCTTCTGTCAATTTCGGCAGCTTGACCATGACACTGGCCCGCAAACCCGTCCCTAAGTTGGATGGGCACGTGCCGATGAAGCCGAGATGCTCATTGTACATGAACTCCTTGCCCTTGGCCTTGATACTCTCCTCCACGCTCTTAATAGCACGACAGAAGCGCTCAAACACAGCACCGACGTCTCCTCCGTCCTGCATGGAGATGACTCTCATGTGGTCCTCCTCGTTGCACCAGACCAAGAACGTCTTGTCGTTATTGTGGAAGATGCCGCGAGCCGAGGGCCAGTCCCGCGCAGCTCCCGCAGCTTCCAGTAAAGTGCCTCCTCCAGGCTTCTGGAACAGGAAATGGTCCGTGATGAGCTGCTGCTCGTCCTCCGGCGACATCTCCGACAGTTTGTAGAATTTGCCGCTTAAATCTCCACTCATGTCTCCCAGAGCAGCCTGCAACAGGTTCATCACGTCTTTCCGGTGCGCACGCGACGTAGCAGGCGGCAACGGCAACCCGCGGATGTTCCGACCCGCGCGAATCCTCGTGGAGATGATGAACTCGTCGGGCAGCTTGCCGTTCGTCACATGGGTCGGGTCCATGTCGCACTTGTGCTTATCTTCCGGCTTGTAGCCATGCCAACCTTCAATTACCGGGTCAAACAGCGGCTTGAACACTTCGTAGCACTCTTCGTCGCCTGCAGTGACCCCCACCCCCAAGTGCGGGTTGTCCACGCCCGTCTGGACCGCGCGGTCCAGCGTGTAGCCCGTGGACGTCTTCAGCTCCTTAAGTTGCGCGTAGACCTCGATCGTCAGGTGTTTGGCCATGAGCGAGCGGTGCGCCGGCGTGAACTGCGGGAAGCCCGTGATCTTGGCGTCCGTGAGCTGCGCAGACGAGAGCTTCTGCGCCAGTTTGTTGGGCGACGCGGCGGGGGGAGCAGCGTCTTCGGCCATGAGGAGCGAGCGAGAGGTGACGGCTTGAGCGGCTTGGAGGGAAGTGGCCGAGTGCGGAATGAGGAGGCGGCAGGAAGATCTCAACGCAGGACGCGCGCGGGAATGATTGTCACTTAGTATACTGAAGTCAAGACAAGCGAGAAACGGCGGCTGTTCAAGATTCCACGCACGTCGGTTGGCCAGCTAGCAGATGGATACAGTTGGTGTGTGCTACACCAAATATACATATTATTGTAGAAATTTACCTTTCCAAATACATTTTTGCAGTACCGTTGCGACCGTTTGTTCCTGCGTTGCGGTCTTGCGTTTACTAACAGCGCTTGTAACGTTGCCGAACACATATTTTTTTTCTGTTGAATGCAATGATTGCCATCGTAGATCAAACGCAGGAAACCGCGGGTAATGTTCACGTGGCCCTGAATTTGAGCTTTCATATAGCTTACCGTGTCGGAAGACTGACAGTGAAGCAACACATTCTTGTTCGTCAACCTCTTGATAAGAACAGAGATGCTTGTCCTTGGTGTTTTCTTGGGGTAAGTGCGCATGACCGAGGGACGAGACCTAGTTCGGGTATGAGCGGATCATGGCAACGATCCGGACTTACACGAGTCCCGTACAGTAGAAAAAGCTCGACTTCTCGAAAATTGCGATCGGTCTGGTACGTCGAGTTGATCTTCTTGTTGAGAACCGGGAACAAATCTTTAACGCGAGCGCCTTGTAGTGGCAAATCCGACACGCGTAACTCGACGACACCCTTCACTCCACGGGTATCTAAGTTCTCATGCATCTGGCCAGTTTTGCAATTGCAATTTGCTTGAAAAACAAATCGGCCATGAATGCAAAACGTGAAAAAACTAAAATCGACAGTTTATGCAGCATGGAATTAAATTTTAGGGTGGTCCACACAGCCTTAAATTAGCTTCGGCAGCGACGAGCCAGTTGCAAGCTGCTTGAGAAACTTTGTAACTTGACCGGGAAATGGTGTACCTTTGGCCTAGAACTAGGTCGTCTGCGACTTACGCTGAAGCTCTCAAAAACTCCTCGCCATCAAAAACGCACAACGTATGCGAGTCCACATGCAATATTAATAAATGCAGAATGCACTATTGCCGTTTTACACCGCTGAATCGCTGTAGCCCGTCAATTTGGTGTATCAAACTTTGAGTTTTCGTATTGGTCCGCCCGAATGTTCTCGGCTGGTGCGTGTTGGCAAAATCTGTCATGATTATTCATTTTCATGTTTATCACAATTGCACCGATCCCACAGATATTTATCAGCATAATCGGACCGATCCCACAGATATTTAATGAGTATCATCTGTTGGATTGTATGGGTCCGGACCCGAGTCATTATCACAATTGTGACCTAAATGCAATACTTTATTTTTGGTATCGAAACGTCATTTTGCGAAGAGCACCATGGCGAAGAAGAAGAAGTCAGGCACCTCTATCCGCGACTATGCTGCAGCCACTTCAGCGACGACACGCCATGAATCACAGTCCCTCATTCCGCAGGAAGCACGCCTACCGCGGCAAAATGATAGCGCACTTCAGATGCTCATGGAAGAGCGAGAGAGGTCTACTCTTCAAAAGGCTATCGACAGCCGGCCAATTAATGCAAAACGAAAGTACGAGGGCTATCAAAAGGAGTTCGCAGAATGGAGTCAATCGATGGGATTTAGCGATGGCGTCACTGTCACTGGTAGCAAGCTGCATCTCTTTTTGGACACCCAGGTAGTAGGAAGAGAATCAAAGAAGAAGAAGGGTAAAGTCATTGGCGCTTCAACAGTCTACGGCTACGTCAACGCTGTTGTAGATCTATACAATCAGCAGGTCTCAAACAAGATGAACGCTAATGAACATCCTCGCACATACAAGGTGAAGTAGCTACTTTCAACTGTTCAAGCAGAAACTACGGCTACACGAAAAAAGAACTACACGGATCGTGGAGTGGGTTCACTAGACGGCTATCAATCGGAGTCTCAATTCACGCAGATTTGTGATACGTTTTTCGTTTTGAATGATCTCATGGGAAGAGCAGCGTTTTTGGTATCGCATTTCGGATTGTTGCGGGGTGAAAACATTCGCGATCTCGAATTAGCTGACATGTTCTCTCAAGAACTTGATAAAGAAGGTTTCCAGCCGTGTATTGCGTTGGTACTACTTATTCAACATGGGGAAACGAATACATTTGGGAAACTGCAACACGAAGGCTTCATGCGCAACAAGGCCGTTCATTTATGCCCAGTGGGAGCGGTTGCGTTCTACCTCTTTGAGCGTTTTCATCTCAATGGTGAACCTTTTTCGTCTTTCAGGAGATCCCAGGATTGGTATGACATTAAGTTTCTTCGTGGCAAAGATCCAAAGAATTCCATATCCTACAACAATCACAAGAAACGTTACGAAGCTGTATTCAAGCATCTAGGGCTTATCTTCAATAAAAAGACTCATATCAATCGCCAGCAAGGTGTTCGGCAGCTGGAAAGCGCCGACGTGGACGTATCTCAAACGCGAAGGCATGGACGGTGGGGGCTGGACACAGTTGAGGCAGTATACTCGGCTCCTCTTGCACGGGAAGCAATTCGAGCGCTTTCGGGACATCCTCCCCGCTCTCGGCTGTATTACCTGGATCGCGCTATTGTGGAACCACCCAATGACCTACAACAACTCATTTTTCCAGGCCTTGAAAGTTTCAAACAGAAGATACTTGTTGGTGAGTGGGAATGCAACCTCGCAGCACGAGGATTTATCGACTTGTTAGAATTTTTACGCACTGTTTTGCTTCAAGATGCTGCATTTTTGTTTGACATCCTCCCTGACCGCCTTCGAAGTCATTATGTCTTTGGAGGAATGTTTCAACAATACCGTGCACAAGCCCTTGTGAGCGCTCAAACGACACAACACCCAGTGGAAATGCAGCTGCAGTTGGCCATGCCAGTCCTATCGCAACGAATTAACACGCAACACGCAGCCACAATGCAACGATTAGAATCTCAACATTTGGCTCTCGTTGACATGGTAAAACAATCCCAAGCTCAGCTTGCTTCATTTCTCTACGGTGAAGTTCTTTGCCGACTCCTGCACGTGTCTACCAATACAATTGACAGTGGTTCGATTCAACCTCCTCTAGACAACAGCTCTCATGTGTCAATCCCGCCTAACACAACGGTACAGCAGCGCCCACAACAGTTAGGACCAACACCAGTCCCTCAATACACCATGAGCCGTGCTGTATCCTCCGTACGGGAACTTTGGACTGAATGACACCACTGTATCGCTAATCAGCCTTCAATTGAATATCTGGAGGAAACATTTGGTACAAAATGGAGAGCGTCATCAAAAGAAGCAAAATGCTTTTCCAGACGTCGGCATGTCATTGATCACGTACGCAGTCTTGTAAGCGACGGCCTCTCTGTTGAAGACGCAATTGACAAAGCTGACTTCCTGAGTGGAAACAAAAGCATAGACAGTTTTTCAAAATGGCTACGCAGCAATCAATCATCTTAGCTCAATGCTTACTTTAGCGCTTTGGCAAACCCGGTGATCCGATTGACAGCTCTATCTGAATTACAATATCAATATCGTCATCGTTGCATAAGTTAGAAGAGTAGTGTTTGATATCACTACAACAGCTTACCTCTAATGAAAGTTTGGGTAGGCCGTCTAGGAAATTGAGACCGGCGCCAGCACGCATTTTCACCATTGCCTTGCTACGCGTCCAGAAACAACAGCACCAGAGCATGCGCGAGTAGCCGGAGATATATGCAGCTATAACGTTAAAAGCCCATATCTTCTGCATGGAACCGAGTAATTCTCCTCGAGCTGCACAACAACGCACCTGGGGCTTCCAGTCGAGCGCCACATCCGAATGTCACTTTGTATGCGAGTCGTATTAGTGACGGCCTGCGACCTCCGCAGGCGCACTGTGCCAAATACTGCTGCTCAGCAGACGCTTGCCCCGACAGGAGACTCACTTGTGCGTCCTAGTATCTTGTGTCGGAGGTACAGCTACGCCTGGCTTTCAATGTTCTGCACGCACGCGATTCGCAACTCGTGGGTGATTGCTACACCAAGTGCCGTCCAGAAGAAGAGTTAATATGTGAGTTACCACAAATTTGACACTAAACCTGCCAATCAAACCGTAGTATTTGGGTCATGACCCAGCGGCTGGTATCTCCAGGTAACAGGCCAAACTCTCGCTGGTATCTTCGGATAACAGGTCACAAGGTCATGACCTAGTCATGACTTTTTCGTTTTTACTTATCTGCATAATCGACCGATTATGTGCACCAGATCTGTACCTCCTTCACCTATGCGCACTGGATCGTGCAGCCTGGAAGGACTTAACCGAGGCGCTTATAGCGTACGCGCCGCTTAATGGACTCTGGCCGAGAGAAGAGAGAAACGTAGAGAATGAGAGATAACCCGACGCATGCGGAAGTTGAGTCGCTCCGGTGGCAAGACGGCTCGCGAAACGCGTTTACATACATACAATCGGTCGAGTCTCCATGGAATTTTCAGGGATCGTCTTCATGTACACTGGTAAAATGTCGAGGTAGCGGGATTTCGTGAAAAACACACGAATCTTGGCAATAAGGTACAAAGTCGCGCGGGCTCTGAAATTTAAGTAGCTAGCTGCTTCTAGTTGTAGGAGT
Organism: Phytophthora plurivora; assembly: GCA_030027945.1. Lineage (NCBI taxonomy): Eukaryota > Oomycota > Peronosporomycetes > Peronosporales > Peronosporaceae > Phytophthora > Phytophthora plurivora. The sequence goes on from CP125266.1 coordinate 677,065, forward strand.
TGATTTTTTTAGGGACTTGAAGTCAAGTACTTAAAAAGATTCTAGCGGCATCGGTTGCTGATGCAGCCGGCCAATTCTCCGCTGTGCCAGACGGCTTCGATAGCTCCATTAGCACTTCAAATCGTTTCTTCACAGTGTGCGCTGGATAGTAGCTTGTACGCGTGCACATTCGGCGCCAGCGCCTCATCGTAGTTTTGCTGTTCTTGTATCGACTGTTTTCGTGCTGAATCGAAAACCCCACTCGAGTAACTCGAGCATATACATGTACTGCTTGTAGCTCTCATAGTTCTAGATCACCTTCCACGGTACGACACGGAAATATTTCGCACGGACACTTGATGTGCTGCTACAAGGTGCTGGATGGCAATCTGATTGAGGTGCAGATCTCTGGTCTTCTGCCTCCACTGTGTATCTGCGCGGCGTTCTGCGTCTCTAGCTGCTCGAAGCACCCGCACGCGTTCTTGGTCTTCATCTCACATATCTGCCCGGAAAGAGGAGGCAGCGGGGGATTCTTTTCGTCCGGCCTGTGTAGTACGTAACTATACCCTACCAGCGTTCTCCTGTTCGTCCACATTGCCCGCGTCCTCGTCCTCCAGATTTTCTTCAGGCGGAGCATTCTTTCCCCTAAAGCTCTTTCTTTCTCTCTTCTGCTCGTGTTTCTCAGCTTCTTGCTGTCTAAAGGAATAGTGACACTAGAACTCGTCACTGCTCAGCTCTACAGGCACCATATAGCGTCATGGGCCATGACGCTATGGTGCATGACTCATGGAGCTCACGGATTTCACAGTCCTCGTCCACAGCTCTCGTGATCTCGTGTGCATGCTCCCTGCAGAGGAGAACCCCACTCCTCGTACTGGATCTTGTCCACGCGACCAGAGCGGGTTGAGTCGACCGCACAATAAAGTGGTGGCTTCGTCCTGAACGGCGGCCGCGAGTTTGCACTTTCTCCTGCATGAAGTTCACGAAACTCGAGGCATTGACTGACGCGGTCTTCACCGCTCAATCTTCCACATGTTCCTGCTGCATCGCCGCTAGAGTCTTCAGTCCTAGCTTGGCTGCATCAAGCACTTTCTTCTTCTTCTTCTTTTGCTCCACCTGCTAGCAACAGCTCTTGTTCCGTCATACCACATTCATGCAACATGCGTGTCGGTCATTGGCTAATACATTACGTACCTAAACGAGAAGGTGGCGACACAAGCAACATTCACGTAATATATCAGTTCTATCAGGTATTAATTTCTGTAATACCTACTGTAAATTTTAGGTGCATTTTAGTAAATGTATCTCAACACTTAATATCAACGATATATATAAATTATGAGGTTATGATGAAATAGATAATCATACCTCCACTCAGATCCTGTCTTTAGCTCTGAAATAAATTTCAGAGAACACGTTTTCAGCCAGAATTTCGCAACTTGCTCCACGGGCAGTAATGCGTATATTCTATCTGGCAGGTGTGGCTATTGTCGCAGGTGGAGGAGTACGATAAAATACACTTCCCGCAGTTTTTCCCTTGCTGAGCCACTTCTAAAGCTGTTCATCGGTTATTTTCGAAGACTTGAGGAGTTTTGCAGGAAACAGAGATCCCTCTACCTCTCTCCTCATCACCAGTACCGGTATCGACAATATTTCTCGTTCGCAAAAGCCTGTTGGAAACGTCCGATACAAAAACTCGAGAGTGTTTGGCAGAGCCGATGACTATCATTCCAGCCATATTTTAAAGCAGATGCCGATCGTTGGAACGTTCGTTCCTGTGCTGTTCGTGTTTTAGTGTGAGTTTAACCTTTTCTTGCGTTTAGGAATAACAATTGACATGAGAACGTAAAATTGCCGAAAACATAATTTTCCGTTGGATATCATTGCTTCATCCTGTTACATGTACAACAAAGTCAAAAACTAAAAAAAAAATAGAATCGAAACGCAAAAAACTGGAAACCAAGATTCGAGATCTCTTAATCCAAAACCTCCATGGTGATGTTTTTCCACAAAATGCCGTCGTTTTCTCCATCAGAAACATCACCAAAACCCACACATTAAGCAGCTTGCGCCCCCAGTCCTCCGCGACACATCGGACAGCTCGCAAGGTTTCCATATCGGGTGCACCATCCAGACCATTCGTCGATACATTTGCAGTGGAAGCTGTGCCCACACGTTGCGGTAATGGCGAAACCTCCTTCAGACGAGTCGATCCCAGACCAACAGATAGAGCACGGTTCAGCGCTCATGCTTGATCGTGGCGACAGAGCGACCGTCACAGATTCGTCTAGCGGTTTAACCACGATCAGAAGACTTTCCCACTTCACGGAACCGTAGAACTGGTCAGCGTGGAATCGATGGTACTTGTGCCCCCGCGCATCCTTCCACTGCGAAATGATTGAATAACCATCAACCGCTTGCACACCGTCGAATTTCCAGGCACAGTCGTAAAATCCACAAGTACGAGGAATCACTTTTGACTAGCACATTGGACACTTGATATCCTCATCTTTCATCAGATTAAACTCCTGGAAACGCTTTCGGCAAATAATCCACTCCCGAAATGCGACACATTGTGGAGTTTTGCACCTTCCTTCGATATTGAGTCCACGGGATGCCGTACGCCATTCAGGTCCAACCCGAGCGAAATCGTATTCGTCCAACAGTGAATTATCCGAAACATCGGCAAAGATCCGTTCAGCTCCACCTCCGTTCATCATCCGAACCAAGTGAATCTCGCTCCAACTCGTGATTCCGTAAGTCGAAAGCGCAAGATGGTCTTCAAGCTGCTTACCAGCGTAGATCAACTGCTGGAAGTCTGGAGTAATCTTCACATGGTCTTCAAGTCTGGTTTTCACTTGGGCTACTGTATCGGAGGACTGACAGTGCAGCAAAAAGGTCGTGTTTGTAAGCGTCTTGATAAGAACAGAGATCTCGTTTCTTGGCCCATTCTTGTTGTAAACGCGCATGACTGCAACGAACCGAGGGACGAGACCTAGTTGGGGTATGAGCGGATCATGGCAACGATCCGGACTTACACGAGTCCCGTACAGTAGAAAAAGCTCGACTTCTCGAAAATTGCGATCGGTCTGGTACTTCGAGTTGATCTTCTTGTTGAGAACCAGGAACAAATCTTTAACGCGAGCGCCTTGTTGTGGCAAATCGGACTCACGTAATTCGACGACGCCCTTCACTCCACGGGTATGGGCATCTCTCCACAGGATTGAAAGCCCCGACTTCTTCAATGGTGGTTGAACGCGCGCGTGAACATCTTGCCGTTGGACGGGAAGTGTTGCCCTATCATTTCGGCGGCGAGACAAACGTAGCATGGGGAAAGCTCTCCTACAAAGTAAATTCGAGAATGGCTGACATTCCGGAGAGAATCAGGGACATGGTTCTGCAAACTTGAAGATTCATTGAGTTATTTCTTTTCCAGGATACTTCCTCGGTTTAGGTAAACTCGAAACTTTCAAGTGATCTATTCAACCCGATGGCCTGTGCCTCGAGCTGAACGCCACGCAGTGCTTTCGGCCCTTCAAAGAATGGGTTTCGATCCAGCCAAACCAAGAAGCTTACCCCCCAATAAGCAGAATTCGGATTCCTGGGCAATAATCAATTTTTCCAAGTAGATACTTGCTTCCATTTACCATGATTTATATCCACTAACTCAACTTCTTCTTCTTGTAACACAAGATGGTAGTATAGGTCTTCGTGAAGGTCTTCTCCGTGGACATGACGCCAACGAGTGAACACGAAACCGTTTTAAGCGATCAACAGAAACAGAAAAAGTGGTAGTTGAAGCGTGTTACACTGATAAAGGGAAATACTACCTTTGGGTTAGAAGAGTTAACCAAGTGGAAAAACGCTTTTACTCCACCGGCTCAACGCTCGTCCAGATGGCACCGACCGAGTCCAATTCGTTACCGGCGTACCCCATAAAGCCACCAAGCTGATAACCCTCAGGAGCGATGTCCGTGCCCTTCTTGTCCGTGTTTTTCTGCGGGGTTCCGCCAACGATGGTGTTACCAGCGTTCGTGGTGAACGCGATGTACATGATGCGAGTCTTGCGGTAGTACTTGCCCCAGTGAGCCTCCATACCCGTGACGTACTCTCCTTCCGCTAGCGTGAGAGTGTTCTTTTCACCTCCATTGCCACCGTGGAAGAAGGTGCTGGGGTTTCCCTCCGGAGAAACCACATCGAGAGCGACGGAGTCCACACGATCTCCAAAGCGGATGGTGATAGACTTGACCGATTGTCCGGCCGAAGCGAGGTCGATGTCCGAGTACTTGTTGCCGTGGGGTCCACCGAAAGTCTCGCCCAACCGGACACCCTCTTCCAATTCAGCAGCGACACCAGAAGCCACGATAGCCACCGCAGCCAGAACTTGGGAGAAGAAACGCATGGTTGGAGCTGTTGCTTGGAGTAGGAAAAATAGTTAATGAGCTGAAGGTTTCTCCTGATCCTGGAAGTTCGAGGCGCGTGGTAACGCTCTTTTCCCCATCCAATTTTCCCAGATCATCCGTACGTTCAGGATACCGTTGAGGATCGACTAAACTGTCTACCGGCAAGAGTGATCAATGATCACGTGAGTGATCCACGAGCGATTCACTGATCTCTCGCGAAGTGCACTCTGCTTGTAAAAGTGCTCTAGGTAAGTGCGCTGACACGAGACGATTCGTTTTGATTTCGATAGCGTCCCGTACTACTTACAGATAGAAGAGTGACAAGTCATTTGTTATTTAATCAACTCATGATGAGTTGAAAGTTACCTGTATAATGATGAAGAGCCACATATGACAAATCGCCACTCCGCAACGGGTACATGTATCATACTGTACAGTACAGTGTATCTGTTCTATCTATTTGCATCTTTCCCGAATAGCAGGCTCCCAACATTCGAAATGACACGATTCTTGAACATGTGGGGCAATGAGTTGATCAAAATCCGATCATCGGATCAGATCCAGCAGAAATCATTCGCTTTGTCCGGTTTGACTAAGTCGATCATGTTGGAGTTCAACACTCTAAGTTGGGGGTCCAGTCAAAACTAGTTAGAATCGTCTCCATCGAATTTTTAGGGAAAAACGTCTGCATTGTAGACGATTTTGCCTGGACATGTCATGTATCATACATGTAGCTCTGCTCTCAAAATATGTTTTCACCTGGATATATTCACAGCCTCGAAAGTTTCCATCGTCAACAGCTCCGCAAAGTGATCGGAGTACGTTATCCAGACACGATCTCCAATGATAAGCTCTACGACCGTACCAAGACCCAGCTACTCCGATTTCACTTGCTTCGCAGCCGACGGAGCCTTTATGGCCACATACTCCGCAGAACAGCAGGCATTCCAGCATACTGCTTCATGACAGCCTTCTTTAACCCCAGTGAGACCGGCAAATGGAGAGGCAGACACCGACTAACGCTACCGATGGTCTTAGATGACCTTTAGACACTTTCCGCAGGACACCGGCTTCAACGTGCACCAGACCTGTATCTCCTTCGCCTATGCGCACAGGATCGTGCAGCCTGGAAGGACTTAACCGAGGCACTTATAGAGTACGCGCCGCTTAATGGACTCTGGCCGAGAGAAGAGAGAAACGTAGAGAATGAGAGATAACCCGACGCATGCGGAAGTTGAGCCACTCCGGTGGCAAGACGGCTCGCGAAACGCGTTTACATACATACATACATACATACATATTCACAGATCGTCCAGTCACAGAATGTTCAAGTGCGTACATGTAAGTCCCACCGCGCGTTCGTGAGATCAATATTGTCTAAAAATTATGGTGTGCTGCACGGCCTCGGTTAAGGAGACTGGAAATGAAGAGAATTTGTTCAATGTGCAATCGGTGCAGCACCTCCCGATAATTCCTTCCAATCAGCAGCAGAAGTATCGAGCATGAACACGAGACCACGGAGAGTAATACTTGCCGACGGTGTATTTATCAAGCTATCCTCCCGTTTTACATCAGCAATCTGCAAAACAAAATATAATTACCGTGAAAGATATCAAGTAACTCAAAAACAACCAAAAACGGAACCAAAATCAGAAAGTTGAAACAACAAAGTTGCTTTCTCAGCGCTGCTTTCTCCATCAGCTACTTCGCCACAAATCCATTGCATTAAGCAGCCTGTGCCTGCAGTCCTCCGCGACATATCGGACAGTTCGCACGGTTTCCAAATTGGATGCACCATCCAGACCATTCGTCGATACATTGGCAATGGAAGCTGTGTGGTAATGGCGAGGCTACCATCACTCGAGCCAAGGTTAGACCAGCAGATAGGACACGGCTCAGCGTCTAACGGCTTGGCCACGACTAGAAGACTCTCCCATTTCACGGATCCACAATGTTCGTCGGCATAAAAGCGATGTTACCTGTACCCCTTGCTTCCTTCCACCGCGAAATGACGGGATTCCCATTATCCGCTTGAACGCCGTCGAATTTCCAAGCACAGTCGTAAAACCCACAAGTGCTAGGAGTCACATTTGACTGGCACATTGGGCACTTCGCGTCTTCATATGGCATGAGATTGAACTCCTGGAAACTTTTAGGGCAAATAAATAATCAGTTCGCGAAACGCGGCACAAAGTGGATTTTCACACGTTCCTTCGATGTTGAGTCCTTGGTACGCCATACGCCACTCAGGACTCCTGAGTCAGGAGCAACAAGAGAGAACTCGTCCACGTGCAGCAGAGAATTATCCGAAATATCAGCAAAGATATGTGAAGCTCCACCCCCATTCATCATCTGAACCAAGTGAATTTGGCTCATGTTCGTAATTCCGTAGGTGTAAAGCTAAAGATGATCTTCAAGATGCTTGCCTGCGTAGACCAAGCGCTGGAAATCTCGCCTAATCCTCAGCTTGTCCTGAATTTGGCCTTTCATATTGTCTACCGTTTCGTACGAGTCATAGTGAAGCAAACGGTTCTTGTTCGTGAGAGTCTTGACCTCTTTCGCATCCCTCAAAAAAGAAATGTGCTACATTCCAATCGATCCGAGACTTGCACTGTGCAAGTTGCACGACTGCTGCAATGGAAATTGCCGCAGGAAACGGACGCTAGAAATTCTTCAGTGGTTTCATGGTAGTTTGGCTCGCGAACTATTGTGTCAGACCTTCTTGCTCCAACGAAACAAACTGACAAGACATATGGACCATTCGTACCGTTTTACAGCTCTGTACATTGAAAATGTTGAGTAACTTTCGACTCCGAAAGGAGAGAATGGCTGCTTTCATGCTCATATCCAACATCAATGAGGCGACGCGACACCCGCTTAAGTTAAGCAATACTGGTGTAAAATAAATGACAGTATCCGTGAAATTTTGACTTCATTCTGTTAGTCCAAACAAGCAAAACGCAAAAACTAAAATTCGAGATCACGAAATGCATGGTGATGTTTTTCCACATAATACCGCAGTTTTCTCCACCAGCTACATCACCACAGCCCACTCACTAAGCAGCTTGTGCCTCCAGTTCTCCGCGACACAACGGACAACTCACAAGATTTCCATATCGGGTGCACCATCCAGACCATTCGTCAACACATTTGCAGTGGAAGCTGTGACCACACGTCGTGGTAATGGCGAAACCTCCTTCAGACGAACCAAGGCTAGACCAACAAATTGGACACGGTTCAGCACTGTCCATGCTCCCACTTGATGATAGAGCGACCGTCACAGATTCATCCAACGGTTTAGCCACTATCAAAAGACTCTCCCATCTCACAGGACCGTGGAACTTGTCAGCGTCAAAGCGCTGGTACTTGTACCCGCGCGCTTCCTTCCACTGTGAAATGATTGAATAACCATCAACCGCTTGCACACCGTCGAATTTCCAGGCACAGTCGTAAAAAACACAAGTTCGAGGCGTTACCTTTGACTGGCACATCGGGCACTTGATGTCTTCATCTTGAATGAGATTAAAGTTGTGAAAGCCCCTGGGGCAAATAATCATCTTCCGAAACGCAGCGCATTCAGGGGTTTTGCACCTGCCTTCGATATTAAGTCCTTGAGACGCCATACGCCACTCAGGAGCATTCCGAGAGAACTCATACTCGTTCAGTAGCGAATTATCCGAGATATCAGCAAAGATTCGTGGAGCCCCGCCTCCGTTCATCATCCGCACCAATCGGATCTGGCTCCTGTCCGTAATTCCGTAAGTCGAGAGCGCAAGATGGTCTTCAAGCTCCTTTCCATCGTAAATCAAACACTGGAAGTCGCGAGCAGTGTTCACGTGGCCCTGAATTTGAATTTTCACAGCCCCCACCGTATCCGAAGACTCGCAGTGAAGCAACAGATTCTGGTTCGTCAGCGTCTTGATGAAAACGGAAATCTTGGTTCTTGGCACTTTCTTCGGGTAAACACGCATGACTGCAACGAACCGTGGAGCAAGACCCAGCTCAGGTATGAGCGGATCCAGGCGACGATCTAGACTCACACGAGTGCCGTAGAGCAAGAAGCTCTCGACTTCTCGAAAATTGTGATCGGTCTGGTACTTCGAGTTGATCTTCTTGTTGAGAACCGGGAACAAATCTTTAACGCGAGCGCCTTGTAGTGGCAAATCCGACACGCGTAACTCGACGACACCCTTCACTCCACGGGTATCTAAGTTCTCATGCATCTGGCCAGTTTTGCAATTGCAATTTGCTTGAAAAACAAATCGGCCATGAATGCAAAACGTGAAAAAACTGAAATCGACAGTTTATGCAGCATGGAATTAAAATTTAGGGTGGTCCACACAGCCTTAAATTAGCTTCGGCAGCGACGAGCCAGTTGCAAGCTGCTTGAGAAACTTTGTAACTTGACCGGGAAATGGTGTACCTTTGGCCTAGAACTAGGTCGTCTGCGACTTACGCTGAAGCTCTCAAAAACTAGCACTCGATGTTCATTCACCCCCTTGACCAACTGCAACTCCGTGTCCCTGGGGAGAACTGTGGCTGTACCTATAGGTTTAATCCTCTTCAGTCGGCTAGTCCTGGTATTACTGCTTGCTAGAGCTATCTTCGTGTTCATCTTCCACCAGTAGTAGATGTTTTTCCGCTTCGTTTCGCGAGAGGATGGGTTAAGGTCTGGGAATAATTTGTCCAGGGTGTCTTCGACGGAGTGAGTGGCAAAATATTGCACGACTTGTTGCCTAAACTCGTACGTGACTGTAGCTCGCTTGAACTGCCTTGGCTTCGCCCCACCCGAAGAGCTGAGACGCTTGCCTCGCTCCATAGCGGTGCCAGAGGAAAAGTGAAATGACTGGTGTACGAGCCGGTATTTAATCGGGGGCTAAAATAGCAAGCGAGTGTCGGATATAAGTTGCTAAAGCCTAACCCTGAAATAACGTGATTTGATTGGACAAATCAAGTCGGATAGAAGTCGATTTATACGGTACGTGATCTCCCATCTTGAGTTTTGACATGATCACTTGGCCAAAACGAGCGCGGAAAAAAAATGAGAGAACTAGAGTGATCTCTGCTGGAAGGACGTCGGTTTTATTTAAAGCGCACGCCGCTAGGTGATCCAAACTTTATTTTTAAAGTTGAGCCTACCCGTACGCGCACGCGACTCGTTATCCTACCCCTGGAGACAAAAGGTTAATGATGTGCGTTATAAATAAAAACGAAAAAGTCGTGACTAGGTCCTGTTATCCGAAGATACCAGCTGGGTCATGCATGACCTAAATACCACGCGTTCATTGGCAAATACTCCATGTTAATTTTGGTGGAAAGGAAGTCTCAAAACTTTTCTCTTGAGCTCCGCAGTCACCTACATCGAAACGAAGTACAAACTGCTCGAAGGGATGCCAGCGCAGAGGTACGCTACATGTAGCGCGTCGCAGAAGGTAGTGGTCGGCGGCAGCGACATCGTGGCCACGCGCAACTTCGTCAAGTATCACCAGGCTGGCGGGTTGGACGACGTGTACTGCGAAGCGACTACACGTGGCCACGGCTATCTTTTCGCTACAATGTTGGGCACTTACACTCTAAGATCTCCTTGGACATGCCCACCCTGTGTGACACTACCTCTGTGTTGTTAGTGCTATGGCGAGTAAAGGTAAGCTCTCTCTTCGCTGAAGAGAAGGCTTCAAAAATATTTGACCTTATATCTGATCAGTGCGATGGACGTTAGTTCTCGACCCAGAAGTGCAAGTGGAGTTTCAAGGCGCTCATGGAAATGCAGCTCCAGCCCTCGAAAATGTTCTGGATGCAGCAAGGTTGCGGCTCCGGAGTAGGCAAAAGCGCCGCCCCCGAGTCCGACGGCTGAGCGAGTGAAATCGACACTCTAAAGACCGGCTCAGCAACGGATAGCAGGGTCGTGGATAATACCAGCGCGGTGGTAGGTAGGTAGTTCAGATGATTAACTTGTTTTTCCTGGTTATTCTATTGGCTGGGTGAACTACTGAATTGTTTGAATTGACTTTGAATAAGGGGAGTCGAAATTAGACAAATCTGTGCTGATGATTATGGTTTGCGCGGTACGGATCTCTGCCGCAAAAAGTACTGGTTTGGTTTTAGGTACCTCGTCTTTTGGGAGAAGCAGACCTTGAATTCCCTCGTGTACCAATTATTCGGTACATGTCGCGTGTTTGTAATGCCAAACAAGCCCAAACTTTGGCTTGTTTTGAAGGTCCACTTTTGCTCATGATTTGCCACATCTACAGCTGACCGATTCAGAGGTACGTTTTAAATTCGACTCCCCCTAATGTGATATTGGATTTGAAAGTGAAATTGAATTGTGAAATGATTCCTTCTTCTGGATGTTTTTTTGTGAGCGATTCCCCGGAGGGACTCGAACCCCAGCCAAGCCAAGTTTGCGAACTTCGTGGGACTTTAGCCCACTGGACCACCAGGAGGCCCATACCAGCGCGGTGGTAGACTCGAGCCATGTCAAAGAGCTGAAACGCTATTGGAAAAGTGGCGGATGCAGTGATCTCAACGACATAACATCATGAACAGATTAGACCCGGCCCAGACACGCCAAATACCCGGTACTGCCTGCCGTCCCGAGGAAATTCGCAGTTCTTAGAGCATCTCCACCGGTAGGACTTATTTCTCGGTCTCAATCACTCGGTTAGAACCTCATATTTTAAGATAAGCCCATGGCGAGGAGCGGAGCTCCCACCGTGTAGTTTAACCCCCTGGTTCCCGACGTCGTAAGTTACGACATAGCGGGTGTGACAATAGAAAATGCGGTTGACTATACTTTATTTAAGAGACATGCTACTATATAAGATGCGAGAGACCAAATGATAAATGAAGAGAAACCATACAGCGGGAAGGAGGCACGGACTCAACGGGCAATGCGACACGTGGCAAAGGGTTCATGTTGGGAGCCGCTTACGTGTCATTCCAGAATTTGCCGAATGGCACGCATACGGTCTAGCACGCGAGGGAAGACTGATGCCGTTGCGGCAGCAGCTCGTGACATTAACTTCAAGCACTTGTGGAGGCAACGACGGGCGGTTGGCTGGACATCGAAGAGACCAACCGGGATTGAAACAGAGTGGAGGTACGTGGCTCCGGATGGTTCCGAGGTGTTCGTTGGAGAGGATGCGGTCGTCGTGCATGCGCTAGAGTACGGATTGCTGGATAACAACGAGAGCGAAGAGGAGATGCACGAGGTCAACGACAGCCCCACCAGCAAGGACGCCGAGGACTATGATATCCGCGTCTCGCAGATTGACACGAGCGCGCAGCTGTCTCAGCGCACTCTGGATAAACGTTTTGGTTCCTCAAGCGGCTCTGACGTCGCTCTCTCCCAGGCAGACTCTGACGTCTCTCTCTCCCAGGCAGCAGTGCCACGAGCGTTTGGTCTGTCTCCCGGAGAACTTGAAGCAACTGAATCGCATCGAGATGCTGCAACAAGCCTCCAATTACTGTCGGAAGCTTCTAGTATGGAAAGTGGTGCTGAGCTGGAAGATGGTTGTGCTGACACTTCTGGCCCTGTACTTCGTCCACGCCCCAGTATCAAGCAGGACGTCAACTTTGTCCCGGAGGACGAAAACTTGAGCTCTTACGAGAGTTTTAGCTCTGGGGACAGCGATGTCGGAGGCATAGACGACGGCAACGATGATGACACCATTGCAGACCCAAGTGATGACGAAGATCTTGTGGTCGACGACGACGCGCCTCACATGGACAACGCATTCGTCGAATCTCTTCTTATAGGAGAAGACGGGCTCAACAAGAAAGCCACAGAGGCACGAGCTTCGAGCGACGAAATGGACTCCCGTGTCGTCCCAGTTTGAGGAAGCGTCCATTGCATACCCGGGTCTGACTAAAGAAGAGGCTAAGCCTACGGTGGAGCTGCGCAGCGTTTGCCACTCACCTCTCCTCACGCTATTCTACTTTATGCCAAAGTCTTTGTGGGTGGCCATTAATCTTGAGACGAACCGGTACTGCACGCAGCAGATCATGCGACGAGCCCGAGCCATTCACGCCAAGCAGAGTGACCGTACGGGCGAAAGCGTAGCGCAGTTTCGCCGTCCCCTGCAAGCTAAACCAGCGTACCAGACACACGAGATCCTTCAAGTGCTGGGGCTTCTCGTCGCGCGGATGCTCTGCCCACAAAATCGTCGCTTTGCGGCGCACTGGTCGATGACGGAAGATGGAGCTGTACGCGCAGGAACGTTCGGGCGTTTCATGGGGCGAAACCGCTGTCAAGACATCCTACGTGACCTCCATTTTGTGAACAACGAGGGTGAACGCACACGCGACAAGCTGTGGAAACTTCGGCCGATTGTGAACAAGCTTCAGGACCGTTTCTTGGCAGGCTGGTCTCTTCCAGCAGTATTTTCCTTCGACGACGGTGTTCTACCGTCTACATCGAAGAGAAATACAACGAGGATGTTCATGCCGGATAAGCCTCATCGCTACGGCTCTAAAATGTTTATGGTGTGTGATGCTAAGACCGCTTACTGCCACAGGTATTGTATTTATAATTTATGTCGTAACTTATGACTTGTGTTCTCATCACTAACATCCTATGTCGTAACTTGCTAGATTCGAAATGTACGCAGGAAAACGGAATGCAGGCGACACTGGAGACAGTTCATTTGATCATAAGACGGGTGCTGCTGCAGTCGTCTGGAACTTGAAGATCGTTCTCGACGCGAACCGTCGCCATGCTTGGCACTTGGTCGTAATTGACCGCTTTTACTCTTCAGCCCTCCTCGCTATCGAGCTTCTCGGAATGAGCGTGTACGTGCTGGGCGCTATCATGACGGACAGGCTTGGCTTCGACAAGAACGTCAAAGCGGCTCGCAAGACACGGCCGGAAAGCATCCCTCGCGGCGCATTCACTTTCTCCCGCTGTATTGCTGTCCCAATCATGGTTGCGTACCACTGGTGGGACAGCAAACCCGTGCACTACTTGTGCACGTGGTCGGTGATGTCGGCGTCTACCATCAACAGGAATGTGAAGCGTGTGGGGCCTATAACTGTGCCACGTCCGGCTGCGGTAACTGACTATCAGCGCTGGATGGGCGGAGTTGATGTGCACGATCAACTCCGCCTCCAGAAATTCTCGTTGCAGACGTCGACCAAGTTCCAGAAGTATTAGATGAGCCTGTTCCTGGGCTTGGTGGATCTGGCGTTGGTGAACGCGTACCTTTCGCACAAGGAAACGGCACGGCTTGCAGATACTACTGCGATGACACGTGGTGAGTGGTATTGTGTTCTCCAGAACCAATTGTTTCAGTTGAAGGCTGAAGACTTTGCTGGTGTTGTGTTGACACCTCCATCCATTTGCCAAAAGCGCAAACGTGCTCCAGTGCGCATCGCCCATGAAGTTGAGCAGTCGGAGGGTTGGGTAACGGTAAGCGGTGTGCAGAAGCGTCGCCAGCGATCCTGCAAAGTATGCGCGCTTCTAAGGACAAATAATAAGAATAATTCATTCGCTACAACTTTCTTCTGCGAGCGCTGCTCGCTGGACAACGCAAAGTGTTGGCTTTGCAACAAGATCAGGCACACCTACTGGGGCGAAGCAAAGACCTCCTTTGCGATCTGGCATGAAGAATTCGACTGCGACCAGTCGATCCCAGCTACCCTAGAAAAAAAAGTTGTGCTACGGCGTCCCGGGCAGGCAGCTGGGCAGCGGAAGAAGGCCCGACGAGAGTTGCAGCTTCACAATGGGGATGCAGATGACGAGGGTGAGGGAAACGGAAATGAGAGCGATCAGCAGTGAGTTTTGGCTGTGCACGCCGTAGGATGAGGTGTCAGGTGGTATCTTTGATGAGTGGTGGCTATTGTTGAATCGTAATGCACTTTTTGCAGATGTGTTGCACGTGTTGTTTCGTATTTTTCCATTGACTGGATTCGCTGTGTCACTATAGATGTCTTTCTTATCTGGTTAAGGTGTCAGTGACGACATTGAGGAGCTGGAAGGCGTTGACAAGGCGTATAACTTACGACATTGAGGAGAAAACATGTTGAGACTTTATAGCGCTTCCCGCGGGCGTCTATGGACAACATACAAAAATTAAGTGAATACGTACGTCGTAAGTTATGACATAATAGTACCGTAACTAACGTCTTTGGGGCAAAAATTCCGGGAACCAAGAGGTCAAGACCAATGACGGCAACTAGCGTTTCCTGTTTTTTTTTTCAAGAAAAATCACCATAGTGGAATCAAGCCAAAACCTATACGATTCGAGTCTTATTTTAAGCCCGAAGAGCCAAATCTTAGAGCCGACTGAAGTTAAAACTCTCTTTGCGACCTGCCGGTGGGAGCTTTAAGTCTTCTATGTCATCTAAGCGCGTTACTTTTAATATAAACCCCTGTTTGAGACCTGCCGGTGGAGATGCTCTTAGAGTTTAGTTTAGCAAAATTGAGATTCTAGTCAAGTCTATTTTACTACATATAAATAATATTCCCGTACTGTATAATACCCTTTACAAAACGATACAAATAGGTATTTGTTCGCTTGATATTTTTATGTGAAAGCATCGAAACCTTACACATTTCATAAGTACCACTCAATCGAATAGGGGAGGACTGGTAACTAAGTTTATTTAGCAATAGAAATCCGTAGTGCCACTCCACCTAATAGGGGTAGTCGGACTTTCGATATGAGCAGAAAGAACTCAGCATCAGCAGTGCAGAATCATAAGCGCAAATTCGCGCCTAAACACAAAGGGGTAGTCACTTTTTGAGGTCTATCTCAATTCCCTCTACAAGGGAACAACAGGAGTAATCAATACGATCGCAACCAGTCGGGGGAAACCTCAGCGGCGAACTCACAAGTTATCACAGAAAGACCTCGCATGCCACGGAGAAGAGCCCGCGAGAAGCTTGCCAGAGAGCTAGTCGAAGTGCTGACAGTCTCCGGGAAGGAGGGCGAAGACGATGAGCTGAAAAATTCAGCGCAGGGAGATCACAACCTGCACGACGATAGTCATGATCAATATTTGCACTTTTTTCCTCCAAAATAACAGCTTACGATCAATGAACCACCTCCGGAGGTGGTTCATTAGATCGTAAGCGCTCATTAGAAAAGCGCGGAGACACGTACCTCGCAAAGCCGGATCATCAGTATCATTTTTGCAAAAGTCCGGCTACCCCTAATCTCTTCGTCGCTGCTGATTTGTTTCAGACCGAGCCATTACAGGTCATGCCATTCGGTATATTACATGTTCTGAAGATTTTAATTATTGCCAATGCAAATATTGCGGTGTCGTGTTATTTTTATAATTCATGCACCCATTGGTGGCATCCTGCATTATCGATTCGATAATATGGAAACGGTAGATGCATATCAAACGAAGAAGACGCTCTCATCTTCCTCGAGTGCTACTATGGTGGATTTTATCATGAACATAGGGACAGCATGGAAGCAGCAAAGTTCTACTTCGATACGGCAGAGGTTTGGCAGCTGATATGTTGGGACAGATCGAAGCATGTAGTTCGACATTTAGCGATCTTCATTTTGAGACACACCCCGTGTTGGCTGCATCTTGGCCTTTTAAATATAAACTAGGGACAGATAAAAATTCACGTGGCCTACTGAATAAAACTTAAGGACGCTGCTGGACTGCCCGGCGAAGGTCAATGTTACCAGTTGATCGACGTTCGACAAGTTAATTTTAAGATACACACGAGTGGCAGTCGAAAGGAGAACACGAAAGTCGAGAACGACTGTGAGGTATCACTGTTTTTATATCTATACAGTTCTATAACTGGTAGGCACTGCTAGTAGTTTCGGAAAGGCTACCAAAGTCGCCTCTTCATTCACTCTAAGAAAATACACAAACGGAGCAACACTGTCCTCGTCCTTCTTTCGTTCCTGCATTCAACGCAGCCTCCTCAGCGCTAAGGATCTGGTGCGTGACGTCTACTTCAGGAGTACGTGCCACCATATTGCAACAGTCGAGGACATGGATTTCATGCAAAGACTGGAGGTGCATCGCTCTGCGTCGTGTCCTTAAAAACCAAAAGCAAAATAATATATATCGAAAAGTGTGCGTACCTATAAGAATAAGAAAGGTATAAGCGCATCCTCATGGCTTGCATAGCCGCAACTTCGATCGCGCATAACGCAAATTGCAAGATGGTCGGCAAGGGGCGACAGGGAAGACACGCGCAAGTGCAAGCCCAAGTTGCGGGCGGAGAAGGCCAACCTGACGCCAAGGGCAAGAGCAATCTGGAGAAAGAGCCATCACGTTTGACACCTTACCAACGTATTCGCCAGATCCTGGCTGGTGAGGGAAACAGTCAAACCCGCATTATATCGACCGTCGAAGGTGGGCAATTTACTACACTTATTTCTGTTTCCCTTTGGATATTGTAACGCTGTCGATTGTGCTGTCCCAGATCTCCAGGCTTTCTTAAAGAAGAACTCTAATGGTGAGAAGGTCATCCTCCGTATGAAATTGCTGTGGGTTTCCGATCATAGTCATAAGCAGTTGAAGTTTGTTCGACACCACTTTGTCGATGCTGACTCGCCGGAACCGCTTGATAATTTACTGAAGGTGCGTGCTGTGATCTAACGTGCGTTATATCCCCCTGGAATTGATGCTGCTGCTGGACACAGGCATTTCGCGAAACGTACGCTGAGAACTCGCGCGACGTCGATACCTTGTTGTTCACGGCTACCGCGTGGGATGTCGACCCAGAAGACGAGCGCCTGCCACCAGCAGGAACCATCGCCCAGATCCTCTCCTACGCAAACCTCGGATCGTTCCGCGGCGTTCAATGGAAAGATACAATCCGACCAGCCCACCTGTCGTGGACCTAGTCCAGATAACCGCTTCACTATGGTTGTTGTAGTTGAAGTGGGAGATGTGCTACTGACCAAAAACAATGGAACAATAATGCATATTTTTACGGTAGCCAATGTGCCATTCATTATTCGATTTGCTGTGTGGGCGCGAACGAAGGTGACTGTGACTACAGGAAGATGCCAAAAACCCAGGGGTCTTGCAACTACACGAACAAGCAACTTCGTCGTGTGATGAGGTCAGTCGAGTGATGCCAATGAAACAAGCTGACTGGGAGGCTGTTGCCACCACTTACAAGCCCTGGAACCTGACAACAGGCTTCGTCGAATCGACAGCTTGAAGCGGAAGTTCGCAAATATCTGCCGGACGTATCGCCACACCAGCAAATTATCTGATTTCCAAAGATTGGCCCGCAGCGTGAAGCAGCAGCTCAACGAGTGCTCGCATCATGAGCGCCATCAAGGCGAACCATCCCGGCAAATCGCGTCAAGACAAAAGGCCCACGTACGACAAGATGGAAGAGAATCGCGTCGAGACGAGAGCCCCATGAACGCCAACGCGGAAGAAACTGGTCTGGAGGGTTGGAGCGAAGGAGACCGTCATGCCCCTACGGAAGCTTGCAGGGATGACTACGCATAAGGTCGAGCTTGTCGTTTGGATTTTGGGGCTGCTCAGAAGGCGAGGAGTAACACATTTGCAACGGGGGACAATGACAGTACGTTAAGGCAAGATGCACGCCATCCTAACTGTTCATGTCGGATCGAGCGCCACATGTTGGTCCAACAGCTAGAACGGTTTCAAGCAACGGTGGTGCGCGAACTGAAAGTAATGTACCTGTTAGAGCGAGATGAAAGAAGACACCAGCGAAATTTGGACCAGCGGGCGGCCTGGCGCTATCAAAAGCAGCAACAGGCACACATCACAGTCCCACGGGTCTAGCTCACAGCCTTTTTAGATTTAAAGCCTCCATCGCCATCGGCAACAATGACGACAACGACAACGGTGATGCCAAGGACACGGACGGAGAGTACAGCTAGCGTTTGGGCAACACCACTTCCACCACGAAGATCTTCTTAGGTATATATGGACTATACTTATGCAGTAGACTTCTGATTCATAAGCATCGACCACTACTCTCCCGACAAGCAAGAACAAAAATCCATGTTGCAATTGACGATGAATGCAGCAAATGAACACCGAGAACGATTGATCCAGGAGGTGGATTCAGCGTTTGAAACGTATTTTGTAGTTGTGAGGGGAGAGTATCAATCGCCTCGAAGCCTCGCGGAGTTGATCGCTGCAAGGGCACGACATCAAGCCTACATCATGTATTCGGTCGCTGCCGATGCTGTCAACGAAGCAAGCCGTCAGGTTGCGAATGCCGTCCTGAACCTGCTGGTGAAGGAGGATTGAAATCGTCGTCGGGGCCAACACCGTCGAGCGAATGCGTTTCGCAGTGAACGTCGTCGAGCATTAAATAATGCCGCTGATGATCAGGTTGAGATGCAGCAAGGTGACGACGAAGGCCCAATGGAACAAGATGAGCCCAGACAAGCTGAAATCATTGTAGTGGACGACTCTGAAGGAAAAGAGCAGCAAGAGATTGTCGACGACGCCAACCTTTGAGATAACTTCAGCAAATCTACATATTCAATTTTTTGTTGCACTTTTACTAATATCTACGCTGGCATATTCATCTAGCTGAAAGCTTCTTGGGTACACATCGGACGACATCACTGGGAGAATATCCACAGAAATGAGTAAATGATGCCAACTGGCTCAAATGAGCAACCCTTTTAGAAAAAACGAGACTTTTACAGGAATTATGACAGTAGGTGCCAACCGATCTGCTAGCTGTCGTCAGTCGCTTTGTACACGCATTTGCAGAATTCGGTTGAGAATGGAAGCCACTTTGGACCGCCGCCGCCAGGCGATAAATGATGAAGAAGCTGAGTTCCAGCGCCTCCTGAGCGTTTATAGACGAGGGCTTTGGTAGGCTGGGATAGCTAAAACGCGGAAAACAACATCCACTAAGACTTAATACATTACATGAGGAGCGGCGGCACTCGTACAAACCGCCAACAAATAAAGTGCACAGTAATTTCCACCGTACAGCAACAAAGTGCAGTGGATGCAGTCGCGATCAAGAAGATTCGATCATAAATCCATCCTCGATACCTTACCAACGACGATAAAAATACCTCCCATGCCAATGTCGTCTTGGCTGCGTTTATATGCCACTGCTTAGTCTGCAGTTGGTTCTGGAGGTAGGTAAAAGTTGATGAACTTTAGCTGGACTTACGTCTTGCGAACCTATGTTATTACCAGTGCCTTACGTCTAGCATCGCGGAGTCCATATTTGTTGTCATGGGAGGTTAGGAAGTTCGGTCTGTTCTGACTCGAATCCCAAGCGCGTAAGCACTCGATGATGGAGGTGTTGTACTGCTAACTACCCTTCGCAACCCACCCGCTTCTGGGCGAGGAAGAACCCGCTGACAAACACCCCTCACCCGACGAAAATATCCCGGAAAAATATGCGTGATCCCAGCTCGGGTTCCACTATGGAACAAACCATTTCGAAAAACTCCCCTGCAGAGGCGATCATTATCCAGAAAATCAGCGAGACAATGCTTGTTTGCCTTCGCGAGAGCGTAGAGAGAGAGAGAGAGAGAGAGAGAGAGAGATCAGACGTGTCTATTTATCATTTACTGATTACAAGACGCCTGGTAAGCCTGCAGCCGAGCCACTAGAACCGGATCCTTTCGTTGGTCTGGTTGTGATGTCTTGGTATCCACTTTCGATGGATTCTCCCTTGGGTGTGCCTGGAACATATCAATTCCCACGTGCAACCGCGTGCCATGTATCCGCGTACTTGGTGATCTTCTTTCTCGTTTCGATAATGCTCGCAATTGCCTCATGCAAGCGTTCCAGAATTCCTGCACGGCTTGATCTGACGAGATCTCCTCTTCTTCAAATATGACTCGATTTCGTTGTATCCATAAACTCATAATACACATGCTGCTTGAGATGCGCCATATCCGTTTCCACATGTTCTCCATCTCGTTCGCTTCATCAGGTTCATACATATGCAATATTTCTTTTCTTTTCTGGGTCATGGATGGTGCTTGTCTCCTTGCACAATACTCCAGATAGTTCCCTATGGAATCCCGTTCCTGGATCTCTCCCGTCCATCGACTGATCAGCTTGTTCCAGCATGCTTGGGCCGAGTGACACTTCCAGAAAATATGCTCAATAGTTTCCTTGCTCCCCTGACAATGCTCCGTTTTCCGGAAACTGCTGTTAACCCCTCTGCTAGCGTGATGTAAGTTCAACTGACATGTTGCTCCTCGATACGCTACCCATACTTGATAGTCGGTCAACTCATTCTTGTGCCCCACAATTGCGCTGGTGTTTGGTTTAGTCCGGGAGCAATCCACTCACTTCGCTCTGCTTTGGCTTTCATGTTTATGATCACCCGGTTCAATCCTTTTCCAACTCCTTTGAATTTCTTGAACGGTTGTTTCTTCAGCGCTCGAAAGACGTTCTTGTTTTTCACATTCTCTGCTATCGCCTTCGCGAGAGCCGGGAGTTGCTGGATCTTGCAAACCTAATTGCCAAGCCGACACAGATTTCGAAACTTAATAGAAAAAAGAGCGTATTGCAGTGCTTGAACTCGACTTGTTGAAAGCGATCTTCGGTCAGGCCACTGCAACCGATTCCACGTTCGTCGTAGTTGGTGCCACCAGGCGGGTAGCATCGTTGCCCTCCATTTTGGTGGTCTTGGGGGGTCCTGAAACAAGAAATCACTTGATGGTTAGCTAACTCTAAATGACTGTAATGTACCTCACATTCAATTCAAAAGAAATTGCACCGCCAGCCATCATAGCTCGCAACGAATGCTCGGCGAGTCCCCACACATCATCTTGGTGACCCAAGCCCTCAGAATGCATCCATAAGACAGCAACACACAGCCTGTGTGACACAGGTGCATCTTACCTCTCGGATTTACCGGCTTCAGTTTTACCGGCTTCAGTTACAGACGCCGTATTAATCTGTGTTGGGCTGGCCACAATAACCCAGGGTTCCTGCTATCCCAGTACAAAATACAGGATTCATTTGTCCTTCTTCCCTCAACAGTTGGAGGGTGTGATTGCAGAAGGAAGGTTGCAGAGTGCACGACGGCGTCTTCAGGGAGCTGCCGATATTGCTGACGAGCGAGACCAGGCGTACCTACACACCATAAACGAAAATATTCGGCGTGAACGCGAGGAGCGCCGCCAAGACCAGCGGCATCCACTCCAAGAAACCTTGCGGTTTGTGGAGGAAAACGGTGTCGATGGGGAGCTCGACATTAATGAGCGCGGCTAAAAGCGCTTGGCCAGAAAGTTTGGCAGCGATTTAGAGGACGACAAGTAGTGGTTGCTACAATAACTCTTTTTGCGTTGTGAACAATTAGCGTCACTTTATTCAATCGTACCTTGATCTGTATATTTGTAGGTGATCCCTAAGAAGTTGAATCTACTGTCCTAGTATCTGAGAAATTAGGACAGCACAGAAGCGATGTCGTTCTCCCTAGTACTCATTCTATATTTTGCTAGTGAGCACGCGCAACAAAGAGCAATTCCCGATGCAGAGGAAACATCACCAGGTATAACTCAATGCATACTAACAATGTGCCGTCTAAGGCGATGGCTGATCGCGGTAAGGGCCTTGCCAAGGGGGCTCAAAGCGTCATCGCCTTATTCTGAGGGATAACATTCAAGGAATTACAAGACCAGCTATCCGGCGGTTTGCACGTCGTGCAGGTGTCATGAAACTATCCAGACTCGACTACCAGGAAACACGCGGAGTGCTAATAGTTTTTCTCGGTAATCTTGTACATAGGGATTTTGCAAGGAGCCGAAGGTGACGGGGAACATGATTTTCCGGAGAAAGGAGGTCATCCCAGAATAAGAACATCAAGTGTACGTTGGGATCAGCCTCGTCCTCGCCCCGTCAAGTGTATATTTAGGTATCTTGATTTTTCCACCCAACATGCAGGGCTGTAGCATGCAGTTCCCGGGCGGGTGGGTTTTCCCAACGCTAGTTAGAGTTGTCTAGAGAACAGTCATTCGGAGGCCACTTGCTCTTTTGCGGCGGCGTTCTCACAACCGACCCGCTCGTCTCTCATCCGCCGCGGTCGCTCACGCTTCAACCCACCACACCACTCCCCGGGCTGGCCTCTTCGATCCATCTCTCGGGCCTACGCCAAGATTTGCCGACGCGCCTCGACATGACTCTACGAGTCCTCTAGACGTAACATGTGAATGGACTGTTCTCTTTGCCCCTGACCGGATTGATGAAGAAAAAGACGCTATTGTATATGCAGAGCAGGTCAATCAAAAACTATCAAAGCCACGGACGTCAGCTACGCCCTAAAACGACAAGGCAGGACGTTGTATGGATTTAGTGGCCGAAACAATTGATTACAAAAGAATATCGAGCAACGTTCACAACTTTGTAGTGCTCGAACAAAACAAACACTGCATTAATTACCGCTAGGCGCGCTACATTCTTGCCTGTGACTTAATCGCCAGTATATTCCTCATCGCTACTCGGATTGTAGTCGCTATCCTCGTCTGCCCGGCTTAATCGCCGCGTCTTCATGTCTGCGCGGTGCGTATCGTCTTCTTTTTCTTCTTCGTCACCCTCTTCATATTCACTCTCCTCTTCGCTGCCATCGCGGGTATCAGCTTCTTTTTCTTCCTCCGCACTCTCCTGTACGCTGTCGTCACGTGTTCCTCCTTCTTTTTTATCTTCCGTATTCTCCTGCTCTTTGCCCACGTCTCCACCATCGCTACCTACGTATGCTTCTTGCTCAATCGTGCGCGACGATCCGCGGTCCTCTTCGGTGATTTTAGGTGTCCCACCCCACACAGGATTCATCAGCCGATTTACTCGTTTCACAGGTCGTGCCGCGGATTTCTCCAGTAGCACCTCGCTTCAGCACCTCGGCTGACGGCATATCTTGAACAAATTTGGCCGCTGTTGCTGGTCCTGCCGTGTCCTTTGGCAGATCGCCATCGCCACTCACTGCCTGCTCGTACGCTGCCAGTTCCTCATCTTGTTCTTGGTGATGGCGATCGCGCTGGGCTTGTACGTAATTGACCAAATCCACTCCATGAAAGCACCGTCAGTAGTTGCGCGTGCCCGTTCAAATTGCCGTCGCAGCGTTTGCAGGTGTTCCGTCGCCATGCGCACCATGATGTCATTCTCACCGAGCGAATCTCGGAGGCCGCGGACGTGACGATATTGCCTCGTTAGGGCGTTAAACGCCACTACTTCGGTTTCAACCGCTTACTCACGGTAGTTAAGGTTATCGTCGCCGCTATCAGCGTCACTCATCAAGTCCAAAAGCCAAATTGAACGATGGATGCAGAGTGGCCGAATTTGACCAAGAAAGTTGGGGAACTCGACATGAAATGTGACGATAGGTCCCAACGTTTCACTTTCATTCTGGAATGGAAGCAACGAGAGTCCCTCAGTGAGAGGCAACTGCTGCCGAACAAACAGCGTTCCAAACGCTAGCAGAAGTTCAGGAACGGAACAACGGACTACGGAGGGCGTACAAACCGCTCAACTACCACCTGCCGATAGCCGAAAGCAAACTATTGTGTGCTCAGCGATGTTTCCAGCGAGCTGCTGATGCTGCCGACTCACCGCTAGCGCCGCAACAAGCCAACAGGAAGGAGGGGATGAGTACAAATCGACAATGGCTTGTTCAAAGTGAAGTTGTAGTTGAAAACAATTGCCCATGGCTCAACATTGCGCCATCGTTGACCTGATTGCATGTACTGCCATAACACGAGTGCTTGAAAACTACATACATGTCATTTCGTCTAAAATACCAAGTCAACTGTAGGGAAACGTTGGCCTTAGTGCGCTACGGTACAGTGCAATTTGACTAAAGTTCGTATGGTATACAAACTCTAGTCAAAGGGGACCTTGTGACGAGAATGGCAGATTTCTCTGATGAAGAAGATCGCCAGCTTGTCCAGCTAGCAGCGACGTACGTGAAGGCTGGACGCCGAATTGACTGGCCGACAGTGGCGACAATGATGAGGCCACAGACATGGAGTCCAGCGAAGCTTCAACAACGTATCAAGACGCTCAAGCGACGGCTTGGAAATGACGTGCTGGGGTTTCCGTCACGATTCTTTTGGAAATCGCTCCAACAAACAAACAAGAACGCGCCAATCAAACAGGTGGATAGTATGCCCGTATTTCCAGGGCGTATACTGGCACCGTTGTCTCCCGAAGAAACGTACAAGGCCACGAGAAGCTTTTTTGTGTGTTGACAAGGCGCGACGTACGTGTCGATAAGCGCCAGCTAAATGTTGGGGAGATCACGATGGTAGCGGTATCCAGTTTTATAACCAAAGCAGCCTTTCAAGAGGGTGATGTGTTTCTCGATGCTGGATCTGGTATCGGGAACGTTCTTGTCCAGATTGCTTTGCAAACTCGGGCGTCTTGTGTGGTGGGCGTTGAAATTCAAGACGACTTGGTAGCTAAAGGGATGGGACTAATCGCTTCGGCAGTATTGGGTCTCCCGCATTTGTAAAAGATCTGTGTTGTCACCGGAGACATCCGTGGGATTGAGGAAAGCAACAACGCTGTTGTATGTGCTGGAAACCTTTCTCGGCAAATCGCCCTGATTCGCTAATTAACTCCGCTACTGTTTTGTACTGTTATGGCACCGTGTTCGAAGAAGATTCTGTATTGGCCGTTCTCGACAAGTGTGTGGCGTTACATCGTCTTCGCCTGGCGGGATTAACGACGCTGGTATGCCCACGCCATCGACAGTCATGTTCCAGCCCTTTTTGTAAGCGATGGAAACTTATGAAAGCACTTCATGCTCAAATGACGTACGAGAATTCGCTTCGAGAGCTGTACTTATACACTAGGCGAGAAGGTTAAGTTCTTCATTTTGCACCATAATGAGCAAACCAACCTTGCGCCACGGTTCGCTTCGGCACATAATGAGACACAGTTGAATTTTATCAACACTGGAAGAAATGCAAGCTATGACAGTGTCCGCTTTTTACCTCCTTCCATCTTTATTTTTTGGCTACAGCCAATTCTGTTTTGCTTATATTTCTCGAGTTCTTTCGTCCTGCAACTTCTTATTAGGCCTGGCTTTTTGCCTTTATCCTTGCTCTTACTGTATTTTTTATTCTTCCCCCTTTGCCGTCGACGAGACACGTTGTCAAGTCTTCGCTTTTCTTCGTGGAGTTTCTACCCTTGTTTTTGTCAGTGCCTGGACTTCCTCCTGGGGCTGAGTCTCCACCACCTTGGTTGTCTTGGCTTCCGTCCTTGTTTTCCCTGCCTTCAGCTTTCGTTTCTGTGACAAAGTGGGTGAACACTTTTCGAATAGTCGCCCAGAACGTATAGTGCGTGCCCAGGTGGAATCTGGAGGAGAGATCCGGAAGACCTTTCCAAGTTCCAGACGCCAGCTAAGGTCAGATCCACCTTCCAGGCACCTATGGGTATCCGGAAGGTGGAGTGGCGTGTGACCTTGTGGTTATCCTCCTGAGTATCGTTTGGATTCGTGTATCCCGTGTACCGCCACGTGAGTTACAGATCCAGAATCCAAAGTGCTAAGGCACTTCCAAATGCAGTAGTCAGAGCTCGCAGGAAGAGATACTATTAGCAACGTCCTTTCCAACAGATAATCAATACCATACAGAGAGTTAATATGCAAATATGCAGCCGCTTCTTATTCTTTATGGCCCTTGAGCGGTGGGCACTCCAAATGTCAGTCGACGGGATCTACTTCCGAAACACTGGCGCAGTTCTGGAATCCTCACAAGCGTACCACTCCCGGACAACCACTTGGTTTCCGGGAGACAATATCCAAATGGAATCTTGAATTACTATGGAGTAATCCAGATAACACAAGCAAATACAATCCAATCGCACAGTAGTTAACTCAAATAAGTTTCAAGGGGCCAACTGCTAACAACCTCCCAAAACGTAGTTATAATATGAAATGGGAATCCGGATATCCGGAATACGAACTGGAAGATGAAATAGGAAGATCCCTTCCGGATGCGCGTCCAGATCACTTACCCAAGTTAGTCTTAACCTTTAGTGTGAGAATTCCTCGTCGATACGCGCGGTCGACGAGGCCTAGCTCTGGCTTGGCTGACTTGGAGCCCTCATCTTGAGGCTGGTCCACAGTGCCTCACAGTTATACCCGGAAAATCGTCCGGCAGACCACTTGCGCCCTTGGTGGCACGTTGAACTCTCTGTTATTTATGTATAAGTCGGCTGCTAAAGTTTCTGCTCAAAACATGTTGGTCTCACCATGAGAAGGACGCAGGAGTCGCGTGTCTTTGGCGCGGAACCCCGAAGAATTCCGGCCGGTGCCGAACAGATCATGGCCGGTCGTCTTGGTCGGTCGGTAATCACTTGGCTTGAGTATGCGTAAATCTTCAAGCCCCACACTGGGTATAAATCAGGTTTTCCGGATTCCAGCTGTCATCCGGATACATGTCGCCTGCCTTGGTCGATCGTTAACCACTGGACTCCAGTATGCCAGCAGTTTCCTCAAGGGTAGCTTGATCCTGTTCCAGACGCCGCTTGTCATCCGGATGCATATTGATCCGGCGTCCAGGTACATCGCGTACAGATTCTGGAAGGCCTTCGACGCGTCACTGGGATTCCATATCTTGGAGCTTGTATGGGCATCTGGACTCTGGATGTCCAGACCGAAAATGGATTCTGGATGCCTGGACCCAAAGTGGCTTAAATCTCAAAACTTGATGGGAGTCCTGAAACCAAACCCCATGGTCGTCCCGTAACCTTGTCCCATAGGTGTAGAATCCTAGCCACTCAACTTAAACACCGTGAGCATGGCTCTGGGAGACGGCGCCTGGACGGAAAATCTTCATTCACAGCTTCACAACCGTCCCTCTCGTCAGGAGCTCTCATTGAGTGATTCACTCCCGAGCTGATAGTTCGTGATGAGACGAAGCGTGAACGAATCCGTCCACGGGTCGGGGCGCAGCAGGCATCAAGGTCCAAGCTCTGGGTTCCAAGGCAACTGTTACTTCGGCTTCCATCGGTCCAATTCCAGTCACTCCACACACCGAGGTTCAACGTATCCAGGCACAAGTCATCTCCACTTCGGTCATCTGAGGTTCGCGTATCCAAGAGTCGTACATCCAGCTTCAGCATATCCGCGTCGCCGCGCTCGGCTTCGGCACATCCACCTCCGGGTCAGGTGTATCCGGGTCAAACATATCTGGGTTCAGCGAATATAGGTTTCAGGCATCCATGTCACACGTCCTCTGGGTCAAGTCCCATCCAACAGTTGGCTGACATTGCTTCTTCTCTTCGCCGGGTCCCAAGCTGCCCACGCCCGAACCGGAAGAACCGCAGGGTCGATTCGCTCACATCACAATTTCTCGGATCCGGGTCACCCAGATGACATCACGCGACAGCTCCACGCCGGCAGACACGGCTTCCGTGCCTCTGGTGCCTCCCCCAGGCAACACCTCGGCAGAGGGCGACACTGGTGGCGATGGCAGCCTGCACGAGGCCACCGCATCGGTCCCAGATGACGAAGGGTCGGTTGATGACGAGGACATTATCCACTTAAGTGACTCTGGGGGGTCGGCGACCGCGAAGGACATACCTGCCAAGGTCGTCACCAGCTTTCGTTCTGCCGCTGAGGCTGCAAGTCACGGCATATCCAGGGACGACGCGTTTGGAAGTGCCTCTGCTCCAGCATATTTGGAGATTCTTCCGGCTCGTGAGGGCGACGCTAACGCTCATCTGGGCGGCGTCCCAGCCTCCACTCGGCATCTAGATCATGGCGCTTTCACTCGAAACGGCTACGACGGTCTGGAGGCCCTAATGCTGGTGGAGAATCTGTCGACGCACGAGAAGGCTACGCTATACGACCTCTTCGATGATCGTACGATCACATCCTGACACCGCGCACGATGTCGCTCGAAGGTGTCGATCTGGAGGCACTTCTGGATGGCATTCCCCTACGGCGTGAGGTCGCTAGTCTCGTGGAGGAGTTCGGATCCGAGCGTCTTGCTGAGCGCGTCTTTCAAATTGTCTCCACGCTCCGAAAGGTGATCCAAAGGGACATCCGGACACAAGATCTCCTGAAGAGGCGCGACCAAGCCATTCAGTATGCCGGGCAGGTGCAAGATGAGCTCGCCCAACTCCGCCTGGACTACCAACTGGTCACAAGTCACTGGGATCATTGGCTTTTCCAAGCGTGTCTCGAGAAGGATGAATGCCCGTGAAGACATCCGTAATATGACGGACGAACACGATCGCGACAACCGGGGTCTCAGGAAGCAGGTGAAGAAGTTCACCAAACAACCGGAAGACGCACGGATCCAGCTTTGTGTTCTGGAAAAGCGCCTTCAGAAGTCTGGATTCAGAGCAGTGGACTTGATGAACATCCTTGGAGCTAGCGACGGTGCGTCCATGGTCAACGGGAACTGGCAGCGGCTCCTGGAGCCCTTGATTCACTTCCAAGATGGCTCCCCGGCTCCTCCAGATTGACGCAATGTGATCACCATCATTGCGGCGGATGATCCGACTCGTGCATCTGCTCCGTTCGTCCGGATGGATCGCCCAAGAGATCGAGACGACGGCGAGTCAAATGATAGTGGACCTCCTCGATACCTGGATCTCACCAGTGACTCTCCTTCCATGCGCTCCATTTCGAGCATGAAATCTTCCAAGCACAAACGTTCCACCTCCGGGCATCACTCGTCCAAGAAGACTCATCGGGCACCCGATTCTATCCAGGATTGTCCGTCTGATTGGGTGAAGCATTCGAATCACGATTGCCGATCGGACAAGTATCCGTTACCTTGAACGAAGGAGAAAGCACGTGAGCCCCTGTCAGCTTTTTCCGGTGGCATGGGAAGACCTGCATCTGGATCTCCAGAGCCTGATGGAATCTGGCGTCAGCTATCAAGACGCGTTGGACTGGTTCGCCGAAGATCAGGAGGCTCACGTGACGTTCCGTTTGAAGCGGCTTGTGGAGATGCTGGTTCGAATGATGTACTGGGACAAGCTCGACGAGGCCTTCTAGACGAGGTATGTTCCGCGCCGATACTTTCAGATGGCTGAAAGTGTTCTTGACAACCTTCAAGATGAAGGCGTGGAACCTGAATACTGGAGTCCGCTCGTCGATGGTCAAGAAGAAGATCCGGATCCAGACGCCTTGGTCCTTGAGCCAGGGATGATAAGACACTGGATGAAGATTTTGTCCCCGATGGTGCTGAAGAAGCCGAGCCCGACGAAGATCCAGATGTCCAGAGTTCATCCCAGCAAGGCTCGGAAGATCCTTTTCCGAAGTCCAAATGTCGCCGGTCCAATCGCAGTGTTCCCAGACCTTCGACCAAGGCTATCGGCCTCATCCAGGCGCCACTACACCGTTGGCGTCGAAGGCATTCTCCAGTCTGACCCAGACAGACAAGCAAGTCACCAAGATTCCGGGCGAATGGGTCTCGTCTTGGATGCACTATGCAGACCGAATGAAGAGGGCAAACGCTAAGGTTGTTTGCCTGCTCAAACGTCTGGATTTCCAGACTATGCTCCCAATCGCTTCGACCTTGATCTCCTAAAAGAGCGAACTTCGGCCAAGGAAGCCGAGCTTTACCGGCTTCTGGATGAACGTCCATGGGATAGGGCCTACGCTCTTCGTCCTCGGGAACTGCTTTTCCACAAGCGCAAGGATCTGGATGCGACCGCGCTGGAAGCTCTGGATACCTGGTTCACCTTCGTCAGCGGAAGTGTTCAGGCGTTCTGGGAGGAGACACACTGATTGACGTTCGACACATCGGATGGCGCCCCTCAGCGACTGTCCAGCGTGTATGCCGATCGTGCCAAGCGGCACAATGCTCTCCGGATAAAGGTGGCTCCGCTCCTCCGCAAGGTATGCCCGAAGCTGCCGGTGTCCATCTGGAACGAGACTGATGTTTGGAAGTATCCAAGCAGAATTTGTCCCTGGCTTTGGATGGATCCGGTATACCACAAGCCTGGAACGTCGGATCCCTACTCACGGAGGGAACAGCTTGCACTCCTCGAAGAACACGAACCAGCTCGTGCACAGTGGAGTTACTGCTCGTCGGATGACGAGCGCATCGACCACCTACCAGCAGGAGTCCGGAACACTCTGATTCCAGCCGGTCAACGCATGCTGATCGGCACTCTCTGGAACTATGGATACTGAATGAGTGTAGACCTCTGCGGGTGAGCTTTATCTTCTTCATATTTTCATACATAGCTAACTTCACCAATAATCACCCGAAATACACTCTCCTTATCCCAATCGTCCCAAGTTCCATCCTTCTGCCTTTCGAAATGTTCACATTCCAAACTCCATCGTAATCCAAAGTCAGAGTTCCAATCGTAATCAAAGAAAAGTTCCGTCGTAAGCACAATCCAAAATCGCCACATCCAAACACCCAAAAAATAACGTTCTGAATATATAGAGCCGAGGATGATCGTCCCCGGCCAGCATCGCCTGGAACCTTGCTCGTGTCCTCGCTCCTTGGTTGAATTCGTAGAACAGGGCCCGCAGATGGGTTGGGACACAGGAAGCCATTCCGGTTCGTCATAGCCCGTCCATTTGACCCGTTTTCTCGACTCCGTTTGGATGTTCGAGTAAGCTTGGACTATCGGAGATCCAGCATCTTCTCAACCTCGTACTCGTCATTTCCAGCATCCGGATTCCAACTATCTTCCGGATGTAAGGCGGCATCGAAATCATTGTCATCGTCTACTTCGATCTCCACGGTAGGGCGTTTCGGAACGAGTGCTCGGGGTTTCAGGCGGCTGACGTGCACCCAATGGTTGACACGATATCCCGTGCCCTCGACCTTGAGCTTCACCCGGAAATCCTCATGCACCTCATCAATCCGGAAGGGGCCATGGCACATGTGAGCTAGCTTCCTGCTTAACCCAGTCTGGACCTTCGGTATATATAGCCACACGGAGTCCCCTTCAGAAAATCCGGACCTCAATACTTCCGAAAGCTCTTTCCACTTCTGTGTCTGGATATCAGATCGATGACGCTTGACCTTCTTCTGGAGGTCTTCCGCAAACACTACAGCGTAACTGTAGTCCCGCTGCATTTTTCGCCGTCACTCGTATGCCGACTTTTCCGGAACGCTATTGGGTTTTGGACCCAGCATCGCCGAAATTGTGCTCTGGGCATCCCAAACGTGCACCAAGTAGGAAGGGGTTTCCAGACGCGTCGCATCGAATAAAGTGTTCAGGGCGAATACGAGCCTTTCCACATGATCGTCCCAGTTGCTCTGATCTGCTTCCATGGTGTACGCCCGGATGCTCCGAATAACAGTCTGGACCGAACGTTCCTGTTGGCCATTGGCCTGTGGACGATATCCCAGCGTCACACTTTGGAGACTTCCAAGCAGATTCCGGAAGCACTCAAAGACGGCACTCATGAAACGGGGGTCATCGTGTCTGGTCATGGAACTCGATCCAAACTTCTGGAATACCACCTGCTCGTAGACTTCCGCAACGTCTTGGGCAGTCGTCGAGTTCATCGGCTTGCACATGATGTATCCAGAAAACATATTCTGGAAGAGAAGTAAAAAAAGTGTTACCGCGTGCGGATTTTGGAAGATGCGTCACGAAATCCATCGATACCACCTCGAAAGGGTTGGACGGTTCAATGTTTCCAGGCGACGGACCCGGATTCGGGGGTCGTCCCTTTCCTGACGCGCAATCCACACACCCCTTCACGTGACGTTCCACGTCGGCGTACATCCCAGGTCATTAGTATTCCGAAAGAAGTTTCTCATGAGTTCTCCAGATGCCTTGATGGTCCCCTTGGAAGTCCTCATGGGCGTAATGGAGCATATCCGATCGCAGGGATTCCGGAACGACCAGCCTCAATTCTCCCAGAAAATCGCGAGGACGTTTCTGGGTGACAATCGACATCCGGAACAACACGTCTCTGGAATCCAACGTAAACAATTCCGCAATCTTCGCAATCTTTCGGAGGTGTCTATGTGAGAACCTCAGGAAATCCCCTTTCAGGAATGCCTTGAGTTCGGATAAGTATTCGTCAGCGTCCTGATGCGCCTTTATCCGTCTCCAACGTTCCGCTTGAAGTTCGAGTGGTCCCATCGGAGGTGTATCTGGATCTCCAGGTTCCGGATTCCCAGCCTCAGCAATGATGGCTATAACTGGTGCAGCTTCTGGTAAGAGGGCGGATTCTGGACCCGGTGAGACTTGGATCAGAGCACTGCGACGCATCCCGCGGAACTTGTGAAGCTAGGCAGACTTCTCGTTGGCCTTGGGGTACATGGTGACCCAGTGAGTCCGCTTCCAGAACGCCTGCGCGTGCTTCATCATGCTCCGGATGATCTCTTCCACGTCCGCAAGTACAATGGGGCCCAGATCCTCGCGCTTGTGCAAGTAGAACTCTGAAAAGCGGTCGCGAAACATGACTTTCCAGGGCGCTGGCTTCTTACGGATCACGGTACAATATCTTTCGGAGTCCCAGCGCTGCTTGAGAATCGCGCTTGAGTGCTTGTGTACCTCTTACTCTGGAAAACCTAACGTCTGACCTGTGATCGTCTTGGTGGTGCTCACCCGCTGCTCTCTGATGCCATAGTACAACCAGGAGGTGACGTCGCAGTCTGGTGTCTCCACCACCTGAAGCTCCTTCACTGACAGCGACCTGTAGGGCTTGGATACCAAACTTGACGGCCGACGAGACTTACCGGACGAGGACTTGGACCCTGCACTGCTTTTCGTGGGCTTGCGACTCTTGAGACAGGACTTGGGGCTCGACCTGTTGACCACCGAGCTACGGCACCTCTTGGACATCTTGGTAGTGACTATGGGCCCGTCATCAGAGTCGGAGTCGTCGTCATCGTCATCACAAAGGCGCTTGAAGCCTGTGTGAGGGTGGTCATCAGACGTTTCGTCTTCTGACTCCCCTTCCTCGTCGTCAGACTCAGAGTCAGCGACACCAGAGTCCTTGTAGTCCGGGTCCTTCTTGGGGTTGTCTGCCGTGGACTCCACATCATTTTCCAGATAATTAATGCGGCCATCCAGAGATCCCCATACCGCAGGCTGTTCACCAGACGCGATCATGCAATCCAGCACCTTGTCAGCTATCTTGTAGTATACTTCTGGAACGTACTTGGCCCAAGAAGTGTGGTCCAGTCGACGCCAGAAGATCATGCTCATGAGCATCTGAACGAGGACGCGGCTGCTGAAGAGACTGTGTGCTTCTTTGTCAGAATCCAGTCATTTCATGGCCTTGTCGTACTTGACACCAGAGAGCAGAGCCTGTCGGAGAATCTGGGCGAACCCCCTTCCAGACCACATCACCAGGAACCGTCGTGTGCACGTCGCTCTTTGCCAGTTTGGTCTTAGCACTAGCTGGACGAACCGAGTCCTTGCCTGAGTGATGCACAGAGGGGCGCCCGCTGGAGATCCTGGAGATTTGGCTTGAAGGGCAGCTTCCCTGGTGACTTCACTGGCGGAGACTTGGCCGTGTATTGGAGATACCTGGGGGTCGGGGCGGTCTCTGGTGCCAGTCGTTTGGCATCAGAGTCTTCATCACCACAGTTCGAGACGCCGCCACCAGAACGTGTTAAGCCCAGCACCCGAGACCCTTTCGAGGCTTCTTCTGCAGCCCTTTTCTCCATCACCTCGGCGAAGCGCTTCTTGAAGTCCAGGATGGGCATCTTGCGCTGATCCAGAGCCGTCACGTTGGCGATTGTCGCCCAGTCCTCGGGGACCAACGCGTCTTCCTGATAGAACATCAGGAGATCGTGAAGGCGTCCCAGTTACCAGAGATTTCAGAGTTCTCTTGCAAGAACTCTGAAAATCCCCATGGATCCGTAGCCTTGACTTAGGTGCGTGACTTCAACAGCGCCACTTAAACCTGCACGTCCGACACCTGTGACTTCAGAGCCGCCTTCTCAGCCTTCAGGGCTTCCACTTGATCCTAGTAATGTGACGTGAGACTCTGGATCTCTGAAGTCATACGGTCCTCGACCACACCGGCCTCTCGCTGTGCACTCAGGAGTTCGTGGCGCCAGTACTGGCAGTTCAGCACCCATTCGCGCTTGAGCTCCTCGCATTCGGTGCGCGCCGCCGCTGTATCAATCAGAGCAACGCCACTCTGGGAACCAACGCGCTCCCGAAGACGACGGTGGGCGGTAGCCATGCGCTTCAGGTATTCTGCAGTCTTGAATACGCGCTCAGCAAGGCGGGAGTGGGGGGCACGCGACAAGGTCGATGTGGTCTCCTTGCGGACTTCAATAGAGGCCGCCAAAGCATCCATTTCTCGAGCATTCGGGGTTGCTGCATGTGGTAACACCACCTGGCTTGGAAAGAAGCTTGGGATCACGCGCTCCAGCTCGCTGATATCCTCACCCGTAAAGTCTTCGTAGCCCACCAGGACGCAGGGCCCATCATACGTGTTCGCCACATGTCGACCTTCACGGAAATCCTCAGTGCGAGCAGGGACGCCCACCAGAAAGACTCGACCTTCCGGTTCTGTGGATGGCACGATCCACTTTGGAGGGACTTCAGAGTCGCCCAGGTCCGTGACGTGTTCGCCGTTGTCCGTCACCAGACCCCGGTGAAAGAGCCTGTCAACCTCGGCGGTCGACAGCAACCTTGAGGCGCCGAATGAGAGTGACCTACCGCAAGATGCCGTGACACCAGACGTTGCCAGACCAGGTGCGGGAGACGCAGCAGACGTAGAGCCACTTGCTCAGTCCGGCCGTCCGTGGTGACCGCAACTCCAGGAGAACTGTCGGCGTTAGCGCTCGCCGGAGCAGTCCGCAACTCTGACACCAGAGCTGGGGTGCTTGAGCTGCCACCTTGCAAAGCGGAAGTGCCGCCATCGCCACTCTGGGTCGCGTTAAGCGGGACTCATGCCCGTGGCGTCGCCTGCCGAGGGGTTCGTGGGGGTGCATGCGCCCAAGGACGTGTCAGCTTCCTCCGACATGTGCGTGAGAAAGTGGATTGGGATATGACCGCACGTTGGGCGAGCCAAGTGTGAATTTCTGAGTCTGAGGGAGGAATCAGATTGAGCGACAGGGCGCCAGAGACTCTGAAATCCTGGCAACTGGCAAAGTGTTGCCGCTACACTACGCTCTGAAAACCGGCCATCGGAGTGTCTGAAAGACCTGGCCATGATTCACAGTTTGGAGAAAGTTCCGCACTGAGGGATCGTGACCAGGAGGGGCGGTTGACATGATGCTATTTCCGATTTTCGAGCGACAGGTCGCCGTTACGCTACACTGTGATTGGTTATAATATGGGTTTTGGGGGAGGGGGGCTTGGGACGCGGCTGCACCCGTGTGACATCTGTGGAAGATTGTGGAAGAACCTTCGCCTGACCGCAAAGGGGCCCAACAGACCAGAAGTGTACTTCAGAGTGTGCACAACTCTGAAGAACAAATACACTCAGTCTGGTCACCGGACTTTCTCCGACGATGAGTGCCTACGTACTGGCGGAAAGTCTCCCAGATGAATGTATCTCTCAGAGACCTCATCCCGTTGCCGTCCAGCGCGACGATGATGGTTCAAGGATCTACAACGCTTACCCGCAGAGACCAAGTATCACGCGCCGGACACCGCGCACCCGCGCAAACCCTAAAAGACTTCGTGTACGTTGAGCATTAGTGCTCCGTACTCTGATATGCTACCCAAGACTATGGTATCCCCAACTCTGATAATCAAGACTCTGAAGAACATAGTTCTCAGACTCTGAAAACCCGGATACCAGACTCTGATATCAACGAAGTCCAAGACCCATACTGAAACCAAGTGAACGCTACGCAATCAAGTGAAACGCAACCTGCACATCCCCCGTAATGACGTCGCTACATGTCGACTCAACGAGATCTGCTGCACTGACTGCATACTGAGACCAATTCAAGATACCTGATACATACGAAGACCAAGAGTACCTGAGATACGAAGACTGACTGCCAAGAAGAACGTCAAGGAAGACAAGAGAGAGATACAAGAGCGATACCAGAGAGAGATGAGAGAGAGATAAAACGATAAACAGAGTTCAATTTGCTTGCTGCTACCAAGTCCGCTTGGAATGAGCCAAAGACACTGCGTCAAGGACGAGCGCCGTGTGATCTCCACCTT
The DNA here is from genome assembly GCA_030027945.1 of Phytophthora plurivora. Classification (NCBI taxonomy): domain Eukaryota; phylum Oomycota; class Peronosporomycetes; order Peronosporales; family Peronosporaceae; genus Phytophthora; species Phytophthora plurivora. The sequence goes on from CP125266.1 coordinate 713,433, forward strand.
CAGTCCCCTTAGGTGGTGATCAGCGTAACGTAGATACCTGAGAAGACCCGCCTATTCCATATCCTAGTTGGGTCGTTTGGTTTGTCTCTAGCGGTAGCCCATTTCATATTACTCGTTTGGACAGGCTCTGGAAACTAGATAGTCGTTTTCAGAGTGCATACTAGACTGTTGTATATAACCGATTGTATTGGTTTATTTCCCTCTATATTAGAGGGTGGTGCGCGAAAGGAACAGGGATACCAGACAGACCAGGTGTCTGGTAACGAGTCCCTAGTTGACTTGGAGTACTAGCCCACCGCTCAAGGGCCAGGAAAGAATAAGAAGCGGCTGTCTATATTTGTATATTCCTGAACTCTGTATATTTGTTTGTTATCTCTCAAGTCTGGTATATCGGTTCTGAATTAGCGATATTCAGAGACCGATATCAGTCTTCCTGTTGTGTATTGATCTCTCTTTGACTACTAGTACTCTGGTAACCCACTTGGTTATCAGAACACCCGACTCCCGAACGCTCCTGGAAGGACCTGAAGAATTCCGACACCAGACTCCAAGGAAGCCCCTACTCTTTTCAACCCAACTCTAGACTCCGGCGAGAGGTCATATTCCCAAGACAACGGACCCACGAGGATACCGCAAGGTAACACACGCCCACCCACGACCGTACGACTCTGATATCACTTTACTAGTCGTACTTCTGGGTTCACTGTACGCTACCTGCACCGCGGTAAAAGTTTCACCGACTTCGCGACATCTAGACCGCAATCCTGGCGTTGCATTTCGTGAACTTTTGGGTGACGTTGTCTAGAAGGGGCTCAGTTTTTTGCCGCTGTTGGTATTTTCAAAGACCAATTTTCTGCCTCTACGGAACTAGGTGAAGTTGCGCGCTGGTTTCGTGATAACCATGCAGTCTAAACGATTGTGAGGTTGATGTTTTGGTCAATTGGTATCTCTTGGATGTTATGCTCACAGCGTTGGTTTTCTAAGTGAATCAACCGAGGATCCAGGGTCTGGTTGAAGGCTATGGTCGAGTTTTGGTGGTTCTGTGGAGGTTTAGTCTGGCGATCTCACCGATGTCATCAGACCTTCAGATGCCGATAAGACGACGCTTCTTGATATTCTCGCGGACCGAGGGCCGTCGAGATGCTCGGGCGTTCATTTGGAAGGACTCGTGGAGGTGAATGGCCAACTTCGCACCTTCCATTCTATCATGAACTACGTGTCTGAAGACATGACGTTCCTTGGCTCTTTCACAGTGTTGGAGCCGTTGCGATCGGTACTGGTATCCCGTCACATGTTGCTCGTGCAACACGAACTACGTGATCAAGACATGGCCACGCTATGGGACTGCAGTCACGCTCCAACACTCGTCTTCCACAGAGAAATCTGTCCCGGACAGTGGAAACGTCTTGTTAACGCTTTGGGACTGCTTTCGGACCCTGCGCTTCTGCTCCTGGATGAACAAACTTCCGGACAGGATTCGTCTTCGGACCCTGTCGTCATGCAGTACATTGAACGTCTGTGCCAGGAGGGCAGCAATAACGTCGTGGGTACGATCCACCAGTCGTTGTCGTCCATTTAAGGCCTGTTAACTCGGTCGGACGCAGATGTGACGACTCCGAAGCCATGCTCACGGATCTCATCATTTTGATTATTGGCAAACTCGTGTACAGCGGCCCCATCAAAAACCCTGCTGTCGTGCACTTCTTCTCTATGGGCTACGTATGCCCACTTCGCCCACCAATTTCCACGACGGTTTGAAGCTCGAGTCGTCCACGTGCGCTCTCAACGAAAGCGCCAACCACAGCGTCTCCGCGCGGATCTATTACGGTAACGCTCGCGTCGCGACCACCTTGCCAACCCGGAGCTGCTGAAGGCCATGCGGTCGTGGTCAGTTATTTGGTGCTGGTGAAGAGTAACCTTACGAACAATTGGAGGCATCCGGGTGTCTTCTGGTGTGCTCATGTGGACTGCTGTCTCTCATGGTCGGCACGATGTATTTGACCTCGATCTCGAACAAAGGTATCAAGGACTTGTCCATGGTGCCACTGCTCTTCTACGTGCAAGCTTTCCTGGTATTTACGGCTGTGGCTGCTCTACCGGCTCTGCTGAAGCACCGCGCCGTCATGAAGTAGGAGATGCGGTCATACACGCCGTCGCTGACGGATAGTGTGGTTTTGCAGACATGCTAGTGTACTGGAAAGAGGGGGCTACTACATCATATACTCGCTCGAGAATTTCATGCATGTACAAACACTTCTTCAAGGAGAACACGGGGGGGGGGGGGTCGTGTGCGCTGTTTAAGCAGAACGGCATTGGACGACGTGTACGTCGCAGGAGGTATGGCTACTAGGTCGTTTTGGAGTCCTTGTCATCGGTGTGCCGTTCTTGCGTTTCAACCAACACTGTCCTCGTGATTCAACTGTGGGTGCGCTGTATAGACAACCGCATTAAAACGTCATCTATCAATTATCATTGCCCAATGAAGTTGATCATTTTCCACATTTGAGGCGATTCAGCAGCAGTCTTGACTGCCTTATCACCGATAGAGGCCTGTGACGCTTAATCTACGCAAAGCTGAACTGGGAGTTTGCAGAACGGATGCCCAAGTATATGAATACGCTTCCGTATCTGCCTATGAAGCTTAAGAAAAGAACTCCAGCACAAGGCAGGTCATTTTGCCGGGTGGCTTCTGCACGGTCTTGGCACGGGCGCCCTACCACAAGCTACTGTAACTTGGTTTGATCATCGTCCCCACGGTGGACTACAGAATGTGAGCGAAATGCAAACCCTCGCTTTATACGCCTTCAATAGCAGGAGAACACCGTAAGTATTGAAAGCCCAAGTCGACGCTTCTTCACAGTTGACATTTTTGTATTTTAAGGGTACATCATGGATCCATAGTATCGCAAGTACAAACACACTTTTGCTGAATAATATTATTATTATATAAAGTAGTACTAATAATATTTTGATGTTGAACTTGAAGTTAATCCACCAATCAAAATATGATTTCTATATGGTACCGGTACCCCGGAAAACTCGCATTCGAAAGATCCATCATGCAAGTCTCCGCGCGCTTTTTCAGGCACCCCAATTTTTTTTTCCCCTGCGGGTTCGCTCCGACGATTCCGCCAATAAGAGGCGCTATCGTCAACAACGGCGAGTTGCAATTGGCCAGCAAGTTGAAGTGACCAATCAGCGTCAATTTCGCGCCGCACGCGACCCAAGACGCTCCGCGCGCAAGAATCGCAAAGCAGAATCTCATTACCAATTTTGCCAAGCCTTGCTCAAGTGACCTACACGGTCTTCGGTCGTCCGGCTGTCGACGCAGGATGCCTGGTCGCCGCGCTGCTTAACCCGCTACGTTACTCGTGTTGCTGGCCGCTGCGCTCCTTGATGTCTTGCTGGCCTCTACGTGGGTCGACGTGTTACAGGCAGCCACGCGGCTGGGCATATTGCTTCGCTTGCCGCTTCACACCTCGACGTTCGGCTAAGCCTCACCGCCGCTGGTATTGTGCTGACCGTTGTGCTGCCAGTCGGTTTCTGGCCTCTATGCTGCTTGCTTCTCGTGCCCCCTACGCCCTTCAGGTTGGGACACGCTGAGGCTGTTGGCGCTACTCGGTGTATTGTGCTGATCGACGTATTGCGTTGCTCGGTGTGTTGGCGCCTGTTAAGTTCATTGCTGTCCGAGAGGTGGCTACGCTCGTTGTACCACTAGCCACCACACATTTTAGAGTATTTAGGCTTACACACTACTGGAGGGATTTGCGCTCGCCACGGACTCGGGTGCATCTCGACATCTAGTTTGACGCTCCGCTATATAACGCACCTCTGCCTCGTCCTTGCTATGCTGCATGTCGTGTTGCTCGCGTAACTCAATGCGAGTACACGGGTGCCGCTTGATATACGAAGACGTGGCCACCGTCACCAAGATAAGCGTTTGGTAATGTTTAGGGGACGTTGACTACTACTGTGTATTTTTTCACGAAGTACCGTTACTACTGCGTACTTCAAAGTAGTACATTTTATCATATATTTATCTTTAATGGCTGACACATTATCCCAGTAATGAAATACATGTACTACGCCACGTAGTCTACCTGTAGTAGTTGTTGCTGCAGTCTGGTTAGCTGCTAACCGTAAGCACTAGTCCAAGTATCGAAATACAGTACAGTAGTAGTATGACTCTACAGTGTCAGATAAGGGTTGCTGATATTGAAGTGTAGTAGTATGGCACTACAGAGGTTGCAAACATTGAAGTGGAGCAGCTGCAATCTCGTTCCATATATCTTTGGCAACTGTTCTCTTTGCTTTTCATTGTTTCTTTTGCCGCCGAGAAGCCATGCGCGATTTTCGGCCGAACGCTGAGCCGTTTGAGGTAAGCACTCGATTAGTGTTAATCGACAGCGGACGCTAATGTACTCACCCAGACACCAGATCCGTCGAGAACCCATGCGTCTAATTTAACATACCTATACCAGCTGCGCGACCAAAGTGATAACCTAAAGGAGGTACATGTACAATACTCGTACCGCATAGATTTTAAACCACTATCTGACAATTTGCTTCATACTTTAGGCTCTTTCATTCTTTAGTTGTAGCGAAGAGATCGCGTTCGACGCTCTGTATCCTGTGTACTTAACACAGGAAGGATGTGTACGTGCCGGAATCAAGTGTATATGTATTATCTCGCTGTTGTGGCTAACCCTTTGTACGATAGGTATATGACCGTTCTGAAGGTTCAAGCGACATTGACGATTTTATCGCAGCACTGCCCGTCGAGCAGATGCACGAGCTGTATTTCAGATATTGGAATTTGTACGCGTTCGACACCCACGATTATCGTTGGATGATGCAGTGGCTATACACGTCGATGGAGTTGTCGAATGTACGCATTCTGTTTATTCGTTTGCAACTTACATTTTGATGTATTGCTAACTGCTGTATGAATAATAGATCACTAGAGCTAACATACAGAAGCGATTACGCTTCGTTCACAGCTGTATTGCTCAACTGCGACAGGAACTCGACGCTCACATCGATCAATACCTACTCATGCAGGTAGACGATTTTGTGAATGCAGAGGAGCTTGGTCAACCTCGTCTGAAGGGACATGCGCTGGAGAGGGAACAGAATTTGTCTTGTTTCATGGCGTAGGCTATGAATGTGGTAGATACCATCGCTCACCAGATATCAGAAGAACTGTTTGTACACCCCTGCGATTGCGACAAGTCCAAGCACTACCGAACGCCTGCATGAAAATCAGTGTGCCCGACGGAGGCAACGTGCCGGGAATTGCCAGTCAAGAGATTTCTATCGCGAGGATAGCGACGAGATTGCCTTTGCGGGGCATTATCGGCGCTTAGTCTAGCGGGTTTGCGCAGCCATGCAGCTCGTTTTCCCGCCGCAACAGACAGCCGATCACGAAGATATACATACTGTAGTTAGCTACACAAGCAATGAATGAACTCACTTTTACATTTAAAAAGAAAGTGAGTGCTGTGGAATTATCACTCTAAAATAGTCCACGTCATTTCGCCATTGAATAGTGGCTTCGATGTTAAGTGATCTACATTGGGATGTTGTAAAGTAACTGTTTTGTACTGAGAGAGCTCGAAGAATTTTCTACAACGAAATAACACGGTGTGTTCACGACTGCAAGTGAGGTCATTCGTGATTTTCATACCGTTGTCAAAGTCTTCAACTACGAACGAGGTATGGAGTGGAACTGGCGCTCGGTGGACGCGGCAACGTCCATCGTTTACGACTTTCTTGACAGCAAAACATGGGACTACGACACGTACGTTGTCATATTACGTGGCTTGCCTGGGAGTGGGAGGAGCAGCTTCGCAGCTATGCTACAAGAGGAATTTCACAAGGCGTTCGAAGGGACGCAGCGGGTCACGCGTATTTGCACCAATGCATATTACCAAGCGGGCGAATGGTGGTTTGACAGCACTGTTCAAACGGTATAAAGGGCCGAGTTTCAAGCCGCCGACGTGGTGATCATCGATGATACGCACATTTCTAGAAACGAATGGGAGTTGGTGAAAAGCACGGCACATGACTATTAGAGAGAGTGTGGCTATCACGGCAAGATCTACATGGTGAACTTCGCTTGCGGAGATTTGGAGCATGCGGTGAAACTAAACAGCCGTTCGAATAACCCGCTGTCACATGAAGCGTTACGCCAGCTTTATGGATCTTTTGCAACGGCGGCAACTCAGGTGTCTGAGAGCCGTTCTTAATCAGGATCGCGATCCCAAAATCGCTCTGTGATTGGTTGGTGTAATGTAAATTTTCGCGATTACATGACACACGCGATCCGACCTTCGGGTCGCGACCTTTGTACGATCGAGGGATCGCACCAGAGCTCGAAAGCGCCATCAAGGCAGCGTACCAGTAAAACCCGAAGGTGCTAGGTAGCAGTAGCAAATACGACGTCATAAGCTATACACATGCACTTGAGCGGTATTTTTAAGGTTCTTGGTGCGGCCATAAAGCGCTGATATGTGATAATTAATATAAATATTGTTTTTTATTATTTTGTTTTGAATGGAAGGACACTGCTACATGTCGCGACCCGGTTAGGAACGACTGTATCGTGCTTTTTATAGAAAACCTGAAATTCTGGTGTCGCGATCCCAGTTAATAACGGCCCTGAGGTAGGGGATTGCTTCACTGTTCATCCTTAGAATTAGGTGAGGTGATAGTGGCCTTGGAGAAGCCGAAGTGCAACAATTTCTGGAAGTACAACTATGATCTGGCTATTTCAAGCTTCTTTTCCGTTTTTTTTTTTAATCGTCTTGCTTTGTCGTTCACACACATGCCAATGCTGAGACCGAGTGCATGTACATGTTTTAGAGGATTGGGCTGCATGGAGCAACATTGGCGGAAAAAGGAGCATATGTATTGAATTTAGTATGGACGATGTCGACGGTGAGTAATTCTTGACATAACTCGTTATGGAGTTGTCCTGATAACTCCCGAATCTTTTAGTTCGCCACGAGACCGCATAAAACTGGAAAAAAAAGAGGTCTCCACCCCTGCTCGCCTCTTTAGAGGTTCTCAAGTAAATATCACGTTTAAGACTGATACTTATTCAGCGAATAAGTTATGCACTAGTCATGTATTGCGTGTCCTTGGCTAGGTCATAGTACTAAGAACTGTGATTGTCCTGCTTGTATATCATGTCAACAAAGTTGTACAGCTATTCAAACATGCATTCTAGAAGATCAAGCATCTACTGCAACAGACATGAGATCGGCGCTTTTCTTTTGACGAATCTCTGACACTGATTGACGTTTCCAGTGAATCTGCGAGTCAACGTTACTTTACCGTTTACATAGAGACGAATGTTTTCTCGGAATCCATTTCAGCCCTTGCTTACGTTCAGCACCCCCAGTTCCGGACCGGAGAAATAAAGGAGTCTCTTCCACCTGCATGTATCCCGATGTATCTGCAAGCTTTCTTCGCACCAGTAGCAAGTAGCTTCCGTGTATCTCATGATACTCATCTGAGGCGCCCATTGTACAACATGAACTTCGACCCCACTGATGTCCAGCAGTGCATGCCAAGACCAGCTGCTGCACAGAGGGTTGTAAATGCTGTTCGCAATCTTCTCCCCATAAGAACGGAAGCCCAAGAGGTGGTGGAGATGTCGCGTCGTGAATCACGACTCGCGATACAGCGGCAGACAGCATCCGTTTCTGCTTGGGTTCGCGGTGGCATGAAATGGGCAAGAAGAACGTCTTCAGACACATTCTTTATATAATGTGCCAGGCCATGGGCACGGGTCTGGAAGTCTCTTGTGCCTACTGAGGCTATACAGCTCTAGGAAGCAGGAATCTGGTCTAAGCAATCACAACCTGGAGCCTCCTCAGAAGCATCTGCTGCTTCTCTGAGCTTCCGCACCAGTCTGCCTCGCTCACGGACATGCTGATGCCCATTCTTTGTGCTTTTCTTGTCGAATGTCCGTGTTTGCGCGGCGCAGATTGGGAATATTTGTGGCGTTCATCTCGTCTTCACGAAATGGAGTACGTTTTGACCATGTCCCAAGCAGCCATCCAAGTCCTGGCCGCCGTAGATCTGCGCAGTTGACACGGGATGGAGCTGGAGAGCTTCGACTTGGCATTATCGGTCTTGGAGAGAAGAAGATTGACCGTGCCGGACTACTCCATACTCTCGCTATTTAGGACGAGCAGCCGGAGCCTGTCCATGTGAACGCTGTGGAAAACACCCCGGCCTTTTCACGAGAACATCGCTGCGTAATAGCATCGGACATGATCTGGATGGTCACGACGGCGCGTTTATTGATGCCGAAGACCATAGTGCGTCTCAGTGCTTCGTTCTGGACGCTGAGCACTACATGATGTTACTCTCCTTTTTACACGTAACCAAAATCAATTTTTGAGTTTGGCGGGGTTTTATGTTGCTATAATCTTTTGATCAGTTTGGCGGGTTTATATGTTACATTATCTTTTGGTTGTCACCAACTGTCAACAGCAAGGCAACGGTGTGATACGAATGTGGATGGCAAAGACACCTGCCGAGGGCGAGCAAACCAAGGGCACACGCAGCAAAGGTGCGGGGTCCAAGCCTAGACGCACGAAAGGTTCCTATTGAATTCCTGAAAGCGGCATATGAAGAAAGCTTGCTGCGACGAGTACGATGGGAGCCGACAATGCGACCGGCGCACGAAAGCACAGCCGTACAGGCTGGCGAACTATCAGAAGCGCCTGTGGGCAGAGCGGTATCTCGCAGCACGCAATAGACGCCAACAAGTGACTACGCTGACTTGAGAACCTCACGATCGCGGAACTTGAGGCACTCGAGTCGGGTCGTCACCTCCTTGCTAGCCCCAGTGGATATACCGACGTAGCAGTGAACGCTTTTGACAGCACGCGCTTCATTTCCGTCCTCGCTTCAGCGAATCACGATCGGTTCTACGTGTACGCGGGTCACGGTGATTCGTTCAGTCTTCTGGTTGGCAACGGGTCGGAGCGTTCGGGTATCGCTCGCTGGTTCTCCCCCCGTGACGGAGAATACTACAATGACGCGACTGTCGTTGTCTCTGCTAATGATACGCGCGTGGACTTCACACCTCCTTCAGGTGGTAGTGTGGACAACGACTGGCTTCTGGTTATCGTGTTTTAAAGGATCTATTAGGGTCTAAAGTCTAAAATGTGTTCCTTGTGTTTCCGCTTTGACGTTGGCGTGGCAATGTAACTATCCGTGCTAAGCCCCGATGAACTTGAGCAACAAGAGATGGTCCGTCCATTGGGTGACCGTCAACGCACAAGCGGTCAGAAGCACGTGCAGGCTGGAGCTTAAGCGCTCTCGTTCCGATCTGTTGAACCGCCGGTCGCTTGAGATGCCGCCCGGTTTCGAGGGAGAAGAGCATACGCCACACCTCACTACGCGGGTGAGTGCCGTCAATGACGGTGATGTAAGTGTAGCCATCATCGAGCTGTGCGCCAGGCGCAGTGAACGCGGACGGCGTCGCGTGGCTTGTATTCGTGACCCACGCGCTTCGGAATGGTCCTTGGAGCTCCGTCCACTGTCCACGGCCAAGATCAGTGAATAAATCTTGGTCTGGGGCACTTTTGTCGTTGTCTGGATGCTCCTGGAAGTACTTGGTAGGCTGGACGTCAACGTTCTGGCGTAGGTACCATATTTTACCGGTGTAGGCTGGAGTACGGGCGATTTGTTTCCTCAACGACATGGTATGGCGTAGATCCTGAAGAATACCGGACGTGTGTACTGAAACAGCCTGGTCTGCTTCGGAAAGAGCCCATTCAAGCTTAAGGAACGAGTAGCGCGCCTCGGTTCCGTTGCTTACAGACGTGATGTCGAGGTCCTGCGGCCGGCCCTTGACGAGAACGAACGCTGCATTCACTAGATCCAAGTTCTCGTGGCTGTGGTGGGCGACAGAAGCTGCCAGGCCATTCGATGAGCCACAGTCGATCGGTAAGATGCCAAAGGGCTGGCGAATCGCTTGTTTCCAGTCCGGCCGAGCCATTAACCCTTGAATGACTGCACAACGTTGTCAGTAAAATGCATTTTAACCAGCTCGTAGAACGGATCAACTTACATTCGTGGACGTAGCTGTCTCCTCCTGCAATCGCCACACACTCAAATTGATCCAATGGGAGTTCTTTAGCGACTTGACGAACACGCTCAGCATCAGCCGTCGTCTCCAGTGTCGTGTCGATGTTTGCAGCACGGAAAATGGGCGCGACAAACTGCTCGTACTTACGTAGGCTCCATCCATGGCCTTCATTCGGGTCAATTAGCACGCGGAACTTGCGCAGTGAGCCGGAAATGGCTTCGTCCAGCTTCAACAGACCCTGGTCGTGGATATCCTCCAGCAAATTCCTACGGGGATCTGCCCACCTATTCAACGCGTGGTGCAGTTGAGTCACACGTTCGATCTCGTCTCCGTAGAACCTGAACGTCCACTCGCGCAACTTTCGCTTAACCGGCAGGTCGTCTTTCTGGTGGTGGCTTTCGAGCAGCAAACCTACCGGAGGACACGCGTACAGTGCCAGCATGTAGACTCGACGTGGGACAACCGACCGCCGGCACAGCGGCTGGCCACACGCCGTTTGAAGGTGCGCTCCAAGCACTTCCTCCCATTGAAGCTGCACGAAGATGGGGTCTCCTGCCTTCTCGGCTTCCTCTGAACTACTGCCGCTGCTTCCAGTCGACGCTGTGTGCTCGTGGATCTCCTGCTTAGGCTGTGTGGGTCCTGTCCTGCGCCTCCTCTTGGGTACGATGTGTAGTGTGCAGTGCGTCTCGAAGAAGTCGAACTGCACGAGCGGGTGCTGCGCGTGCTGCGAGTGGTGGTGAAGCCACGCGAACCGCTCGTCTGGGGGCTGACTGCTCTCCAGGTGCAAGTGCTCCAGCAAGTGGGCGAGCGAAGTTGACATGGCGTTGATTTAGTCTTGGGAAGTTGGGGAATGATACGAACCAGTGCTCTGCCGCGTCCTTTCAAGCCCAAAACTGAAGTGCGCATGTCTTTGCAAACTGTGCTTGGAGCATGTAGCCATTTGACGAGTGGACGATAGTGACTGCGAGACTTTATGATGCTAAAATAGCTCAAGGTTAATTTGGATCCAGTAGGCGAGGACGATACCTTACCAGCATCCGACACGCACTTCGTCGACGGCTACTGCGTATCTGTGACATCTACATGTAGCCGTCGGTTCCGACAGGATCCTCCTCGATGTTGCCGCTTATTGTCGAGTTACAGTTTGATCAAGTCCAAGCTACATGCACATATTGCAAACTAATGTTACCTTGCCACGCTCTGTACGTAGGAAAATATTGTCTTCTGGACAATACTTGATGTGAAGAATTGTAATGTGACGGACCCGTTCGTCTCGAGCTTAAAGATGAACCAGTTGATAAGAGACCCTGGCCATTAGAGATCTATGCAGTTGCATACAAAAAGTTGGAAAACACGTCGTCATGGTACACGACTTGGAGAATGTGAGCTGTCAAATCTCTTCCAGACTTCGATCGTGGTAGTCTTTCGTGCAAACGATGGAGTCTACACCGTCGCACAAGTTGTTGGCAGAAGATGCACAATCGACTTCAGTGCATTTAGCGTTCTCTTGGGCGTTGGATCTGTACGGTGTGCACTGTCGGCGTAGTACGCCAATCGAATGCTACCATGGCAAGCATAAGCATTACCCTCTTTCTCAGTGCTACCGGCCATCTCACTGTCGCAAACGAGCGCTGTAAGTTGTTCTCGTGTGGTTACACCTGTCTTGTTTGCTTCAATTCAGCATGGATAGCCAATCAAATCGTGGGGATCGCACTACTTCAACCTAGGCAGCCAATCAAATTCCGAAATAACTTCAACAACCCAAAATCGTCTTGTACGAGAACCCACTTAATTCAGCATTGAAAATAAGTGTAGAACGGACTAGACCATACATGCATGAGAATGAAAAGTACATGTACCTTCGACCCCTGCAACGAGAGACTCGCATTATCTTTTGAGGTGGCTCACGTACTTAAACGTCAAGTAGATCGCGAGCTGCACGACGAGCCAGATCACGATGAGTCCAATCATTAAGTTGTACTTGCGCTCCGGACGAAAGTCGTAGATGTTCTCGATGTACTGAGCCACCGTCATGTTAGTCGTTGTAGTCCCAGAAGTGACCGCGATGATGTCCTGGTTGTCGCCGAACTGCACGCCAACAAGGGCCGAAAGTGAGTAGCTCGACGGCATCAGGTACGTGAACCACTTGTAGCCCGCCTTCATGGCCGTACGAGGCAGCAGGTAGCCCGAGAACAAGTTAAGTAGACACGAAATGGCACCCACAGCCACGTTCGCCACCTTCTCGTTCGGCATCAAAACTGACATCCACTGGCCAATGTAGGTGCATGCCGATGTGTACAGGTAGAATACAAGCAGGAAGAAGAAGAAATCGCCGGCGTTCTCGCTCCACCCAACCAGCCAGTACTCGATAGTCACGAACAGGATGATCACCACGATCAGGTACGGGATCTCAGCGAACCACAGCGACAGACTGTACGGTAGTGGACCATAGTAGTTCGACATCCGCTCACGGTAGAACACGGCGCGTTCAGCACACGTCACCTCTATGACCGTCATGAGATTCGTCACCCCAATGAAGTCCATACTGTTGTAGATGAGGCCAATGTGTGAGTTGATCTTCTTCACACTACCTGCCGTCAGCTGGTAGAACGTCGTACCGAAGATGACAGCAAAGATCGGGAACAGGAACACTCGCATGAAGTTGTACTGCGGGTTGCGCCAGTACGTTAGGCGCTGCTTCGTCGTCAGCTCCTTCAGTTGGTTCCAGAAGCCCGTAGCAATCGGGCGGTAGTTCAAAGTCGAATGGCGAACGAAATCATTCGACACCTCGCACAGCGCCAACGTGCGTTCACGGTTGGACTTGAACAGTTCGCTGTTCTTATACTCCACGGAGTAATCCTTCACGTCGCGACCGATACCAGCGCCGATCACCTCCAGCATGTACGTGGCTGGGTTGTACTGCGGTCGAATCTCTTCCGTACCCGGAATCGAAGCGAAGTACTCGAGCATCTTCACCGAATCCACACCGAGTTCTCCAAAGTAGGCCGTGAAACCACCCTTCTGCAGCAGAAGCAGACCATCGAACAGCTCGAAGATCGAGATACTAGGTTGATGAATCGTGCACAACACCGTCCGGCCTGTGCGTGCGATCGACTGTACACCACGCATCACGATAAGCGCCGAACGCGCGTCCAGACCACTCGTAGGTTCATCCAGGAACAGGATACTCGGGTTGGCCACCACTTCCACACCAATTGTCACACGTTTCTTCTGCTCTACCGACAAACTACCCACCATTTCACCCGAAATTGGCGAAAGCTCCAGCAACTCCAACGTTTCATGCACCAGGTTCATTCGCTCTTCCTCAGTGAAAGTCGGTGGTAGCCTCAGCTTCGCAGAGAAATCCAACGCTTCGTAGATTGAAGCAGCTTCTGAGTGAATGTCCATCTGCTCGCAGTACGCCGTAATACGACTGAAGATGGACGGGTCCTTCAACTCACCGTTCACGTAAATATTGCCCACAATTCGGCCTCCGGTCTTACGACCAGCAATCACATCCATCAGCGTCGTTTTACCAGCGCCAGTGGCTCCCATTAGCGCCACCATACGGCCAGGCTCGAAGTGCGCTGTGATCTTCTGCAGTAGCTGTCGCTCTTCACCCGAAGGCAACGTCACGTAGTAGTCCAGATCCTTGATGCACAGGTTCGACGGTGTGAATGGGAGGCCGCCGCCCTTTGTCTGCGTAGATCCCGTGCCTCGTTGAGAGGAACTGGGCGTGCTCACCTCGACGTACATGTGGTGGGCTTCCTCCTCCTGCTCCATAGCCTTCGCACTCACACCCTTGAACTTCTCGTAGCGAATGTAGTGCAGCGCCAATGCATTGAAACTCGTGAAGGCGAAGTAGTACACGATCAGAACCGCAACACCGAACCAAATGTAGCCCGTTCCTTGCTTGATCGAGAAACTTTCGAGTTGAGCTTTGCTCTGCGCATCAGTGTACCGGTCACTTGAGAACTCCGACAACATGTTTGAACGCAGTGCCCAGGAGATCGGAGAGAACCAGTACATCCAGATCCAGTAGTCCGGGATCAGGTCCGCCAGGATGATGTTGCCCGAGAACAACAGGAAGAAGCTCACCGAGATAGCTGCCAACGCCTGGCCGATCGTAATGCTTGGCGCGAGAGAGCTCAGCATCGTCATATACGCACTGATAGCGTGCTGGAAACACAGCAGTACCAGGTAGAACACGATGTACTTCTCGAACGTCCTTGTAAGTCCGCTCATGAAGTAGAAGAACGTGCCCAGGACGAACGACACCGCCATATTCACTGGAACTTGCACCACACTCTCCGCTATAGCGTACGACGATGTTCGGAAGAAGTTGCGTGGCCGTTGCTTGTAGAAGACCTTGCGCAGCTCAAAAGAAATGGTGATCTGCTGCCAAGCTTGACGCTGGAACAACGCGATACTGAAGAAGATCATACGCAGGTAGTACGTAGAGTTCACTTCGTAGTACAGCATACCCATGACCAGACCAATCACGAGGCCTTCGAACAGTTTTCCCCATAGAAGAGGTGGGTCTCTCAGCCACACTAGCTTCTGGCGGTTGAACAGTAGCAAGGTGCTCGGGATGAAGGCCAGTCCAAACTCCGACTGCTGCTTTGACCGCGCCAGATTGGCCACGCTCCTAGCCTTCTTGAAATCCTCAGGACTCTCGAACTGGTGCTCGTTGAAGCCCTTGCCGATGGCTTCGCGCGTCGTCCGGTAGATGGCCGACTTGCAGAACAGGTTGTTGAAGTCTTCGGACGTCACGGTTAAATCCTTGGTCGGGATGCTACCGTTAGCGTAGCGATGGCCACGGCCCGACGTCACTTCAATGAGGAAATCCGCAGGGTCTACACGAGGAGGACACGTGAAGCCGTGGCCCTCAAAGTAGTCCAGGATCTCCGTACGAGGGCCATGGTACATCATGTAGCCTTCATTCACCATGAGAATGTCGTCAAACATCTCCACCACCTCGGGTGTAGGCTGCAACAAGGCGATGACGGCCGAACCACCCAGAGTCTTGCACCACGTCCGCAGTGACTTAATGATGTCGAAGGTGGCGGCACTATCCAGACCTGTTGAGATCTCGTCACACAGGAACAAGCTCTGGCCACCGACCAGCACTTCTCCAATGGTCACACGCTTGCGCTCACCACCACTTACACCTCGAAGCAGGGCGTCACCAACAACAGTATCCGCACAGTCTTCCATGCCTAAGATCTGGATAAACAGCTCCGTCCGAAGAGCAGCGATGTCTCTCATCTCCTCTGGCTGGTCCTTGGGCAGTCCATTGACGCACATATCAGCGAACTTGAACGTCTCCCTCACCGTCAACGTGGCGATGTGGTTATCCGTCTGGTCTACGAGACCAGCCAATTTAATCAGATCGATCTCATCTCCCCTCAGTCCAGAGTACAAGATCTCTCCACCATGCTTCGTCTTGGACGTGTTCTGGAGTTTACCAGCCAAAGCCTTGAGGAACGTCGACTTACCAGCTCCAGGGTTGGCCAGGATCAGCGTCAACGTGCCAGGTTTGATGATGCCGCTCATCGGGTGCAGCGCATGCTTAGTGACCATCGCCGGTCGTTGCCAGGGGGTGAAGATCCCTCGCAAGTGTGACCCCACAGTGCCGTGGTCCTCCGCAGATGCAGGGACTTGCACCGTGAAGGACAAGTTCTCGAATCGGACTTCAGGCGTAGGCAGCTGGATGTTCACCTTACGTGAAAGGTGGTCGTACTTCTTGTAGAACCGCTCCAGACCCCCATTAAGCATCGTCTCCAGGTCGTCCGCTCTCAATGTACTGTAGCGACTGGCCATGGTGTCTCCACCATGAGAGTACGGGTCTTGCAGGCTGCGGAAGTTGAGCGAGCGGTAGACGTCAGGAACTTGACCATCACTCTTGTCAGCCTCAGGCTGTAGCAACTTCAACTTGTCTTCTTCTTTGGCCATCAGGTTCTCGCGCAAATCGAAAAGTGAAGAGAGCGACGTAGTGCCAATGACTGACTGGAAGCGAACGGCTCCGTTTTCGAGAGAACACCAAAGATGGAGGTTTTCTTCAGTCTGAAATTTAATGTGATGTTGAAGCTGACTATCAAACGTCTTTTGATTGGTCATTTTAGATATAATGAACGATGTGGATTGGTTAGAAAGATGTATTATGCGCCAGATTACGCACATCTATCGGTTTCTACCGGTTTATGAGTCATCCGAAATTCGATGCAGCCTTTTTTTGCGCCAAGAGTAGGGCAGACCTTTCAATCAAAAATCCTAAAAGTCAAAATGTCGACAAGAAAACCAACGTTGCAGTGCCTTGGAGAATGTGCATGACGTGCTTATTATGTTGCCGTTCCCTATTCTCAAAAACGACCTTGAAGGAGAACTTGTCCCAAAGCCAAGCTACACTTTGTTAGCGTTCAGAAAAGCAAATACCGAGGGCTTTTGCAAGTTTTGTGAACTTTCAAAACTGTACGTATTTTTACTAAAGTTGTTTATGCGCCAGATTACTCGCATCGTTGAAGTTGCTTCGTCTTTTCCATTCGGCAGGGCGACATATCGTCCTACCTCACTTTCCGGTGCAAGCGGGGAGAGATACATGTACACGACTGGAGCTTGACTGGTGGCTAAAAGTTGGCGAGAAGTGGTCGCCGCGCGCTTCATTTTCCAACTACCTTGCTCCCGCGCAGACGAATCCGATGGGGTTCGAACAGCTTCCGGAAGAGATGATTGAAGCCGTGTGTGGGTTTCTGTCGGGTTTTGACGCCTTCCAGCTCTCCCACGTGAATACCTGGTGGATGAGCTTATTGTCCGACGGGTTGCAGTGGCATAACCGACTGGTACACGGCTCCGTTCCAGAAAATCAGCTCCACTTGCTGCCCACCTGGAAACGACGATACGTCCTGGCCAAGTCCATGCTGTTCAAAGGCTTGAATACAGACGACAATGATGAATTAGAGCGGACATCGTACGCCTGTGTGGAGTTCCCACCTCCTACCGAGTGCGGCCGCTTCCGCTGGCGTCATTTTTCTCTACGAGCGCTGCACGTTGCGAGCTTCAGCTTCGATCTGTGGTTCTGTCTGTTGCCAGCAGAGAACGACGACCTGTACGCTGGAGGTGTCATCTACGGCCTCCAGTCGGAAGAGCGAGACAGCGGCATCTGGCCAAAGTACCACCAACAGTTCATCGCCGTCGACTCCAAACGGACGTTGTATAGTTCGGTCTTGGACGCCAAGAAACCGGTAGCAAGAAACCTCAAGTATCATCGCTGGTATCACGTGGCACTGTCCTACGATCGAGGTCGACAGCAGCAGGACGTGTATATCGACGGCAAGAAGACGTGGGCCGCAACAGGAGCTCTCCATCGTGAGTGGCACCACTTACTTCATGAGCAAGTAGGGACAGGATACATCACAGCAGGTGAAGATGACTTCCCACATCCAGACTTCGTCGGGTGGTACGGTTTCCACGGTCTATTAGACGACTTTCGCTTTTGGAGCGGGACGTTGTCCACTGATGACGCTCATGAACTCGCTCGAGGGGCAGTTCTATCGCGGAAAAGGTTGCGCGGCACATTGAAGTATCCAGGTCTGAGAGGTCCTCAGTCCGGCATCAACGTGGAGATGGCGAGTTGCACTCGTCCAGCTGAAGGCAGACCAGTGGAGCTACTTAGTTACGGCCTAACAACTCGTTGCACTGCCAATGGTCAAGCTGTGCACCACCTCCGTGCAACCGTTGCGTGATTCGTGAAGTCGAAGTTATATCTGGAATTTGATTGGCTGTCTAGGTTGAAGTGGTGTGATCGGCATGATCTGATTGGCTGTCTAGGCTGAAGTCCAGCACTATTAACACTGTCTTCATTGGACATGTATTAATACCATTCGATAAAACAAGACTGAAGTTGTCGCCCCTTTGCGGCTGCATTGACCAAGGATCTACAAATTCCTTCTGGAAGTAAAAATGTCCTAACTAGCTCAACTCAAGTGGCTCAACTTGCCAAAATGACGATTGTTGTATTTTCTTACGCAACACAGCACTACACTCATGGCCAACGCTAGACCACTTCACCTCTTCTTTCCGAGATGCTTCAACGCCACGTCTTCTTGACGAAGAATCGCTACAATGTTGGAGTTGAAGAGAAGGCTTTCAACGCATTCACTCTTCCGAACGAAGCTTGCGGTAGGCCTTCTGAGAGGCACCGCCAGTCCCGGCCTTCGCACCTGCGTTCGTGTTGGCATTCGCAGAGGCGCTAGCGGTGGCGCTTGCCGACGCACCACCCGTGCCGGCCGTTTTCGCGTCGTTGCTCGTCACAGTTACCGACTTGCTCGAGTAGCCGTTGCCGTTGCCGCCGGTACCGACGGTGACATCAGCACCGTCGTGAACAACGGTAGCTGGCGCACCGACATGGACAGTGTCCACACCGACAGCGGGGGCAGCGCCAACACCAACGCTAGCAACGCCGGGAACTCCGACACCGACACCCACGCCGACACCGTTCACGCCAACTCCCACGCCATTGACGCCAACCACACCGGGCACGCTGACACCGACACTGGCAACTCCCGGTACGCCAACGCTCACACCTGGTCCACCGACGTAACCGGGAGCTCCCACCCCGACGCTAGCGACGCCTGGAACGCCCACGCCGACTCCGGGGGCGCCGAGCAAGCCGAACGTCTCGGCCACTTGCTTCTCGGCGTACACTTGGTTCGAGAGAGCCACGGCGGCGATGCAGAGTGCGAAGAACTTGTTGTTGAACATTGTACTTGGTGGATAGTTGGGAAATAGACTGGAATGGGTAACGTTTCCGTTCTGTGGAGAAGGCGAGTAGATGAACTCGAGGGGGTAAATTGGAGAATGAGTATTGAGTCTAACTACGCAGTGTTAGTGCTATGCTTCCGTACACGTACGATACGCCAAAGGAGTGGTGCAAGGGCTCAATCCGTTGTGGTAGATAGGCCTGAGCTCGAAAGATACGTATCATCAGACCAGCGGATAAACTTGCCAACGATTGCCACCTTTCATGTAGAGAATGGCGCTGTCAAGACCCTATGAAGATTGGGTCAACTTCAAGTTTGGCAATACAAAACCTAGTATACTGGGGAATAAGAAGCATCCGAGAATCAGGATCCCGAGTTTATAGTCGTCCGTCTGGTGCCCGTACTTGATCGGATGGTCTGAAATTGATGGAAGTGGAGACAAGTGGTAAGATACAAATGCCGAGGGACCTCAAACAACTTGACTGCTGTTGTGTTATGCTGTGCCGTAGCGACTGTGAGTACTGCGTGTGCTCCCTACCAGGCATCAATATACGTTACATCTACAGTATGACACGATACTCATTCTCCAATTTACCCCCTCGAGTTCATCTACTCGCCTTCTCCACAGAACGGAAACGTTACCCATTCCAGTCTATTTCCCAACTATCCACCAAGTACAATGTTCAACAACAAGTTCTTCGCACTCTGCATCGCCGCCGTGGCTCTCTCGAACCAAGTGTACGCCGAGAAGCAAGTGGCCGAGACGTTCGGCTTGCTCGGCGCCCCCGGAGTCGGCGTGGGCGTTCCAGGCGTCGCTAGCGTCGGGGTGGGAGCTCCCGGTTACGTCGGTGGACCAGGTGTGAGCGTTGGCGTACCGGGAGTTGCCAGTGTCGGTGTCAGCGTGCCCGGTGTGGTTGGCGTCAATGGCGTGGGAGTTGGCGTGAACGGTGTCGGCGTGGGTGTCGGTGTCGGAGTTCCCGGCGTTGCTAGCGTTGGTGTTGGCGCTGCCCCCGCTGTCGGTGTGGACACTGTCCATGTCGGTGCGCCAGCTACCGTTGTTCACGACGGTGCTGATGTCACCGTCGGTACCGGCGGCAACGGCAACGGCTACTCGAGCAAGTCGGTAACTGTGACGAGCAACGACGCGAAAACGGCCGGCACGGGTGATGCGTCGGCAAGCGCCACCGCTAGCGCCTCTGCGAATGCCAACACGAACGCAGGTGCGAAGGCCGGGACTGGCGGTGCCTCTCAGAAGGCCTACCGCAAGCTTCGTTCGGAAGAGTGAATGCGTTGAAAGCCTTCTCTTCAACTCCAACATTGTAGCGATTCTTCGTCAAGAAGACGTGGCGTTGAAGCATCTCGGAAAGAAGAGGTGAAGTGGTCTAGCGTTGGCCATGAGTGTAGTGCTGTGTTGCGTAAGAAAATACAACAATCGTCATTTTGGCAAGTTGAGCCACTTGAGTTGAGCTAGTTAGGACATTTTTACTTCCAGAAGGAATTTGTAGATCCTTGGTCAATGCAGCCGCAAAGGGGCGACAACTTCAGTCTTGTTTTATCGAATGGTATTAATACATGTCCAATGAAGACAGTGTTAATAGTGCTGGACTTCAGCCTAGACAGCCAATCAGATCATGCCGATCACACCACTTCAACCTAGACAGCCAATCAAATTCCAGATATAACTTCGACTTCACGAATCACGCAACGGTTGCACGGAGGTGGTGCACAGCTTGACCATTGGCAGTGCAACGAGTTGTTAGGCCGTAACTAAGTAGCTCCACTGGTCTGCCTTCAGCTGGACGAGTGCAACTCGCCATCTCCACGTTGATGCCGGACTGAGGACCTCTCAGACCTGGATACTTCAATGTGCCGCGCAACCTTTTCAGTGATAAAACTCCTCCTCGAGTGAGTTCGTAGACGTCGGCAGCGGACAACGTCCCGTTCCAAAATCGGAAGTCATCCGCCGACGAATTTTGGATGTAAGCAATTCGGTTTCGCAAACTTGATACTGGTGTGCCATGAACGATTTAAGTCCGTCGAGGCTTACGCATTTGAGTGGGTACGAGGGATCTCTGTACTGGGGCATCCATCAAAGAAAACACTGGAATCTACGACATCTGTCCCGTGCCGTGGAGCTAACTAGATTGGCGGTCGAAGCTAAGCAACTTCTAGGGGGCTCTCTTAGGCTACAGTAAAGGCAAGTCGACCGGAGATGTCGCCGTGGGGCAGAAGGTGTCGTTCCCACCACGGAGGCCTTGTCGTCCACCTCGAGCGCTGTTCGCCTAGGGTTGGTAGTCTGGTAGTCTGTGGTCAAATAGTGTTGACTTTTCGTTATCAAATGTGAGGGACATTGCTTTTTTAGAAGCAGAGCCCAAAACGATATCTTCTAGTGGTATTTTGGGCAGAAGTGGGTTCGGCGCAAGCGACAGGGGTCCGTTTGACACGCGACAGGGGTCCGAATGCAGAAAAGGCGCGCGCGCTTAAATGTCTTACACTTGCTTTCACTAAGAGAGTCAGTGTTGGGCTCCGCACGAGTGATTTTGGGCTCCTCAGGTCATCGTCGACGTGCAGCAAGCATGCAGCATTGCCAGGCAGTGCTCTTGCGGTTCAGCCCAACCCTTCTTTCCCTGCGCGAGCGACGGCGTTGCTGCCTGACCGTTTACATGGACAGTATCATAGTGAGCTGGTCCAATGTCGGTACGAGGGGGCCAGCTTCAGCCAATGCAGGCTCAGTCGGAGACCGCGTGGCAAATAAGCCCGCTTCAATCGCGGCTTTAGCTGCAACCTTAGAAAAGATTCCTTTCACACGACCGCTCTACCTTGACGGGTAAAAGTTCTACTACATGTAGAAGCTGCAACTTCCCGGTATCGGCTGCGTCAAGGAAGCGCGTCTGTCGGCGTATCGGTTGCTTAATTCAGGAGAAGACGCAGACCAAGCACCAACTGCCGAGCGGATTTGCCGCGTTTCAGCGTTGAGTCGGTCGTGGGACTCCAACAATTTTGCCCGACCGCGTTATTAGCGCGGCGCAATTGCCTCCGCGACAAACGCGGTCAGCAGTCAACGTGATGGCGCGCTGGACAATATTTGAAACGGACAGTCTTTGGGTGTTCCGGCCTAGGAAACGGATCGGTTGGATGACAACCGAAATGCCATTGAGAAATCCAATGCTGGGTTTATACGCTTTACGTGGGTTTTAGTTGTGTAGTTTGGTATATCCAGCGAGGTCGCGGAAGCGTTAGAAATCTCCAGGAGATACGGGCAGCAAGAATGTACATGTACAGCATGAGAAAGAGCTACTGTTAACACCCTGCTCAAAATGAACCCATCGCCCACGACCAGCATCCAAGTTCACGCCCGTTTCGACCGTTTCGACGTCATGCTACGAACGTCAAAGATCCGTTTGCTTGTCGCGAAGGCAATTGCGCGCCGCGCTATACCGTCGGGCAAAATTGTTGCGGTCCCACGAGACTCAAGGGCGAAACACGGCAAATCTGCTCAGGTAATGGTGCTTGGTGCCATACCATCTCCATCTTCTCCGCAATAAAGCAACCGATACGCCGAACAAGCTCCTACAGAGTTCGCAGCTCTGACCATGGAGGCCACACTAGGCAAATACAGCAGCAGATTGTACACCACAGTGCGCGTCACCACCGTATACCCAACGATACGCTCTTGCACGCGCTTCCGAGCCGCAGGGCAGTTGCAACTTTCTAGTAGAACTTTTACCTATGGACGTACCGATAGATGTTCACTTCAATATGGCTTTGTGAAAGGATGTTCCTGCCCACTGTCCCTTTTACATGGTGAGCTGGGCATCCTCTCAGCCGGGGACAGGCTCAACAAGCAAGCAAGCTCCTGCTTGGCTCTCCCATCGAGGAGATAAGTTTCGCCTTCCTCTTAGATAGTCGCTCCCATTTGGTTGTTGAAACCAACGCACAGGCCTATCGTATCAATGGATGATCAATCTCCATGGCACTCTGAGGGCTAAAGTCTCCATTCACTTTCAATTTTCCACCTTTAAACTCACAAGCCTCGAAGCCACCACACCAAACCGGCGACGACTTCTCTGCTATGGTCAAGTCCCTGTTTCAAGCTTCCGTTGCAGTAGCGGTTCTCGGTCTTTCAACTGCTGAGACCGTCGACAACACTCAAGTCGAAAAGGATGCCAAGTGGTTCTGGGAGAACGAGGAAGACCCGGCCTATGCTGCCGACACCGGGTTCTTCGCGGATTTCCGCCCCAACGACGAGAACCAGACGTGCTCCAGTGATCTGCACGCGACCCCGTTCGACAAACAAGTGCGCGGGGCCAATCTCGGGGGTTGGCTAGTGCTCGAGCCGTGGATCACCCCTTCCCTCTTCTACCAGTTCCTGGGGACGCAGGACCGCTACGGCGACAAGGCCCCCGAGAAGACCGCGATGGATATGCACTCCTTCTGCACTGCACTAGGCAAGGAGGAGGCCAACCGACAACTACGGATCCACTACGCGACGTGGGTGACCGAAGCGGACATCAAGGAGATGGCGGAGTCCGGCGTCAACTCGCTGCGAGTCCCCGTCGGCGACTGGATGTTCAAGCCGTACGAGCCGTACGCCGGCTGTACGGACGGCGCCGTGGAGGAACTCGACCGTGTCGCCGACGTGGCTGCAAAGTACAACATCGATCTGTTGTTGGACATCCACGGACTCGTCGGTTCGCAAAACGGATTCGACAACAGCGGCAAAACCTCGACCGTCAAGTGGACGTCCACCATGAGCACGCAGCCCGTGGGTGCGACTATGTTCGAGCACTGGCCCGTGCGGACAGCCGAGTGGGTCGGTAACTTCGACGCGGAGTCGGGTGCTTACACGTCTATCAACTACGAGCACCTGGTACACTCCCTCGACACGGTGGTGGCCATCGTCGAGCGGTACGCGTCGCATCCTGCCATCGTCGGACTCGAACCAGCCAATGAACCGTGGGAACTCACCCCCATGGACCTACTGAGGGAATACTACTGGCGCTCGTACAAGCGCGTGAAGGCCCGGGCCCCGCACTGGAAGTTCGTGATCCACGACTCGTTCCGCTTCGGCGTGCAGTACTGGTCGCAGTTCATGGTGGGCTGCCCGGACATCGCCTTGGACACGCACATCTACCAGGCGTGGATGTCCCCGGGCACCGAGTCCGACTACTTCTCCAACGCCTGCCAGCAGAAGTACACCATCGCAGACATGGAGAACACGGTGATGCCTGTGATCGTGGGCGAGTGGTCACTAGGCACGGACAACTGCGCCATGTGGCTCAACGGCTTCAACGACAACCTGCCGGGCTTCCCCAACACGCAGTGCCGCCTGGTCGACTGCCCCGTGCACAGTACGTACCTCGGCGAGGACTTCCCCGGCACGCCGTTAGACATCACCAAGCCTATTCAGGGCCCGTACGGCACGGGTCAGTCCGGCCCTGCGTTCGGCAAGTGCCCCGTGACCAGCAACACGGCGTTTGGCCAGGACGACGACGTCGAGTTCGCGCGCAACCTGAACCTGAAGAAGCTCAACGCGTTCGCGCTCGGCCACGGCTGGTATTTCTGGAACTTCAAGACGGAGTTGGGCTCGCGCTGGAACTTCCTCGAGTTAGTGCGGCAAGGCGCGTTCCCGAAGAACGTATCGAACTACCACGAGAGCGAGGAGGTCTTTTCGGCCTGCGATAGAGAGGACAGCGGAGAGTTCCTGTGCGCCGCCAAGCGCGGCGTGCACCCAGACAACCTGGAGCGTGGACTGGCCTATGCTTGCAGCAACAACCACGTGGACTGCTCCGAGATCGAGAGCAGATTCCCGACGCTGGAGGAGCGCGCCGACTGGGCGTTCAACGAGTTCTGGCACGCCCAGCGCCACTCGGGCGCGACGTGCGACTTTGGAGGAGCCGCTCATTTGCTCAGCACTCCAGCAACACCGCAACTGGACCAGCAGCAGCGCCTGCACCTGGCGGTGTATCCGTCCTCGCCTGGAAAGATTGTCGTGTGGTGCTTTTTCGCTGTCGCGGCGGGCATCGCGGTGGTGGCGATCGTCGGTATGCGGATCAATGCACGGCACCAGCGCCGGAAGGAGTACTCGCCGCTCATTACAGTGAACGTCTAGAAAAACACCTATTAAATCAACCAAATGTACATTTATTCGCTCCCTCAACTTGCATGCAAGTCGCAAAGGAGTCGCAAGGTCAATCGGTGCGCTCTCTGAGCCCAAAATTCGTTGAGGGAGAGCCCAACACTGTTCCATAGTGAAACTAAGTGTAATGGTTTATGCACACCGCTCTTTCTGCGCATTCGGACCCTTTTCTCTTGCTAGTGGACCCCTGGCTCTTGTGCGACCGCCCAAAACAACGGCAAAGATATCATTTTGGGCTGTGCGTCACTTCAGGGACTGGCTCAGCCACAGTGATAATGGCGCTGCTGCCGTCGCCGACAGCAGCAGCCACTGCGGTATACATGTAGGACATGAATTTTCGCTGGCTTTGCAGCGAGTGGTGGCAAGGCAGGGATATCACATCGTTTTTGCCGTTTTGCAGCCGCTCCAAGCTCGTTGGGTCAAGCCCTACACCCGGCACGCGAGCAAACGTTGCGTCCGGCCACTCTTCTTCGCGGGCCAGAGGCATTCAGGCACATCGTGAGGTCGCTGGCACAATGCCTGGACGAGTCGCTCTCCCTTCGCAGCCGCTCGCGCTCTTCACGTGAAGTTCTGCATGAGCCCACTGGAAAAGCGCAGTTGAATGTATTACCAGATGGTGATGGGTAAGGCCGGAACATTATAAATCTAACCAATCAGACGCATGTCCTTCATACTTTGTACGCTGTGGCTCGGCCCAATTGCATTACCGCGCAATGACTTCACGATTGCAGTTCTGCTTGCACAAGTTTAGCTATGCCTTCGCCGAAGGCCCTTCACGAAGACTTCGGCGCAAAGACGTACATGCATGCAATTGCGTACAAGTTGCACGGTACAACAAAGTGGAAGGCAAGCACGCAACGGGTCAGCACAGATGAACTTCATTGGGTTGTGAGCCAGCTTAAGTTGCGATTTAAGCGGGCTTACTTGCCACGCGGTCTCTGACTGAACCCACATTGGCTCACAGCCGCAAACAGCCGCTGAAGCTGATCCCCTCGCCGCGACAACACAGGCGGCAAGTTGCCGGCAGCACGAGTCTTTGTGGATGACTCACTGGACCGGAGCGGACGCCCAGCCTGGCACTGCAGCAACACCGTCGCTTGCGCAGAGAGCAGGTTTGCTTTGTCCCCACACGCATGCATAGTGCTCGCTGCCAGCATGTTTGCTGGGCTGCATAGCTCGATCGAAGGCAGCGCTTTACGCTGAAGATGACCTGAGGCGCCCAAAATACCTCGTATGGAGCCCAACACTGACTCTCTTAGTGAAAGCAAGTGTAAGACATTTAAGCGCACGCGCCTTTTCTGCATTCGGACCCCTGTCGCGTGTCAAACGGACCCCTGTCGCTTGCGCCGAACCCACTTCTGCCCAAAATACCACTAGAAGATATCGTTTTGGGCTCTGCTTCTAAAAAAGCAATGTCCCTCACATTTGATAACGAAAAGTCAACACTATTTGACCACAGACTACCAGACTACCAACCCTAGGCGAACAGCGCTCGAGGTGGACGACAAGGCCTCCGTGATGGGAACGACACCTTCTGCTCCATGGCCACAATCTCTACGGGTCGACCCTCAGCTGGCCGCGTGCATGCCACCAGCTCCACGTTAATTCGGGACTGTGGCCCTCGCAGTCCTGGATACTTCAGCGAGCCACTTAGCCGCTTCGGAGACAGCTCTCCACCGCAAGCTAGATGTCGAACCTCGTCCAGAGGCAACACCCCACTGTAGAACCGGAACTCGTCCAACAACCCGTGGAAGCCGTACCAGCCCACAAAGTCTCCGTGGGGGTAGTTGCCCCCGCCTGCCGTGATGTATCCCGTGCCGACCTGTTCGTGGAGCAGGTGCTGCCACTCCCGATGCAAAGCTCCTGTCGTTGACCACACATTCTCGCCGTCCAGGTACACGTCTTGTCGCTGATGGTCGAGATCGTAGGTCAGCAGAAGATGATACCAGTGATGACACTTGAGCGCCTCGGCCACAGGTCTCTTGACGTCCAACACCGAGCAGTAGAGGTTGCTCTTCGAGTCCACCAGGACGAACTGCTGGTGATACTGCGGCCAGTTCCTGCTATCTCGCTCCTCAGACTGCAGTCCGAAGATGATTCCGCCTGTGTGTGTTGTCGTCTTGAGATCGCCCGTCTTCATTTCCGGCAGTAAACTAAACCACAGATCGAAGCTGAAGCTCTCCTCGTGCATCGTCCGCAGAGCAAAGTACATCCGTCGGAATTGCCCCCAGTCCGTTGGCGGCGGGTACTCGACGCAAGCATAGGACGCCCGCATGAGCTCATCATTGTCGTCCGTTCCTAAGCCATGGAACAGCATGGATCTCGACTGCATATAGCGCCGCTTCCACGTGTGGGCTAAGTGCTGTTGGTTCTCGGGAATAGGTCCGTGAACCATGCGTTCGTGCCAGATGAGCCCGTCTGAGAACTGTTCGAACCACCATTCATTGGTGTGCGAGAGCTGAAAGGCGTCAAAGCCCGCCAAGAAACCGCAAATCGCCTCCAGCAAGTCCACAGGTAGCCCTTCCAGCCGCATGACGTCCCGATCTGCGCGTTGTCCAAGAATTTGAAGAATGACATGCAGCCTGGTCTGCATGCCGTTCCATAAGCTCGTCTCCGAGGGGGTGACACGTTTAGCCTAACTGCACGACGTGCTTTCCGGTGGGGCAACAAGTACGTCGTCCATCCTGCACGCATCTTTGAGACCAGACTTCAAGGTCTGTCAAAGTTGATATCCTACCGTTCGTCGGTAACAGCAGGTGTTTTTCTCCTGCAACCGATAACGTGCCGTGTCTTGTCAAGCATGATCATGCACGAATTGCACCCCGGTGCTATGTGCGTATGCGTGATAAAGGTCTGTGTGTGTCGATGGTCACTTACAGCCGTAGGGCGGGGCCGCTGCTGAAGCGCTTGAAGCGTTTTGGCCAGATTTGTGTCATTCCGGAATTTGCACTCAAGCGCAACAACCGCCACCAATGGCGCAGGACGAAGACCCGAAGCTCAAGCTCCTACGACCAGAAGCCGGTGACACCGATGGGAACGTCCCGGAGGTCTACCGCTCGCTGAACTTCCGCAGTCTGCAAGACCCGTACTCGCACAGTCGAGATACCATGGCCAGTCGGTACAGTACACTGCGTGCCGACAACCTGGAGACGATGCTCAACGGAGGCCTTGAACGGTTCTACAAGAAGTACGACCACCTCTCACGCAAGGTGAATATCCAACTGCCTACACCTGAAGTCCGTTTCGAGAACTTGTCCTTCACGGTGCAAGTCCCTGCATCTGCGGAGGACCACGGCACTGTGGGGTCACACTTGCGAGGGATCTTCACCCCCTGGCAACGACCGGCGATGGTCACTAAGCATGCGCTGCACCCGATGAGCGGCATCATCAAACCTGGCACGTTGACGCTGGTCCTGGCCAACCCTGGAGCTGGTAAGTCGACGTTCCTCAAGGCTTTGGCTGGTAAACTCCAGAACACGTCCAAGACGAAGCATGGTGGAGAGATCTTGTACTCTGGACTGAGGGGAGATGAGATCGATCTGATTAAATTGGCTGGTCTCGTAGACCAGACGGATAACCACATCGCCACGTTGACGGTGAGGGAGACGTTCAAGTTCGCTGATATGTGCGTCAATGGACTGCCCAAGGACCAGCCAGAGGAGATGAGAGACATCGCTGCTCTTCGGACGGAGCTGTTTATCCAGATCTTAGGCATGGAAGACTGTGCGGATACTGTTGTTGGTGACGCCCTGCTTCGAGGTGTAAGTGGTGGTGAGCGCAAGCGTGTGACCATTGGAGAAGTGCTGGTCGGTGGCCAGAGCTTGTTCCTGTGTGACGAGATCTCAACAGGTCTGGATAGTGCCGCCACCTTCGACATCATTAAGTCACTGCGGACGTGGTGCAAGACTCTGGGTGGTTCGGCCGTCATCGCCTTGTTGCAGCCTACACCCGAGGTGGTGGAGATGTTTGACGACATTCTCATGGTGAATGAAGGCCACATGATGTACCATGGCCCTCGTACGGAGATTCTGGACTACTTTGAGGGCCACGGCTTCACGTGCCCTCCCCGTGTGGACCCTGCGGATTTCCTCATTGAAGTGACGTCGGGCCGTGGCCAACGTTACGCTAATGGCGGCATCCCAGTGAAGGATCTACCCGTTTCGTCGGAGGACTTTAACAACCTGTTCTGCCAGTCGAACATCTACCGGAAGACGCACGAGGCGATCGCCAAGGGCTTCAACGAGCACCAGTTCGAGAGTCCTGAGGACTTCAAGAAGGCCAAGAGTGTGGCCAACTTGGCGTTGTCCAAGCAACAGTCCGAGTTCGGCCTTGCTTTCATCCCGAGTACGATGCTGCTTCTCCACCGTCAGAAGTTGGTGTGGATTCGTGATCCTCCTCTGCTGTGGGGTAAAGTGATCGAAGCTCTGATCATCGGTCTGGTCATGGGTATGCTTTACTTCAACGTGAACTCGACGTACTACATGCGTATGATCTTCTTCAGTATCGCGCTGTTCCAGCGTCAAGCTTGGCAGCAGATCACCATCTCGTTCCAACTGCGTAAAGTTTTCTACAAGCAACGGCCGCGCAACTTCTTCCGTACGTCGTCGTATGCGATTGCAGAGAGTGTGGTGCAGATTCCAGTGAATATGGCGGTGTCGTTCGTCCTGGGCACGTTCTTCTACTTCATGAGCGGGCTTACAAGGACGTTCGAGAAGTACATCGTGTTCTACCTGGTACTGCTGTGTTTCCAGCACGCTATCAGTGCGTATATGACGATGCTGAGTGCTCTGTCTCCCAGTATTACCATTGGACAAGCTCTGGCTGCCATTTCGGTGAGCTTCTTCCTGTTGTTCTCGGGCAACATCATCCTGGCGGACCTGATCCCGGACTACTGGATCTGGATGTACTGGTTCTCTCCGATCTCCTGGGCACTGCGTTCAAACATGTTGTCGGAGTTCTCAAGTGACCGGTACACTGATGCGCAGAGCAAAGCTCAACTCGAAAGTTTCTCGATCAAGCAAGGAACGGGCTACATTTGGTTCGGTGTTGCGGTTCTGATCGTGTACTACTTCGCCTTCACGAGTTTCAATGCATTGGCGCTGCACTACATTCGCTACGAGAAGTTCAAGGGTGTGAGTGCGAAGGCCATGAAGCAAGAGGAGGGAGCTCACAACGTGTACGTCGAAGTGAACACCCCCAACGCTGCGCAGCAAGGCGTGGGATCTAAGGCGAAGGGCGGTGGTCTCCCGTTCACACCTACGAATCTTTGTATTAAGGACTTGGACTACTACGTGACGTTGCCTTCGGGAGAGGAAAGACAGCTCTTGCAGAAGGTCACAGCTCACTTCGAGCCTGGCCGCATGGTGGCGCTAATGGGAGCCACTGGTGCTGGTAAAACGACGCTGATGGATGTGATTGCCGGTCGTAAGACGGGTGGCCGCATCGTTGGTGACATTTACGTGAACGGTGAGTTGAAGGACCCGTCCATCTTCAGTCGTATTACGGCGTACTGCGAGCAGATGGACATTCACTCAGAAGCTGCTTCAATCTACGAAGCGTTGGTGTTCTCTGCGAAGCTGAGGCTACCACCGACTTTCACTGAGGAAGAGCGAATGAACCTGGTGCATGAAACGTTGGAGTTGCTGGAGCTTTCGCCAATTTCGGGTGAAATGGTCGGAAGTCTCTCGGTGGAGCAGAAGAAACGCGTGACAATTGGCGTGGAAGTGGTTGCAAACCCTAGTGTTCTGTTCCTGGATGAACCGACGAGTGGTCTGGACGCGCGTTCGGCGCTTATCGTGATGCGTGGCGTGCAGTCGATCGCTCGTACGGGCCGGACGGTGTTGTGCACGATTCATCAACCTAGTATCTCGATCTTCGAGCTGTTCGACGGTCTGCTTCTGCTGCAGAAGGGTGGTTTCACGGCCTACTTTGGAGAACTCGGTGTGGATTCGGTGAAGATGCTCGAGTACTTCGCTTCGATTCCGGGTACGGAGGAGATTCGACCGCAGTACAACCCAGCCACGTACATGCTGGAGGTGATCGGCGCTGGTATCGGTCGCGACGTGAAGGATTACTCCGTGGAGTATAAGAACAGCGAACTGTTCAAGTCCAACCGTGAACGCACGTTGGCGCTGTGCGAGGTGTCGAATGATTTCGTTCGCCATTCGACTTTGAACTACCGCCCGATTGCTACGGGCTTCTGGAACCAGCTGAAGGAGCTAACGAAGAAGCAGAGACTCACGTACTGGCGCAACCCGCAGTACAACTTCATGCGAGTGTCGCTCTTCCCGATCTTCGCTATCATCTTCGGAACGACGTTCTATCAGCTCTCTGCTGACAGTGTCAAGCGCATCAACTCGCACATCGGTCTCATCTACAACAGTATGGACTTCATCGGTGTGACCAACCTCATGACTGTCATCGAAGTTACTTGTGCTGAGCGCGCCGTGTTCTACCGTGAGCGGATGTCGAACTACTACAGCCCACTACCGTACAGTCTATCGTTGTGGTTCGCTGAGATCCCGTACCTGATCGTGGTGATCATCCTGTTCGTGACCATCGAGTACTGGCTGGTTGGGTGGAGCAGCAACGCCGGCGACTTCTTCTTCTTTCTACTGGTGTTCTACCTGTACACATCGGCATGCACCTACATCGGTCAGTGGATGTCCGCTTTGATGCCGAACGAGAAGGTGGCGAACGTGGCTGTGGGTGCCATTTCGTGTCTACTTAACTTGTTCTCGGGCTACCTGCTGCCTCGTACGGCCATGAAGGCGGGTTACAAGTGGTTCACGTACCTCATCCCGTCAAGCTACTCGCTTTCGGCCCTTGTTGGCGTGCAGTTCGGCGAAGTGCAAGACATTATCACCGTGACGTCGGGTAACACGTCGACGGAGATGACGGTAGCCAAGTACATCGAGAACATCTACGACTTCCGTCCGGAGCGCAAGTACAATTTCATGGCGGGACTCATCGTGATCTGGCTGGTGGTGCAGCTCGCCATCTACTTGACGTTCAAGTACGTGAGCCACCTCAAACGGTAAGCGTCCACAAAGCTTTTAGCCACGAAGCCTTGGAAGTGCAAGGAGGGTTGCAAAACGCACACAAAATACATTTTCATCGTCCTTCCATTTCATTTCTGCCCATCAGCTCGACTGTTATGTCAATTGCCTTCTTCAATTATTAACTTGAAGAAGCACTTGGGACCAAGTATGAGAGACCTTCCGTCCCACTTCTGCACAACATGAAGCCATCGCCATTCATTGCGGCACCTAACTACATGTACATGTTTTTCTATCGGAAACGTTTCCCTTTTAGAGAGCATGTTGCCGTGTTGCCATTGGTCAGCAGCTCATAGAGCGCCATTGAGCTCTCCTTTAGCATAGCACGAACGAGAACAGAAACTTTTCGAAGCGCGCTGCAAAAGGCGCTTACATATATCTCCCCTGCTCTTTCTCTCGTCCCGCACTTCAACGTGGCATAAGTATTAATTTAAAGAAACCCGCCTTGCAGTCTTCCGCTCACTTCCGAATCTGCCGCCTTCCGCTCAAGTCTCCAAACGACCATCACTCTTCGGCCAGATGTCCAAGGACGAAGACAAGTTGAAGCTGCTGCAGCCCGAGGCCGGCAAGGACAACGCTGTGCCCGACGTCTACCGCTCGCTCAACTTCCGCAGCCTGCAAGACCCGTACTCTCATGGTGGAGACACCATGGCCAGTCGCTACAGTACACTGCGTGCCGACAACCTGGAGACGATGCTTAATGGGGGTCTGGAGCGGTTCTACAAGAAGTACGACCACCTCTCACGTAAGGTGAACATCCAACTGCCTACACCTGAAGTCCGATTCGAGAACTTGTCCTTCACGGTGCAAGTCCCTGCATCTGCGGAGGACCACGGCACTGTGGGGTCACACTTGCGAGGGATCTTCACCCCCTGGCAACGACCGGCGATGGTCACTAAGCATGCGCTGCACCCGATGAGCGGCATCATCAAACCTGGCACGTTGACGCTGATCCTGGCCAACCCTGGAGCTGGCAAGTCGACGTTCCTCAAGGCTTTGGCTGGTAAACTCCAGAACACGTCCAAGACGAAGCTCGGTGGAGAGATCTTGTACTCTGGACTGAGGGGAGATGAGATCGATCTGATTAAATTGGCTGGTCTCGTAGACCAGACGGATAACCACATCGCCACGTTGACGGTGAGGGAGACGTTCAAGTTCGCTGATATGTGCGTCAATGGACTGCCCAAGGACCAGCCAGAGGAGATGAGAGACATCGCTGCTCTTCGGACGGAGCTGTTTATCCAGATCTTAGGCATGGAAGACTGTGCGGATACTGTTGTTGGTGACGCCCTGCTTCGAGGTGTAAGTGGTGGTGAGCGCAAGCGTGTGACCATTGGAGAAGTGCTGGTCGGTGGCCAGAGCTTGTTCCTGTGTGACGAGATCTCAACAGGTCTGGATAGTGCCGCCACCTTCGACATCATTAAGTCACTGCGGACGTGGTGCAAGACTCTGGGTGGTTCGGCCGTCATCGCCTTGTTGCAGCCTACACCCGAGGTGGTGGAGATGTTTGACGACATTCTCATGGTGAATGAAGGCCACATGATGTACCATGGCCCTCGTACGGAGATTCTGGACTACTTTGAGGGCCACGGCTTCACGTGCCCTCCCCGTGTGGACCCTGCGGATTTCCTCATTGAAGTGACGTCGGGCCGTGGCCAACGTTACGCTAATGGCGGCATCCCAGTGAAGGATCTACCCGTTTCGTCGGAGGACTTCAACAATTTGTTCTGCAAGTCGAACATCTACCGGAAGACGCACGAAGCGATCAGCAAGGGCTTCAACGAACATCAATTCGAGAGTCCTGAGGATTTCAAGAAGGCCAAGAGTGTGGCAAACCTCGCTCGCTCCAAGGAGAAATCGGAGTTTGGTCTCGCATTCATCCCGAGCACTCTCCTACTGCTGAATCGTCAGAAGCTCGTGTGGATTCGTGACCCCCCGCTCCTGTGGGGTAAATTGACGGAAGGTTTGATCATCGGTCTGGTCATGGGTATGATCTATTTCGACGTGAGCTCCACCTACTACCTCCGCATGATCTTCTTCAGTATCGCGCTGTTCCAGCGTCAAGCCTGGCAGCAGATCACCATCTCGTTCCAACTGCGTAAAGTTTTCTACAAGCAACGGCCGCGCAACTTCTTCCGTACGTCGTCGTATGCGATTGCAGAGAGTGTGGTGCAGATTCCAGTGAATATGGCGGTGTCGTTCGTCCTGGGCACGTTCTTCTACTTCATGAGCGGACTTACAAGGACGTTCGAGAAGTACATCGTGTTCTACCTGGTACTGCTGTGTTTCCAGCACGCTATCAGTGCGTATATGACGATGCTGAGCTCTCTCGCGCCAAGCATTACGATCGGCCAGGCGTTGGCAGCTATCTCGGTGAGCTTCTTCCTGTTGTTCTCGGGCAACATCATCCTGGCGGACCTGATCCCGGACTACTGGATCTGGATGTACTGGTTCTCTCCGATCTCCTGGGCACTGCGTTCAAACATGTTGTCGGAGTTCTCAAGTGACCGGTACACTGATGCGCAGAGCAAAGCTCAACTCGAAAGTTTCTCGATCAAGCAAGGAACGGGCTACATTTGGTTCGGTGTTGCGGTTCTGATCGTGTACTACTTCGCCTTCACGAGTTTCAATGCATTGGCGCTGCACTACATTCGCTACGAGAAGTTCAAGGGTGTGAGTGCGAAGGCCATGAAGCAAGAGGAGGGAGCTCACAACGTGTACGTCGAAGTGAACACCCCCAACGCTGCGCAGCAAGGCGTGGGATCTAAGGCGAAGGGCGGTGGTCTCCCGTTCACACCTACGAATCTTTGTATTAAGGACTTGGACTACTACGTGACGTTGCCTTCGGGAGAGGAAAGACAGCTCTTGCAGAAGGTCACAGCTCACTTCGAGCCTGGCCGCATGGTGGCGCTAATGGGAGCCACTGGTGCTGGTAAAACGACGCTGATGGATGTGATTGCCGGTCGTAAGACGGGTGGCCGCATCGTTGGTGACATTTACGTGAACGGTGAGTTGAAGGACCCGTCCATCTTCAGTCGTATTACGGCGTACTGCGAGCAGATGGACATTCACTCAGAAGCTGCTTCAATCTACGAAGCGTTGGTGTTCTCTGCGAAGCTGAGGCTACCACCGACTTTCACTGAGGAAGAGCGAATGAACCTGGTGCATGAAACGTTGGAGTTGCTGGAGCTTTCGCCAATTTCGGGTGAAATGGTCGGAAGTCTCTCGGTGGAGCAGAAGAAACGCGTGACAATTGGCGTGGAAGTGGTTGCAAACCCTAGTGTTCTGTTCCTGGATGAACCGACGAGTGGTCTGGACGCGCGTTCGGCGCTTATCGTGATGCGTGGCGTGCAGTCGATCGCTCGTACGGGCCGGACGGTGTTGTGCACGATTCATCAACCTAGTATCTCGATCTTCGAGCTGTTCGATGGTCTGCTTCTGCTGCAGAAGGGTGGCTACACAGCTTACTTTGGAGAACTCGGTGTTGACTCTGTGAAGATGCTCGAGTACTTTGCCTCTATCCCTGGTACGGAGGAGATTCGACCGCAGTACAACCCAGCCACGTACATGCTGGAGGTGATCGGCGCTGGTATCGGTCGCGACGTGAAGGATTACTCCGTGGAGTATAAGAACAGCGAACTGTTCAAGTCCAACCGTGAACGCACGTTGGCGCTGTGCGAGGTGTCGAATGATTTCGTTCGCCATTCGACTTTGAACTACCGCCCGATTGCTACGGGCTTCTGGAACCAACTGAAGGAGCTGACGACGAAGCAGAGACTCACGTACTGGCGCAACCCGCAGTACAACTTCATGCGAGTGTTCCTGTTCCCGCTGTTCGCAATCATCTTCGGCACGACCTTCTACAAGTTATCGGCGGGTAGTGTGAAGAAGATCAACTCGCACATTGGCCTCATCTACAACAGCATGGACTTCATCGGTGTGACCAACCTCATGACTGTTATTGAGGTGACGTGTGCCGAGCGTGCGGTGTTCTACCGTGAGCGGATGTCGAACTACTACAGCCCGCTACCGTACAGTCTATCGTTGTGGTTTGCTGAGATCCCGTACCTGATCGTGGTGATCATCCTGTTCGTGACCATCGAGTACTGGCTGGTTGGGTGGAGCGAGAACGCCGGCGACTTCTTCTTCTTCCTGCTTGTATTCTACCTGTACACATCGGCATGCACCTACATTGGCCAGTGGATGTCAGTTTTGATGCCGAACGAGAAGGTGGCGAACGTGGCTGTGGGTGCCATTTCGTGTCTACTTAACTTGTTCTCGGGCTACCTGCTGCCTCGTACGGCCATGAAGGCGGGCTACAAGTGGTTCACGTACCTGATGCCGTCGAGCTACTCACTTTCGGCCCTTGTTGGCGTGCAGTTCGGCGACAACCAGGACATCATCGCGGTCACTTCTGGGACTACAACGACTAACATGACGGTGGCGCACTACATCGAGAAGACGTACGACTTCCGGCCGAGCCGCAAGTACAACTTCATGGTGGGGCTCATCGTGATCTGGTTCGTGGTGCAGCTCGCCATCTTCCTGACGCTCAAGTACGTCAGCCACCTCAAGAGATAAGCCGAAGGGATTCGTTGCAGTCGAGCGAGGTTGCAGACGAGTGTGAGTAAGTGCATTTGACTGGTTTTCTTTCCTTGTATTACTTTCACAATCAATGCGTCGTTATGAATTCATTCAATTTGCACATGCCTCTTGTTGAAAGCCGTTTACGCAGCTAAAGTGACTTCGTTCGGTCGAACCATAAGCCCATGACTAGGTAAGCACTCAAAGTACCTCACCCCTTTGATGGAGCCGTCGTTTTTCCCCACCGGCGAACTCAAAGCAATGCCGACGAATTCCCCTTTCGCGTAGTGCACACAGCCCATGAACATGACGACCTGCAGTGACACAAAATTAGTACCGGTACGTGAATGTTGTCTTGTAGGACACAAAACGTACCCCCGAGTGTTTTCCATGGACGCACACCCTGCTTCCGATCCCTGGGGGCTTGGAATTTGGGTTTGGAGACGTCGTAGCGCTTGTGACCTCGCGTTGGCTGTGATTAACCGAGCTCGAGTTGACTGGTGTCTTCTTCTTGCGATTTTCATTGATCCAGGCAGGGATTTCCAGGTCGTCCCCGTAGAGAAAGCTCTCCATGGACATGACTTCGTCCTCCAAGTCGGATCTAAATCGACAGCAACCAGGTTAGCTACATACCGGTACACGGACAAATGTTGAAGACGCACTGGCATCTTACAGCTCTGAGTCAAGGTCGCCGAACGTCATGCCGTACGCGAACATGTTCATGAATTCCTGATCGATATACGACGGGAAACCCGACGGCATTTCACGTTTTGGACCTTTGCGTCGGAGATCAACGCGTACTTCTCCACTTTTCTTGCCGTTTTTTCGCGTTCCACGGCCGCATCTTGCCGCCTGTGGTGGAGGCCCGAACAACATGTCGAACATGAACAGCATTTCCTCCATGGACGGCACCCCAAAGCCGTCGAAATCAACGTCTTCTTCATCAAATTCATCACTGCCGAAGAAGTCTTCAAACTCTTGATTGCCGACGTTCAAACCACGTTTCAAGTGGCCATCTACCCGCTTGTACGCAGCCGAGAGCTGTTGGAATTTGGCTGTCGCTGCCGGATCTGGGTTCTTGTCCGGGTGGAACTGCAGGGCCAATTTACGATACGCCTTCTTCACCTCTGCGGGCGAAGCTTCCCGCGTTAGGCCCAACGTGCTGAAGGCTTCCTGGAT
Organism: Phytophthora plurivora; assembly: GCA_030027945.1. Lineage (NCBI taxonomy): Eukaryota > Oomycota > Peronosporomycetes > Peronosporales > Peronosporaceae > Phytophthora > Phytophthora plurivora. Next base: position 751,263 of record CP125266.1, read on the forward strand.
CGAGACCATGACCGTACGAGGCGCGTGTGACGCTTGGAAAGGAGAAAATCTTTGTGGCGGTTTGGAGGCGAAAGTATTGTAACGGACAAACGGAATCCAGTGCAACATGGATCTATGTGGTCGACGAGTACGGGTGAAGCACGTCGTCTTTATTGCTTCTTGGTGGAGCATCAGCCTGATCCACGGCAGCTAAAAGCAACGTTCTGTAGGTGCATTTGCTGTACGATATCTTTTGTCAGCATTGAGCGTTACCGCGGGTTGTATAACGCGATTTAAAAGCTGCTGAAGGATTTCGGTTCTTTATGTAGGAGAAAGTGTCGTTTCCACCACGAATGCCTTTTCCACCCGCCTCGAGCGCTGCTCACTTGAGGCCGGAGGGCTGGTAGTTCGCGGTCAAATAGTGTTGAGTTTTCGTTATCAAGTGTGAGGGACATTGGCGAATTTCAAATTTGATCATGTTCCGGCCTTACCCATCATCTGGCTGCACGAGTGATCTTCAATTGTGAAGAGCACGAGCGGCTGCGAAGGGAGAGCGACTTACCCAGGCAAATTGCAATGTGCCAGCAAACTATTAGCTCAACTAACGCTTACGTGAATGAATCTGGCCCGCGAAGAAGAGTGGGCGGACGCGACGTTTGCGTCGAGTGATTCGCATGGGACGGCTTCAAAACCAGCAAGAAAGCCCCGCTAGCTCTAATTTGGTGCCACTCGCTGCAATGTTAAGTTGGCATTGCCAACTCAAATCGATGCTATCCAGTGTGGATTTCACTACACCTTACTTTCTGCAAGGTGGGACTGAGGCCCAAAATGATATCTTTGTCGTTGTTTTGGGTTACCGCGCAAGAGCCAGGGGTCCACTAGCAAGGGAAAAGGGTCCGAATACGCAGAAAGAGCGATTTGCATAAACCATTCCACTTGCTTTCATTAAGGAACAGCATTGCCCCCCCCCCTCAATGAATTTTGGGCTCAGAGGGTAATCGTTTCCTCAGACATTTGGTCCTTCTTGAAGCAGTCCACGTGGTCGTTGCTACAACTCCAACTGCAGGGTCAATTTCGAATACACCTTGTTCAGACGAAACTTCTCGCGTTAACCGATGCACGTCGTACGCTCAAAGGATTGACTCACAGATTCCATTGATACGGCACTAGTCAAATTTATACATGTACATCTATCTACACGCCGGTCTTCTTGCTATGACTACGAGCGGCAGCATTATACAGCGCCCAGGAGCGGGTGAGGCCATCGTCCATTGTGGCTTGCTTGAGCTTGGGCAGCGCGTCGGCCTGGTCCACAACTGCCTGGTTCACTAGCAGCAATGAAAGCCACGCATTGGTGGTGTTAGCCTCCGTGACGATGGCCTCCTTGGACAGGATGTCGTCCCATTCCTGCTGGATGAACTTAGTGGTGCGTACCATCGCGTTGATAGGCGACACGGGGATCATCTGGATGCCGTGGATCGCGTACTTCTCGGCACTGAACCACGTCGCGTACGCCGCCTTGTTGTCGAAGAAGATGCCCGTCACGTGGTTCGGCACGAACTCCTTCGGGTGGATCGTGTTGTCCGACGTCATGAGGAAGTACGTGCGGATGGCCCGCGCGTTGAGACGCAGCATGAGACTGCCCAGGTCCTCCACCGCCTTGTTGTTGGACACCTGTCCCCATAGTTTCATCCCGTAGTAAAAGTTCACGTCTTCGGACGTGCTCTCTTCGTCTTTCCCGTCAGCCATGGGAGTCACACCGTGCGAGTACGAGTGACCAAGGTAGAAGGAAAAGTGACGGAACTTGGGGAAGAAAGTGTCTTCGGAGCTTGGGTTGGCCACGTCTCGCAGCATCATCCAGATCATCGCGTCCAGCTCTTTCATACGCTTCCACTTGGGGTGCACGCTCTTGAGCATAGCAGAAGCCGTCACCCAGTATCCGTAATGGTAATGATGATCGTTGTAGACGGAGTTTCCGAAGTCGGCATTCACGTCCTTGACTGTGAAGCTCTGACTACTGACGATACCGCCGTACGACGTCTCGTAGTTGAGAGGCGGCTCGAGCGTGTTGTCCAGGAACGGCACGAGGAGCTTCTCTAGTTTCGTCAGACACGTCTTCAGTAGCTGCTTGTTCTTGCCAACAATGGACGCGTCAGCGGCCAGGAGACACAGAGACGCGTACTTCTGGTACTGTTTGCCGTTAAAGTACCAGCTCGTCTTGTTGAGCCCCCATTCGTCCGCGATATCGGCCTGGAGGGTTTTTAGGAGACCCAGTTTCGAGACCATTTGAGGTGAAGGCTTCTTTGCTGGGTAGAAGTCCACTTCAAGGTCGTCTTCTGGCTCAGAGAGGACCCACTCACCCGTTTTGGTCACCTGAGCGACCATTTTCCCTCTCGTAGCAGAGTTTAGAACGATTGCTTTGGGGGTCTTGGTCGTGATGGCGCCCTTGAGTGCTGGCAGGTGGTGAGGCAGTGCGAAGTGCAGTAATCCGTGCGTTTTACAGCTCGAACCGACTGTCTCCCACTTCAGTGAGTACTCGGTACGAGACTCAATAGAAACGTTACCCCCTCGAACATGGCACGTTCTGTACTTGTCGTACACGTCGGTATCTTTAGGCGAAGGTAGAATCGCAATACTGACAGTGCCGCTAAAGAGCTCACTAGACACCAGAGCCTTTCCAGACTCGTCCAGCGCAAAAGTGCCGTTCTTACCGGTGTACACGACCCACGTCTGGTTACCGCCCAGTTCGACGATGTACTTGCCTGGAACTGACTTGTCCACGATCTCCATCGTGTACTCCGACTCGATACGGGCTGTGAGACGGTCGTACGTGGCGGTGATGAACGCCATCCCATGCACGAGAGCCGAGTCCATGCACTGTTCTTTGTTCTCGAGACAAGTGCGGACGTTGATGCCGAAGTCGCTGATTGAGTAAACTTCGTAGATCGGCTTCGCTTCACCGGCGAACTCCGTTGCGGACAGCGTCATGTCGTTAACGAAATCGTGCAGGTAGAATTCAGCGACGCCATCGGTGAGAACGGACAACTGGCGGTAGTTGTACGAATAGCAAGCCTGGATGCCGTACGGAGCCTCCTTGGGCAACTTGAGCGCGTACGGGTTCGACCAGCCCGGGTTGGCCTTCGTGTTCATCTCCTCGGCGGTAGTGTGGATGAGGTTACCCCACCATTTGTTCGTTGGAAGAGGTTTGCCCAGTAAACCTTCGGCCACGTTGATGATAGGCGCCATCTCACCCAGTGCGGCGCGAGGGAACAGGGTCTTGGACGGTTCTTCGGTTGCGAACGGAGAAAGAAGCCCCCCATCCGAACCAGTTGAAGGCGTTGCAGGGGTTTCAGCAGAACCTGACGCAGAGAAAGCGTCGGACCCTGAAGCGGAGAGGGTGCCGGTAGAACCGGAAGTAGATGCAGCGCTAGCAGACGTGGAGTCGGTAGTAGAGCCAATAGTAGAACCGGAAGTAGAAGCTGCGCTGCCAGACGTAGTAGAACCGGAAAAACTGGCATCAGATCCGGAGGTGGGGGAGATTCCGGAACCCGAAGTGGAAAAACTGAAATCGGATCCAGAAGTCGAGAAGCTGGCATCGGAGCCCGATGTAGACGTCGAGGAATCAGCAGAGGCCGATGAAGACTGGGCGAGCGAGAGGCCAATGGAAGCTGCACGCTCTTCCTCCTGCTGCTTCGGAGCGTGTACTTTGCCTTCGTTGTACAAGTTGTCGTCATCCAGCAGCGAGAGATCAAACGCAGCTGCCGTCGCTGTGGTCATAGCAATCGCCGCTGCGACTCGCACCCAACGTGTTAATTTCATTTGTACAGCTCTCGAGTCCTTGCTGGTCTTGCGCTTGTGGTGATAAAGGTGAATTTGAGAATGACAACCTCGAAGCCGTGCAACATGCAGGTTGGTCGATGATCACGACGATTCACTGGAAGCAGATCCGAGAGAAGATCGCAGCGTTGGGAAAATTTGTCCTGGAGTTGTCTTTGTTAGCTCGTTCTGGCGAAGGACTCGACACTGTGGACTCACGCCAACTCTCGCGTCGTATCCTGCAGCTCAACGCTCGACTCCGATCTGCGCAGCAGCTGGGATCGCCGACCTAATTGTCGATGCGGGTCCTTGAAACAGGAAGGTCATGTAGCATACAACGTCTTCCAAGTGTTGAACTTGTCATCATTGTTGAGCAGAAAAACACAGGATCAAGAACCGGGAAGTGCTATAGAGTGGAGGTCCGATCTCAGCGAGACTCCTGTAGACGCAAATCCAAGCACGAAAGACCTTGACTCAAGACAATCAATCTGGCAAGGCGTCTTTCGTGCTTGGATTGCAAGGCCCTTGACGTGTACAAATTGTGCAGCGTTTCCGGCTCAAGACTGGCGAGTCGTATCAGCATCTAGCAGGAGTAAGTCGTGATCAGGCACGTGCTGATGAAACGAAAGTCGCAATACTGACAACAAAGCGTCTTGAACAGGAAATAACATGCCAGGAGACAACCGTATTCGTACTTGAGCGTGACGGAGAGAGAGAGACTGCTTGCTGTGAACACTGCTCAGGAGCTTGGACTGCTTTTTCCTGTAGACATTGCGTGTTCATAGATAAAATTCATCTTGCCGATGTGCACAATCTGGCGATTCTCCAAGTTCCGCAAGTCTGGCTGGTTTTACGATAATATTTTGCTAGCGAAACAGCGCAGCAAGGTCGTTCCAAAAGTGTACACATGCTCAAGAATGCATGCCCTTTTCGATGCCCATGGAGTTTATTAGGGACCAAGAAGCGTCGATCCAATTTCAAGGGGTAAAAATTTTACCGTAAAATTCATGATTGCGAAGTACAAGCCCCTAACATATGTGTGGCGTCATATTATGCTCGCGTTCGCTTTTCAAGCAAGAATCAACGATCGCTGAGTAACTTGCCACACGCTCAAGTAGAGCCTCTACGGCCATATCACCTCTAAAACCTGGGCTTGCATTTTTGGCCTGATATTCAGCTTCAACGTCTCTATTCCCGCCAGATGGACGACTAAACACACAAAAAAGTCGAGCACATTTTGACACATTTAGCGATGGACTAATTACACAAAAAAGTCGAACACATTTTGACACATTTAGCACCAAATTTTGGTGATGAAAATTTGTCATAGTTATGAGGCACTACTGGTAGCGCTAAGTAGAATGGGACTTGTTGTTAAGAGTACAACGTACATGAATACTGAAGTTGTAGCACGGCTCTCGAATGTTACGGTAGACAGCAAGTTGGTAAGCACCTCGGCCGCCTCACCATTAGGCCCGCTCATTCGCTCACGACAAATACTAGAGAAGTTTCTCGACATCGCACATCAGCACGCCAACGCTATCGATCCTGTACATACACCCTAGTACAAAATTCCAGTCGCACCAGCTTCTCTATACTCCTCGGGCGTTGTGTTCTGGTTGATCGAGCCCCACTAAGTCCTCCTGCGACGGCTCCTGCTTCGCGGTGAACTTGCCCTTGGGAGAGCAACTCGTGAACTTGCCAGTGTCCACGGCAAACGTGACGTTAGCCACGAACAAGCCTTCCGCAGCGGCCGATTCAGAGCTCACCCGGTTGCATCGGTCGCAGTCGAAGCGCTGCGGGCCTGTGCTCGGACGGTCTGATCATCAGAGCCGACGGGGGTTGCCCGAGCTGAACAATACTGGTATTATTGATCGGTGCGAGTTGTAAAGCACACAGGTTGCACATAACACCGCTCACCACGGACAAGGATCCCAAAGCTGTTTTCCCAGCCCTAGAAGTGAATTTCTATCAGCACCATTTGGGCTTCAGTCTCATCTCATGACGTCGAAAGAGTTCGTGGCGAACCACGTGACGGGAATTTTCTTCAACAACAAAGCGGCGTACGCGACGTGGTTCGAGAAGTACGCGATCTACGGCATTCAGATGATCGCTGTGTAGTCCATTGTGGTTTGCTTGACCTGGGTAACGCATCGGCCTGGCCTGGTCAGCGAAAGCCACGCAGTTGTGGTGTTGGGGGTACTGGCCCAGTACTACTGACGCTGTAAACGCTGCGCTCGTAGTCATAGCAAGAAGGCCAGCGTGTAGAAGATGTATAAAGATGACTAAGGTTGCATGCAGAGCCGTAGCGTTTGAATAAAAGTTCGTTCATGATTAGATTCCAAGATCGAAACGATGAACTACGGTACTAAGTAGACATGTGAGCGAACATGGGCATCGACTGCACTAATTGCCGCGCGTACTCCACCCGTCTTTCCATCAGAAACTCTGGTTCTACTTCGTCGGCCATCAACTCGTATCTCTCCATCATTTCGTCAGCACCATCATCAGGCATAGGCAGAAAGTCGTCAATCTTGTACTTCCGTCAACTCGTCACGGATGAACGGCACACGGAATGGTTTCGAGCTTGCAGGCTCAGCAACTGCCGCCGTAATGAAGTCAAACGCGTTCTTCGGGTGCCTTATGCGGACGTGTGTCAGCTTTTTCTTCTCGTTGAACCACGAGAAGTGCCATTCGTCGTCCAAATCCGTCAACAAGCCAATTGGAGTACAGTCATCAGGCGCTATCAAACTCGCAGCGACCAGTTCTCCGAACGCTTGGGCTACATGATAGTCCTCCACCTTTTTCTTCAGTTTAACAACCATGCGTATACCCGCGAGCGGCAAACGGTGTTGAATTGATCTCTCGTCGACAAGCAGCACTTCGGTCGTTCCTATCATACCAAAAGGCAGTCGAGGATCCCTGATGGACAAGACTGTTGGTTTCTTGGCAACATCCAGCAACGAGAGTCTCTTCTCGTCCAACACAGCCTTGAGGTGCGTCTCCAGATACGCTATGTAGTTACTCCGCTGATTGTCGTAATCTTCCGGGACGTCGAGCCAAGAATACGGCGGAATGCACGCAGTCGACGAGGGAGTGGGTTCGTCAATAACAAGGTATTTATCAGCGATTCGCATCTTCTTCGCCATTCTTTCGTGATGCTCCGTATCAAGATCGGATATCGAGTACACTGGCCGCTTCCTGTCTCGGTCCTCCAGTACTTTGTTGAACTGCATCGCCATCATTTCTCCAAACTTTTCGATTGAGGGAGCAGCAATCGCATCAGCAACCGACTTCGGAACAACCACCAGCACGTGAACAGGAGTCCTTTTCGCCGTAACATCTTCCTTTGTAACTCGATACTGCACATCTTTCTCCGACAAATTAACCAAAGCGAGTGGTGCACCCGCAACGTCCAGTGGTTTCAAGCTATCCGTGGTATACTCGCCCTTCGTCACCTCGACCTCCGTCAGCCATGAGCCGTGGCCCTCGTCTCTCTTCGCTAGGAGGACACTTGATGTCTGTATTCTCGTCCGTGATGGCCTTCATCAAGTCAACCACCAAGGCTGTGGCCACGTCGATTTCGACGGAAAAGGGGGAGGTCGTTTCACCAACGATCGCACAGATAAACAGGACTATCCTTCCTTGAGTCGGCAGATTTTGGAATGACAATTCCTGCGCTGTGAAGGCGAGACTGACAATGCGCTTCCTCATCACTCTCCAGCACTCAAGGGCGGCGGGGGGGTCATCTTTGACTGAAGACGACCTTGAAGTGGCAGCTACGAAGGCAAGAACAAACAGCTACTGAAGAAATGTCTGACGAAACCTGTAGAGAAGCTCCTTACGTCACTACGTTAGCTTGACAGTTTTTGCCGACGTCGGCTGAATAGATGCCCCGAACACCTTCGGGTACTACAAACAGCGGGATACTGAGGACAGGTATTATACATCAAGTAGAATCTTCAATCAGCTATTCTCCCCCGCAGAAGCGGAAGGGGGGGGGGGACTTGTAAGGGGTTAACAAAGGGGAAAGTGCTGCACTCGGGGTGAACGCTAGCTCGAACTCCGATTTCGCGAGGTTTTGCCATAGTATTGTTGAAGCCTTAAGATTTTCGAACTAGTGTTCGTTGAAGTCCTTGCTAGAGTCCGGTAGGTGTTAGACTTGCATAACAAACTGTCAAAGTCCCCCGACTAAATGGGAAATCCTTCACACACCTCGTGTGGGCCCGCGGATTTCATCATCGAAGTGACATCGGGTGGCCAACGCTACACCAACGGCATCCAGAGGGCTATGGTCCTCGTTCACCTCCAAGATGTCTTCAAACGTCTTCACCAGTAAGGCGATAATGGCTGAACCACCCAGAGTAGTGCACGGTGAAACTTGCACCATGGCTCAGTAATTAGATGGTCGTCAAGATGGCACTGTTGAGATCTCGTCGCACAGAAACCACCAACCAGCATTTCTTCAATGGCCATCTCGAACGATGACACTGTCCGCCCAAGATCTGGATGAGGCAGCTCCATCAAGTAGCGAAGTCTTTCACATGCCCCCGTGCGCTGGAATGTGATCACCGGCTCTACCAGTTTGCTCAGATCGATCAATGCACTGCCCGGAGTACGTGATCCCTCCTCTCCAATGGAGAGTCTCCATCGAGCTTCATCTTGAAGCAACGCTCATGGGTCGATAGTCGAGCTTGCCAGGCGTTTAAGCTCTGTGTCAGGTGCAAGCCCACAGTAGCTAGGGAGGGAGCCAACGGCAGACTCTATGGGCTTCTTCGCATTGGAATTTCAGGGAACGGCCAACAAGGCGCAACTTTTGGAGCGGGGTCATCCCTCCCACGATTGTACGTTCGTTCATTGAGCGTCTTCAACGTTAGGCGAGGCGACGTGGTGTTGTACTAGTACGCTGCACGAATCTAGACTGAGCGAGGAGTAACGACTTGTGATTCGGGACTTCAGGCCGACATCGAGCGTACTTGTACACGTGTACCTGTAAAAGCACGGCGTGGCTGGCCAGAAAAGCCCTACTGTACCGAGTCTTGATTCGAGGCAAGCTTGGTGTGCAGCGCGTTGTTCAACAACTTGTTGCTCTCAGTGAGAGTCTCACAGCTTCCCATTGCCCGCAAACGAGCAGGGCAAAGCGGTTGTGGTATCTTGGCTGGCAAACAGAAATGATCCGCTAAACTAACGTGCCAACGAGACCAGGGCAATAGGTACATGTACGTCCGGAGTGTGGATCGTCGGAGATCGACTCTGATCTCCAACTTTAAGAGTCCAATGAACTTCATTGAACTTCATTGGACTCATTATGAAGCGCTTTACTGGGTCAGTGATACCTGAGCGAGTACAGTGTACCAGGTAAGATGCCGCGTTGCTCATTGGTCATGACGAGATCCCGACTGAAGTTCGAGGGAGCCTCCTCGTCCGTTTGTCCCTGCGTTCTGAAGTTGTGGAGTGGAAGCAGTGCTTCAAGCACCACGTACATGTTCATGCACATGTACATGTATGCAGTGCGGATCAGCTTTACTTGGACCGCCGACGAACAACATTTTAATCAAGTGACCAGGATGGGCAACGTCCTTAAAACAAAAGCTAAGTTACAGGATGCTCTAACAAACTGGCACTCGCAGCTGCGGCGCGGCTGTCGTTCTGGTGTTTGGCAAACGCCGTTTGGCCCAAACTTTGGGCCATCACAGTGATTCAGCAAGTTACGTGCTGCGTAAGTTAGCTTTGCCATTCCCAACATTTTGCTCCGGTCCAAACTTGCTTCCACACGTTTAACGGGGCCATCTGCAAGTCGTACGTGTAGGTAATGCGGCACGGAGCAGGAAATGTCTCTGTCGGGCAAAACAACTTGTATCTTTTGAAGATAACGTGCGATCGAGCCGACTCGAGCTTCAGGCTGAAGCACAGAGTCTGCAAGGGACTGTAGGGATTCCCGACTTGGGAACGACTATCGAGGCGTTGAAGAGAGTACCGCATAGAGCGGGCTAAAGGGACTTGCTGGGCAGATGCAAGGTGACGAGCGCTAAGCTTGCAGGTCACCATTCGCTTGCGCCACAAACTTCATAAACATGGAGCTTTACACAGTGGCCCACCTGTCCAACCGCCATGGTTGAGTGGAAACAGCCACAAAATATAACAAACACAAAAAAATCCCTGACAAACACCATAAAACGCGATCCAGCACACAGTGGGAAGGGGTGACTGGACACACCCGACGCCCGTTCCCGCAGCGTCACGGCGTGGCAGGGGCAGAGGGCCCCCCGCCAAAGCCGAAAGCGTGAGGGTAACACGTGCGGAAGTAGGTTCTATCTTTATAGCGCGAGCGAAGCGAACTGCGGGGGCGGCGAAGCGCCGCCCAGCCAAGCGGAGTGCAACTGGTCACCATGACATCCATCCCCATGCGACATTTCTTATACTAGGAAATTGTATGGTTTTGTGCTAGTCAGGCGTAAAAGTGTTTTTCAGGCGTTTAGTGTGTTTGTGATACGTTGTCAGCAGGCTGTTTCCGACGGAAACAGCCTGCTTTCACGCGGCGCCAAACGACTCAAACGTTTAACGAGCGCCATGCATCACAGTGATGAACAATGCCGGCCGGTTGGCAACTTGTTCGCATTGTGAGCGATTCAAGCCGGAGCCTAAAATTTCGCATGTGGGGTGCCCGATCGAATCTTAGATCGCCCCGTTTCTGATACATTCCCTTTTCCCCCAATCAGATGCTTTCCCGTCACCCAAAATAAACGGAAAAAGTATCATTTTGGGCAAAATCAACGGTTTCTAACGGCTATGTTATTTAGCTTGAAAGCCACCGCAGGTGTTGCAGCTAGTACAGCTTTTAGAGGCGACCTCACCTTGGAGGCTGGATAATCCCGAGCTCGAGCCGCCAGACACTTTCACACCACCATTCGCTGCGCTCCGATTTGCGGAGTAGTTGAAGCCACCTAAAATGGGGACGGAACAAGTCCCAACGCATTGTTTCTGCTCTCACGCCCAGCTGGCGACTCTCTCTCCACGAAGACAACCGAAAGACCAATCCTCATCCAAGATTCCTGCGAACATATACATGTATTACGCTGTACAGTGTACGGTGCCCTGGTTGACAGCCAGTGTTAGCATGCACCAGTGATCCCTCTGCCTAGCTTCCCTGCTTGAACCGATATCCAGGGGTCGCGACCTTCCAAAGCCGTTTCAATATTTTTTGGCCACTCTCTGGCACCGAAATGAACCGGTAAAGGTACCACTTGGCAAGTCAAACACATACACACATAGACCCAGCATCTATAGACGCCCCGGTGCTGCACGTATGACACTTCGCAAGTCACACATACCGTACTGTAACGGCTGGTTCTGACGTCGTGAAATCGTGAGGAGCCCCTACCCCTGCCACGTACGGGCCTATCAATCTCCGGGCTGCCTCTTCCCGAGCAGCTCATGGTCGCCGCTCCCCATAGCTTCGCCAGCCTTCACTGCTCGCTCCTGACCCCACCATTCATCGCGCCACTCTTCAATTTGCCTCGGAGGACGCCAAGCCAGCTTCCGCCTTCCTTCCGAATCGAAGAGCCCCAGTCCTGACCAAGACGACCTTTGCCATGGCCACGGAGGACAAGAAGAACGAGGCCACGGCCAGTCTCCTGCAGCCTGAGGCCAACGACAATGGCGAGCAGGTGCCGGAGGTCTACCGCTCGCTCAACTTCCGTAGCCTGCAGGACCCGTACTCGCACAGCCGCGACACCATGGCCAGTCGCTACAGTACTCTGCGAGCCGACGACCTTGACACGATGCTGAACGGCGGTCTTGAGCGCTTCTACAAGAAGTACGACCACCTTTCTCGCAAGATTAATTTGCAGCTACCCACACCTGAAGTCCGCTTCGAGAACCTGTCGTTCTCGGTGCAGGTGCCTGCCAAGGTGGGCGCCCACGCTACTGTAGGCTCTCACCTGGCGCAGATCTTCACCCCGTGGCAGAAGGTGCCCATGAAGACCAAGCACGCGCTGCACCCGATGAGCGGTATCATCAAACCGGGCTCCATGACGCTGGTCCTGGCTAACCCTGGTGCCGGCAAGTCGACGTTCCTCAAGGCACTGGCCGGCAAGCTGCAGGACAACGCCAAGACGGAGATTGGCGGCGAGATCCTCTACTCCGGTCTTCGTGGCGACGAGATCGACCTCATCAAGCTTGCTGGCCTCGTGGACCAGACGGACAACCACATCCCGACGTTGACCGTCCGCGAGACGTTCAAGTTCGCCGACATGTGCGTGAACGGCCGTCCGGAGGACCAACCGGAGGAGATGCGTGACATCGCGGCGCTGCGTACGGAGCTGTTCCTGCAGATCCTGGGTCTGGAGGGCTGTGCCGACACGGTTGTCGGTGACGCGCTGCTGCGTGGTGTGAGTGGCGGTGAGCGTAAGCGTGTGACGGTTGGCGAAGTGTTGGTGGGAGGCCAGAGCCTGTTCCTGTGTGATGAGATCTCGACGGGTCTAGATAGTGCCGCCACCTTCGACATTGTCAAGTCGATGCGTACGTGGTGCAAGACCCTCGGCGGATCCGTCATTGTCGCTCTACTGCAGCCCACCCCCGAGGTGGTGGAGATGTTCGACGACATTCTCATGGTGAATGAAGGTCACATGGTGTACCATGGCCCGCGTACCGAGATCTTGGACTACTTCCAGGGTTTGGGCTTTACGTGTCCGCCCCGTGTTGACCCTGCGGACTTCCTGATCGAAGTCACCTCTGGTCGTGGCGGCCGGTATTCTAACGGTAACGTACCGACCAAGGATCTGCCTGTTGCGTCGGAGGACTTCAACAACCTGTTTACGCAATCTTCTATCTACCGCAAGACGCACGAGGCCATCAGCAAGGGCTTCAACGAGCACCAGTTCGAGAGCCCCGAAGACTTCAAGAAGGCCAAGAGTGTGGCTAACCTCGCTCGTTCCAAGGAGAAATCCGAGTTCGGTCTGGCGTTCGTCCCCAGTACCATGCTGCTTCTCAACCGTCAGAAGCTCATTTGGCTTCGTGACCCGCCTCTTTTATGGGGTAAACTGATCGAAGCTCTCGTGATCGGTCTGGTCATGGGTATGATCTACTTCGACGTGAGCTCGACCTACTACTTGCGTATGATTTTCTTCAGTATTGCGCTGTTCCAGCGCCAGGCGTGGCAGCAGATCACCATCTCGTTCCAGCTGCGCAAGGTCTTCTACAAGCAGCGCCCGCGCAACTTTTTCCGAACAACGTCGTATGCAATTGCGGAGAGTGTGGTGCAGATCCCGGTGAACGTTGTCGTTTCATTCGTCCTCGGCACGTTCTTCTACTTCATGAGCGGCTTGACGCGCTCGTTCGAGAAGTACATCGTGTTCTACCTGGTTCTACTCGCTTTCCAGCACGCCATCAGCGCCTACATGACGATGCTGAGCGCGCTGTCTCCGAGTATCACGGTGGGCCAGGCGCTGGCCTCGATCTCTGTGAGCTTCTTCCTGCTGTTCTCCGGTAACATCATCCTGGCCGACCTGATCCCGGACTACTGGATCTGGATGTACTGGTTCTCTCCGATCTCGTGGGCGCTGCGCTCCAACATGTTGTCGGAGTTCTCGAGCGACCGATACACGGATGCTGAAGGCAAGGCCCAACTCGAGAGCTTTTCGATCACAGAGGGAACTGAGTACATCTGGTTCGGTGTTATCGTCCTGCTGGCTTACTACTTCGTGTTCACGACGTTCAACGGCATGGCTCTTCACTACATTCGCTACGAGAAGTACAAGGGCGTGACTGTTAAGGCTTTAACCGACAACGCGGATGAGGAAGACAACGTTTACGTTGAGGTTAACACTCCTGGCGCTGTCGATGGCACCGCTGCGGGTAAGAGTGGCGGCCTGCCATTCACGCCGTCGAACCTGTGCATCAAGGACCTCGAATACTTTGTGACGCTGCCGTCGGGCGTGGAGAAACAGCTTCTGCGTGGCATCACGGCGCACTTCGAGCCTGGCCGCATGGTGGCGCTCATGGGAGCCACGGGTGCCGGTAAGACGACGCTGATGGATGTGATTGCCGGTCGTAAGACGGGTGGTCGCATCGTCGGCGACATTATCGTGAACGGAGAGCCGAAGAACCCGGCCAACTTCAGCCGCATCACGGCGTATTGCGAGCAGATGGACATCCACTCGGAAGCTGCTTCGATCTACGAGGCGCTTGTCTTCTCGGCCAACCTGCGTCTGCCGCCTAATTTTACGGAAGAGCAGCGCATGAACCTGGTGCATGAAACGCTAGATCTGCTCGAGCTTTCGTCGATCTCTGGTGAAATGGTCGGCAGTTTGTCCGTGGAGCAGAAGAAGCGCGTGACCATCGGTGTGGAGGTGGTGTCCAACCCGAGCATCCTGTTCCTCGACGAGCCGACCAGTGGCCTGGATGCGCGTTCAGCTCTGATCGTGATGCGTGGTGTGCAGTCGATTGCTCGCACTGGCCGTACGGTGCTGTGTACCATCCACCAGCCTAGTATCTCGATCTTTGAGTTGTTCGACGGTCTTTTACTGCTGCAGAAGGGTGGTTTCACGGCCTACTTCGGTGATCTTGGTGTGGACTCTGTGAAGATGCTCGAGTACTTCGCCTCTATCCCTGGCACGATGGAGATCCGCCCACAGTATAACCCAGCCACGTACATGCTAGAGGTGATCGGCGCTGGTATCGGCCGTGACGTGAAGGATTACTCGGTCGAGTACAAGAACAGCGAGCTGTACAAGTCGAACCGTGAGCGTACTCTGAAACTGGCTGAGGTTTCCGATGACTTCATCTGCCACTCGACACTGAACTACAACCCGATCGCCACGGGCTTCTGGAACCAGCTGAATGCGCTTACGAAGAAGCAGCAGCTCACGTACTGGCGCAACCCGCAGTACAACTTCATGCGCATGTTCCTCTTCCCGCTCTTCGGTATTATTTTCGGCACGACGTTCTACCAGTTGTCGGCTGACAGTGTCAAGCGCATCAACTCGCACATCGGTCTCATCTACAACAGTATGGACTTCATCGGTGTGATCAACCTTATGACGGTGCTGGAGGTCACATGTGCTGAGCGCGCCGTGTTCTACCGCGAGCGGATGTCGAACTACTACGGACCGTTGCCCTACAGTCTGTCGCTGTGGTTCGCCGAGGTCCCGTACCTCATCGTGGTGATCATCCTGTTCGTGACGATCGAGTACTGGCTGGTGGGCTGGAGCGACAACGTTGGCGACTTCTTCTTCTTCATGTTCATCTTCTACCTGTACACGTCGGCATGTACGTACGTTGGTCAGTGGATGTCGGCGTTGATGCCGAACGAGAAGGTGGCGAACGTGGCAGTGGGCGCTCTTTCGTGTCTGTTCAACCTGTTCTCCGGCTACCTGCTGCCTCGCACGGCCATGAAGGCGGGCTACAAGTGGTTCACGTATCTGATGCCGTCGAGCTACTCACTTTCGGCTCTGGTGGGCGTGCAATTTGGTGAAGTTCAAGACATTATCACCGTGACGTCGGGCAACACGTCGACGGAGATGTCTGTGGCCCAGTACATCGAAGACATTTACGATTTCCGTCCGGACAGCAAGTACAACTTCATGGCTGGACTGCTCGTGATCTGGGTCGTGCTGCAGCTCGCTATCTACTTGACGTTCAAGTACGTGAGCCACCTGAAGAGATAAGTGCTGACGTCGAAGAAAGACGTTTACGAAGCTATCAAGTGAAGCTGAGTTTGGTTAGCGGTGAAAAGATAGCCGCTGTTGCATTTGCTTTTGAAGTACATGTAGACTTTTGTTGGATTTACTGCTCTTTTCAATTTGTTTCTGAATGCATTCTAGATAAAAATGCGTTCTAATTCGGAACTCATTTGGAACTTTGAATACTACTTCGAAGTACTTGATTAATGTTTTAAAGTGTAAAATGTATTCTGCTTCATTCATACAGTACTGTTCTACATGTACTGAAGTAACCTTAAAAACGTTAAAAAAAACATTCTAGAGAAATGGCTACCATTCAGATATCTTCAGAAAACATGATAGGGCTACAACACTAAGCGAGGCGTGATCATGAGTCCATGACAGGGAGCAGTTGACGTTAACATCGATGCCATCTAGGTCGTTCACCCTGTTCAGCGCTAGCGTTCGTCTGAAGGCCGGACGCGTGGGTGAATGAGAGATTGTGTGCTGAAACATCACGTGAAGAAATGAGTGTGCACGCAAAGGCGCTGTAGTGCTCCTCCTCGATAAAACCCGTTGTTACCATTTTTCCTCGATACTTCGTACCAGGCAAACGTCAGTAGTAGGTTGCGGCACATTATACCGTCAGTTTTTTTTCTTACCGTAATATATCCACGAGACTTACTATGCACGTTCCTGGAACATTCCAGCAGTTTCTCACGAGCCGACCGCTCGACCACCTGAGAGACTGAAGAGGCATCCGTTGCAGTGCCACCACCCGCACACTCTCTCGAAGGCTCATTTCACATTCAATGTATTTAATACCCCATGAAATTAAAAAAAAAGTCATGAGCTTACTTCAGCAACTCTTCAACTTCAGCCTTAAGCTTAGGCATTTTAGTCTGTACAAACTCGTTCTTACTCAACCATTCAAGGTATTTAGTATCAATGGCTTGGATCTGTTTAATAGTCTTACCCTTGTACTTACCAAAGGTCATAACATACGAACCATCGTCATCACCGAACTTCTCAGCGAGGAACTTACCAATATCACTATCATCTACAGTGAGACCCTTTTGATTTGATAACCAACGGCAGTATCTCGGATCAGAGGTGAATACCTCTTGAATAGTCTTCGATTTGTGCTTGCCAAAAGTTAGTGCGCTCATGATATGTCTATATAGGTAGCCAGATCATTCTTTTTAATTTAATTAAATGTTCAAATCATCTTCCTTACGCCGTAGTGTAGTCGAGAACCTCCCCCGTTAGTCTATCATAGGATAGTTCCTGCTCGGATACTACAAGTACCAGAAGGTTGCAACCCTGGCAACCAGCGTTGGTGCCACTGATCTGAATCGCCTGAGGTACGTCCTTTTCGGTGAGGCGACTTACATCAGCTACAAGCACGCGGTTTGTCAGCGACCACGTCTGATAGTCAATCAGACCGTTAGTAATCTCAGGAGTCAGATCACCATTGATCGCACCGAGCTTAGCGAAGTTATCAACGAACGTGGCGAAGTCGTAGTCGTGTGAGATCGCGAACACATTAGAAGAACCGATGCGAACGTTGAAGTTGCGGATAGTCGAACCAGGCTCAACAGTCCAAGGAGCCGAGTCGAACGGGGACTGGAACTGCTGAACAGAGGCGGTGGCGAAGTTGTTAGTTTGCTCAGCAAATGGCATTACCGCGACATACTTAGCATTCTTTACAGAAGCCGATAGCTGAAGGTCGAACGCAACGTTGTGCTGAAGACCAGAATTTTTGCCCGTGCCAGCTCGTTGGTAAAACCACTGAGCATACGTATCGAGGTAGCGAACCTTCTTCACGGGCTTAGAGATAATCGCCTGAGGGTTCTCGAGGTTGTGGAAGGGGACGTATAGTCGTGCAGTGGTGAATGGCATGTAAGTACCATCAATCGACGGCTCAAGCGAATTGACTACAGCACCCCAAGCGACGCTGAAAGTGGTAGAAGCGGTGAGAACGCCAGCCATGGGGTTGCCAGTAGCAGCCGAGGAGATCATCACAGGGCAAACATTACCGCTCGATAGAGTAGTGCTGGTGAGCGACATGTTCTTAGAAGCATCTACCGCGACAGCGGACATACCCTGGTTGACACGGAAACGAAGACAAATCTGCGGGTTTGCCATCAAATCAAGCTCCTTGAAGATCGGGTGAAGGTCCGTGAGCTTAATCTTAAGGATGTGGTTCCACGTTCCCATGATGGCACCAGCAGCAGCACCACCAGCTACGAAAGCTCCACGAGCACTCTGATTAGCAATTGTTGTAGAAGACGCAGCAACGCCTCCCGATGGCCATGTAGCAGAGTAATCAACACCAGCTGTGGGAGGATTGGATAGAAGACGGCTCACGAAACCATCGTTGGGAATCGTAGCGCCGCCAGGGCTGGGAGTAGTTGCGCTGACACCGAATGCGGATGAGAACGCTACATTGTTCGCATATCCATCACCATTAACGCCAGCGGCACCCGAGTACAGAAGCGACTGAGCGGCGTCGGGGAATAGGAAGCTCTCAGCACCGTGCTTCTCAACGTATCCACGCGAGTACTCGGTCTGAGCGCGGAGGTTGTTCCAGAACAGCTTGTAATCAGCCATGCTAATAACAGTCTTGCCGTTGAGCTCGAGAGACATCGAGTCAATGACATTGAAGTTGCCACACTTAAGGGTAGTGCAGTATCGGTTAGCAGCAGCAGTCATAGACGTAGTACCATGGGTATTCTTCATCGAGATCTTGTAGGGGAGCATGATGTAGGCATCACGGAGCGAGGCAAATCCCTCCGAACCGTTTAGCTGACTTGTAGCATCAATTGTAATTACACCATTCTGGTAAGAACCCTGGTTGAGATCGATTACGAACGGCACACGCTTGTTAGAGGCAACCTTGACCTCCGGATCGCTCTTGAGCGAGGACTGATATAAGAACTGGTCGGCAAGTTGAGTAGCAGACATCGTTAATTCTATGGGTGTTAGTACTATATGAGCCTCAATATAGTTCCAAAAATTAAAAAAAAATATTACGAAGGGTATAGTCGCAGACGTTAGCCTGAAGTCTAAGCGCCAGCTCATTATGGATCTCGTTAAGGCGATCACCAGCGATCACGATCTAATTAAATTAGGGAAAAGCTCGGCATACGAATCAATGGTATTTTCGAATCATCTGAAGTTAAAAAACCTCTACCACGAAACGGTTCGTATCTAATATTATTGCGTAAGCCTGATATGGATGTTGGACATTGGGTCTGCGTCTAAAACAACGAATATTACGATTCAATGGGTGAAGGACCACCTACAGTGCTAAAAATCAGTAAATTCAACACCAAGCAATATCAATCCACGTATGCTGAATATTGTGGCATTTTTTGTCTAGCATGGTTGTACTCAAAGCAGCATAGCATGGATTTATTTTCGAAGATGAAAGATCTGAATTTAACAATTCTTGATTAATTCTCTGACAGTAATTATATAGAACGATCATGTACATCGAATTACCAGTATCCGATGATATCAGTCCGGCTAAGCTCAAGCGTGCTTTCAAGACTGGTAAGCTAAACCTCACTAAGGAGGAACTCAATGGGTCAGACAAGGTTATCCATCTCCATCCCGAGAGTCATGAAAAGGCCCTCAAAGCTAAGAGGGCTGGTCGCGGCGTGCGTCTTCATATCACTCGACATGAAGTTAAGAAGAGCTACAAGCGAGCACAAGGTGGCTCAATTTGGTCCAAAGTATGGGGAGGTATCAAATCAGCTTTTAAGTTCGCCAAAGACAGCGGACTACTCAGTAAGGCAGCCGATTTCGCTGTTCCAGCATTAGCAACCGCTGTTGGTGCACCTGAAGCTGCTCTACCAGCTCGCGCAGCGCTCAAGTCTCTAACCGGAGTTGGTGTATATGACAGCGATAGCGATGTTGAGCTCGACAAGGGTAGTGGAGCTACTGCTGGAGGACGTATCTCAGTTGCTGATGTTAAGAAATCCGCTAAAGCTGCATTGGGTTATGCCAAGCGCAAGGGTTTAATCTCTGACGCCATCGATCAAGGTGAAAAATACCTCCTCAGTAAGTCTGATAACCCAGATCACCATGAGATGATTCGATCGGTTCGTAAAGGAATTAAGAATAGGTATGGCGTGGGTGTAGCTCCTAAGAAGAGTAAATTAGTCAAAGGCAGTGCTGAGGCTAAAGCCCACATGGCGAATCTCAGAGCTAAGCGAAAGCCCGCTGGTGGCTCTTTTAGACTTTAAGAGTTAAAAAAATGCTTAACTTTTTTATCACCTTACTTCTTAGGTCGGATCAGAAGCATGATCGACACGGATGTGTCTCTGAAATGCACTCGCTGATCATTTTGGTTGTAGATGGTGATCGTAATCGATGATCGAGCTCCATTGAAGCAATTCATCCACGCATACTGACTTGGTTTATAGGAGATCAATTGTCCAATGCCTGCATCACCTCGATCGAAAGCGCTCAGGATATCACCAGAAGCGACGTAGTCGTTCTTAACGAGATCGCATCGCACAATGTAGCTTGATGTTGGATGAACCATTGGAATAGTATTCGAGATCAAAGAATACGCAGTCGTTTGCGAAGCCGCCGGATACGTAGCCGTAGTGAAGCCCAAGACCTTACCAAAGGCGGCATTGTCGATGATCAAACGAGGAACGCGAGTCGTTGTTGGGAGTCCAGATCCTCCAGCAGAGTACAAACCGGTTGTAGGGCGTACGAATCCAGTTGGTAGTGAAATTGGCGTTGCTGAGCAATCGAGCTGACACGAGTAATACACGGAATTCTCACTGATTTGAATGTAGAAGACGTTATTACCGCTCGCATCAATAAGGTAAGCACCAGCCGAGACCAAAGCTGTCTGAATATACCGATTGATATCAGCATAGCTGAAGTATCCATCGGGTAGATTGACTGAAACTGTAGATGTCGTTGCCGCGGTAGGGACTTCTACCTTGAATGAGTTGTTGAAGAATGCTAACGAATCAATGTTGAACTCAGAGTTGTATAGGCTGATCGACTGAATTGCGCAAACGCTATCACTGAAATTAGCAGCTGATCCAGGGAACGAGTATTTCCATTGGGAGTTGAGGCCATCTTGGACCAAGTTAGTGCAATCGATTTTGACAAAGCTCGCCATATTAGTTGTATAACTATGGGATTATAGTTCCCGCGGATCTAAAATTTTATTAAAATTCCATCGCATCTGACCCTTGACTCCATCGATGACCAATGCCTGACCGATATGCGATGTGCATTTATTGTATGCTCTGAATATCATCTCCTGACTCACCCCAGGTAGATTAAAATCTTTGAGAATGACCTATAGATCACGCTTTGAGTTAGCTTTGAGGATCACACAGTATTCACTGTTCAAGCGAATCATTTTAGGTAGAGCAAAGAAGCTGTACGCGAGCAGGATCGAACTCAGTTTGTAGTGTCTGCATCGGATGTAGAAGGTTGAGACCAACTTCTCGAGGACATGTTTGTCAGTGGTGATATCGTCGAAAATCACCAGTTCCGGCTTACCACTATTTAGCGGCGTTCGCCTGATCTGATCTACTGTAGGAGCTGTGTCAGGATCGTAGAAGGAGATGAAGCCTTCGAGCTTGTCGCGTAGGTAATCATACAAGGGCTGGTTCGGGTTGCGACAGATGACGTGGAGATAGGCATAGACGTTGGGAGAGCTCTTGACGATATGGAAGGCCATGTTAGTCTTGCCAGATCCACTCGGGGCAAGCATAATCATTCTATACAACGCGGGAATGCCTAAATCCTTAACCATAAGCGATTTTCCTGGCCTATATTGCTTAGGAATCGCTCCACCATAGTCGGGGATTAAACTCATGATCACTACTACTTTGGTTCGATACTATATAGCTAACGGGAAAAAATGAGTGGCTTCTCATATCCACAACCTACATTCGTGTCAGATATCTACAATCCAAGCTTCTACCTAACGGTCGACGCTAATGGGTATCTGACCTATGATTATGCTAAAACTATCTTCCTCGACAGGAACGACTATCGACTGGCTTATCTAAGCGGGGTTTCAGTTGGTATCGGTACTCCAGGAACCGCGCTGGTACTTAATTCATCCTCATCTATTACAGGCGGTCTGGTTGATCTCACAGCCTCTGGAACGTTTAAAGGAGCAACGATCAATGCCACGACCGGGTTTCAGTTGAATGGTGTTGCTCTGGACTTTACCAACCTGTCATATCTAAGCGGTATCACGGCTGGTACTGCGGCCGGATATAAAGCACTGATCATGAGCTCTACGCGTACGATCTCGAATATTGCTACGATTACCATGGATACGGCTGGTACAGGCCTCTACACCCCGAATATGCAATTCTGGTTCAACTCAACATGGACGAACTTCGATCACAGCATGTATCTGAATATTGTACAGGGTGGATGCGTAGCTCAAAAAGCACTCGTAGTAGATAATAATAAAGATATCAGTGGTATCAGGAATTTTGGCTGTACGGGGATATCTACGCTGAGCGGAGCCGTGAGTTGCGGTAGTATCACCACTTCAAGCACGAATACAGTCAATACTTACGGCATTACACTCGGTTTAGGTAGTATGTCATCGACAGGATCCATATCCGTGTCAGGAACCAGTACTATCTCAGCGTATGGTATCACCGCTGGTACCGGAGGTCTCACTGGAACGATCAAAACCGCTTCGCAAACCAATATCACATCGATTGGTACTCTCGGTAGTCTGACCATCACAAACGGTCTCTCAGTGGGATCCATTACTGTGTCGGGATCGGGCACTATCTCTGCGTATGGTATCACTGCCGGTACTGGTGGATTGACTGGAACGATCCAAACCGCTTCGCAGACCAATATCACATCGGTAGGAACTTTAGGATCTCTCGCGGTGTCCGGTAGTGTTTCATGTACTAAGATTGACAATGCTCAATCGATTATTACTAATGGAGGAGCTAACTATCTATCAACTACAAGTCGCGTAGATCCATATAATCTCGTTCTCGTTAGTCCAGCTGATATCGTAGGAACTGGTAGCGGCATTGCCTTCTTCAATGATGGATCAGGTTCTGTTGGCTTCACAGCGTCGTCATACACACCTTCGTGTAGTATCATTGCTGAGCGCATCACAGGTTCATATGCCGCCAGTGATTTGGTATTTTCGGTGAGATCGGCAGATGCAGCGACAAGTAGTTTGAGAGAGTGTATCCGCTGCAGTCAATCGGGAATCGTTAGCGTTGGGGGCATCGCTGGTGCTCAGAATCTAAATCTTCTCAAGAATGCCTCGTGCGGCTTTCGCATAGGACACTCGGAATCATCTAAGAACTGTATGACTCTTCAATACACATATGCTGGCGCTGCCTCTGACAACAATACTCTATCCGTGGATGTGTATGGTTCCAACAACGCTCTCGTCATCAAATCCAACAATCAGGTCGGTATTAATGCCACCGCGGCAAACATTTCAGCTGAATTATATGTGAATGGCTGGATGAGAGGTACTCAGCTGATCTATATCACGGCAAATAGTAGCTCTAACGCATCGTACGTTGGCAATTGGAGCTCAAGCAATTATTGGGGCATCGGTAGTGATTCTACGGTTGGTAGTATTCGATTTGGTGTTTGTAGTATTTTGGGTGTGTGGAGTGCTTACGTACCTGTCAGAGGTGGTGCTTACACAAATGCATCGGATCGAAGACTGAAGAAAGATATTATAGATATCCCCTATGGTCTGGAAGCTGTTATGAAAATGAAGCCACGTCGTTTCAAGATGATTCAGGAGCAAACAGATCATGTCGGTTTCATCGCTCAAGAGATGGCTGAGATTGTCCCTGAAGCTGTGGCTGGCGAAGAATGCCCCAACGATACTCTGAACGAACAGGGTTTTCCTGTGGATCCAATGGGTATCGATCTGGCATCGCTGACTGCAGTGCTATGCAAAGCCATACAGGAGCAGCAGGAAGTATTGCTATCTCAGCAATCACGTATTGAGGAACTGGAGAAAAAGATCCCGAGTCTAATATAGAACCATAGAGCAGAGCTTAGAGAACTTGTTCTCAGATCTGTGATCCTTCGAACTTCGTTCTAATGGGCTGCCTATCATCCAAAGAAATTGTTTCAAACGTGAGAACGCCACCACATCAAATAGTTGGTTCTACAACCCTCCAAGCCGATCAGATCGTAGTTCTTGGCGATAGTGTGTTCTCACCCACTGAAGACCCCGCGACTGGTGAGAGCGCGATCAGTGAGATTGAAGTTGATAACAAAAAAATGCGTTTATACAAGGGCTACAAAGGTAGATTGGTGAGGGAAGGCGTTAGCTTCTAAGCTAACGCTTAAATAGCAAAAGTCTTTACTGTCTTCTTTTTTTTTACCATACAGCCAGACCTGACCGCCGCTGGCAGACTCAGTCTGAGTGGATGCGTCCGAAGTCGTTGGAAGCTTGGTATCAACCCATGCCTTAGCTTGCGTTGTCTGAGGTCGTTCCCGGATGATAAGGTTCTTCATAATCGATTTATGTTCAGTGATATTCAGATCGGCTTCGTCTCCGTACGATCCGCCTGACTGAGCGATAATTCTGGGGTTGAGGAAAAACATATTTATAGTAGGCGAGTGATAACTTGTTTGAATTCATCGTCAGAAATTAGGCGATTCGAGTACATATCCACCGTGATCACCTTCAGCTGCTTGAGGATACTGGGATTGTCATTGCCCAACTCGATCTCACCCTTGAGCTTGAAATATTCGGCCTTGAGCGCCTCCAGTGGATCGGCCAACTTCTCGGAGAAACTGTGCTGGAGATGAGTAGCGGCAAGAATCTCCTTGAAGATTTTTTTGTCATCGGTTGATAACTGATCATACGATGATTGGTTAATATTCTTCGAATACACCAGATCCTTGAGCATCTTCTGAAGCTCTTCACTCACCTCACGCTTAGGACCAATCTTGCGGCGGTTAGGCTGAACGATAACGAGCATTCCTGCATCGAGATCAGAGATTCGAATGTACTTGCTTCCCAACGGTTTGTAGGTATAGGCGGAGGGCGTTGCCATGCCTTGAATGTCGTTGAGATTGTACGTCCGACCTTTGCGAACAACACCATCTAACTTTGGCTGACCTCCAAGGTGAGCTCTGCCCGCCCCGCGTAGGCCTCGACCGACTACGTTATCTACCGTCGATGATACAGTGAGAGGGCTCTCGGAACTCGGTCCGAGGGTCTTTGACCTCGAACTTCGTTCGCCTCCCCACCTCGCGTTTAGATGCGATGTTGTCAAATTCATCAAGATCCATGTCTGGGTAGCCCTTTTGAACAGTGTGTATTTCTTGAGCTTGCTGTTATAATTAGCCTTGGTAGCTCTCATCGCAGCGGTTGCAGCTTTGAGATTAGACTTTGCAGCCTTGCTATGTCTGGATTTAGTAGCTTGCTTTGCCTCATCATACCTTTTCATAGCTTCTCCATAATCCTGGAACGCAGCCTCGGCTTCGTCGTGTAACAATTTTAGTGATACATATGGATCAATGCTCGTCTCCTTCACTCGAGATGTTGCCTCAGTGGATTTAGTATTCCTTTTAAGAACTCCATCAAGTATTCCGAGATTCTGAGTTAGGCTATCTTGAGCAGCTTTCTCATCAGGACTCTTTCGATCGATACCCGTTAGATGTTTGTCAAATATTTGAAAGCCATCTATCAGTGCTGTGAATGTATCCATCCAACGAATATTCTCCATGAGATCGCGTGAATCATTAGCCGAGGTAGCCTTTTTATCATCAGAATATCTGACATTGAATAGACGCTTCTGAGTTGGATTACTGAAATAGAGACCGTTCTGAACCTTCACACCATCTGTAGTATCAATAACTGGATTTGGTTCAAATGCGAGCTTTACCTTTTGTTTGCGAAGCTCTTTAAAGAATTCACTGAGAATGAGTTTGGCATCGTTATCAGCATTAGTTAGATTCTTATCCATATCGACATCAATACCGCTTTTAATTCCATGCCGTGCCTCAGCCTCGTCTGAACTCGGTGTGTATGGATTTGGCGTTAATTCCCTACAGTGTCATCGTCAGGTGATGTCGATGAATCAACAGCAAAGCTGTCCTCAAGCCGTTGTTTGCTACGATTTGAGTCATCATTCTTCAGTGGGTCAGATAATCGACGCTTTTTACCGATCAGACTCTCCCATACTTTCAGCGGTTCCGTAGTCTGATATCCAGGGAATACATTGGATTTTGCCTTTCTCAAATCACTGACATACTGAAGAAATCGTGGGTTTGTCTCCATTATAATCCTAATTGAGTCATATGTCGCATCCCAGTCAATTGCATCAACCTTAGCCCATTTCTTGCTCTTTGTCGTATAAATCGTGGTACCATTTTTAATTATGAATTTAGTCATAAATCGTCCGTTTTTATCCACGGGGTGTAGTTGGAATTTATTAAACACTGGATAGATCTTGTAAATCTTAACCAATGTTTCTTTAGTTTGCTGGTCCTCGTCAGACTCGTAGTCATTTGCATCAGGTTTTACAGGAACTCCCACTGGTGTCTCCGCTGGTGTCTCAGCTTTTAACTCAAGTGAGGGCTCAGGGATTTTTTGGGAGCTTGTATCACTCAGACTTTTTTTTGCGGCCTCAACAGTCGCCGATGAGGTATCTGTTGAGGTATCTGTCGAAGCATCCGACGTAGTCTTTTTAGATAGTGATAGCGTCTTATCAGCATCTGACGCCCATTGAGTGTCTGCATACATCGAACGCTTGGCGAATGCTTGACGAACCCGTCGCTGGGAACGTTCTAACAAATCCAATCGCTTTTGCTCTCGTTGAGCAATGCTTGTGAAGTTCGGAAACATGGTTCTATCGTATATATTAATCAATTATTTTTGCTGTGGTTTTGAAAATTGATATCGTTTCTTCGCGATTCTTGGGACTGGCCCCTCCTCCCACTCGCCCATCGTATATTTATGAACGGTGTCGTTTCGACGCTTTAGCATAGCATAGTACGCGGGAAGAACCTCATCGATTGGTAGATCAAACAATTCCTCGACCTGATTTTTATACTTGGGATCGGTGATTACATGCTTGTAGGCTCTGTCTTTACCTCCATTGATTCGAGCGAGGTGAAGCTTGATGTAGTCGCATCGCTGAATGTCAATGATCATATCGTTGAAGCGCGAAGTTTTCTCGACATAGAACCTAACTCTCTCGTGCATTTTTGCGAGCTCTCGCTTGTACATAGCGATTTTATAGTCCTTGTCGTGTTGTTTACAATATCCACTCTTGAGAGCGGTTCGAGAGCATTTCTCATTCGATTTCGTAGTCGCGTTGCAATTGGGAGACGGTATCCGAGGGTGTCTATAGGACCCTGAGGGATCTTCGATCCTCTCCTTTCAACGTCGTTTGTCATGATTTTGATAAAGTTTTGGGTATATATATATATAGATGGGGATATTTAACTCGAAGATGAATATCGAATATATCGATACTGATCCATTCGACGCGGAGGGGTATATGACAATCGATTCCTTGAGAAAGAAGTAAAAGAGAAGCCTACGCTTGAACCAAAGCGTCGTGTGCATTTTGATCTACGGACGCCCTCAACTCCGCGAATCGTTAAATGTCCGGAGGATCTGAAGTCTATCACCCTCTAAGACTCTTGTCGCGGTGTTGAAACCCCGTTCCAATACTCCTTCTCGAGTGTCGATCTTCGATTCTTATTGATTAAGCGGAGATTATCCTGGGGCTCCCAGGAGTCGGGTTCATTACCAACCCACTTCACTAAATATTTGTATTTACCAGATCGCATTTTTTGTGGTCTAATATCTTTTCGGCTTCTAAGATATCACCCTTGTTAATTGTGGCGTCAGTTGTCTTCGATTGCACT
This sequence comes from Phytophthora plurivora, assembly GCA_030027945.1. Lineage (NCBI taxonomy): Eukaryota > Oomycota > Peronosporomycetes > Peronosporales > Peronosporaceae > Phytophthora > Phytophthora plurivora. Next base: position 778,613 of record CP125266.1, read on the forward strand.
ATTTTCAAATCGTTTGGTGATTTGTAGAGTGTATGACCATTCTTTGACCTAATTTCAACTCGGTACCCGTCCATTCCTACAATTGTATAGACAGCTCTACTCCATCTGGCAGCTTCCTTGTCAAATGTTCACTTCTTAAGGCGGTAAAGGACGTTTGTACCAACTTCAAGCTCGTTTTCAATTTTTTCTGCTTCCTCTTGGTTATGTGTTATCTCAGCTTCTATAACTTTACCTTTTGCATCGTTAGGACTCATACCAATCGACCGATGAATGGTGCTATTGTAGTTTGTAATAATATCATTTACCAGTTTTTGTGTGATTCGCTTCGGATCGATTTTGGTTAATCGCTGCTTTACGGTTCTGTTGAATCTTTCGATTTTACCCATAGTACCATGATCACCAGGTTCGTTATTAAAATGTTCGATCTTTTTGGATTTGAAGAATTCTTGTGCTTGGGTGTTCATGAATTTGCTTCCGTTGTCGCTGGTGAGTATATCGACCTTATTACTACGAACAAATGTTTTAAGAGATGTGAGTACAGTTGGCGCAGTCTTATTCGTCAATAGCTTAGCATACCCAAGGCGAGAATTGATATTGATAGCCGTCAAAATTGGTCGTTTTTCCCAGAACGCAAGATCCATTTGCCATGAATTGGGGTTATGAGAAGCAATTTTGAATCCATCGTATTTCCGTTTTTGCTCTTGAAACCGTTGTATGCCTGTCTGGGTCGCATACCATTCCTTCACAGCTTTGAATGTGATTTTGGGGTCTAACTCCTTTGCCTTCTGATACAAAGCCTGAGCACCGACATATCCCGTTTTAGGGTCATAATATAACTTTGCCAGTTGCTGATCCATCGTACCTACTAGCTCTGCTCTATATATTTATGAGACAAAAATATCTCTCTAATTAGTTGCTTAGATTAGCCAACTTCGTTTAAATATCCAAAGCTACGGTGGTGATACCATCCTCAAGTACTCGACGCTTGTCGTAGTAGTAATTGAGAGCTGTTTTAGTTTGACTATAGGTAATGATTGACTTAGTCTCCTTGCTGAGTCTAAAGCCTTTGTTTGTACCTTGCAGTGTGATGCGATCACGGACAACACTTTCAAAGCCATCTGGGTTGAGTACATCACTGTTCCGACCACCTCCCTGCTGCACTCCCTTGGCACTAACCTTGACCTTGTAAGATTGGTCAGGTAGATAGCAGATATAGTTCTTTGAAGATAGTGACACCATAGCATCACCAGACCACTCATCCTTGAACAAACCAGGTGTGCGACGATCGAACTTAGCGACCTCGTTGTTATAGTCGCGTGGGAACCAATCATACTTATGCTGCTTGAAGTGCTCGCATAGCTCAGGTTTGATACAGTTTTGAAACGGATTTTCACAGCTGAATGCGATGTATGCCGAGTCTGTGTCCATCTCCTGGTATTGAAAGTCCGAGCGATCGAAGTAGAAGTTGATACAGTCATAGTAGAACTGTAGCATGCGTAGTTTAGCAAGCTGATAGATGGCAATCGACAAATGGATCGGATTCTTGTTCTTGAGTCGCCGTTTCTTCATGGTAATCTCACACGCATCATGAAGCTCCTCAAGTCCATGAAATGTGAAGTGCTCAATTTTGCTCTTGATGGCTTTGTCGTTAGACTCGTACTTTATCTCCTTGTGCTTACTCATGTCCATACCAGATCGACCGAAAGCGCTGTTTCCGACCAACTTCATCATTTCAGCGATCATAGCCTTGGACTTGTCAGCATCACCCTCCCGTCGAGCGTTAGAAACCGCCTCCATAAATGGTTCAAATGCTTTGTGGGAATTGGCTTTGATGAAACAGTAAGTTTTGGTGATCTCCATTCCGTGAGCGATGTACCACTTGAGCAACGGAGCATAGATAAGAATCTTTTCACCAAAGTAGCTACCAATTAGCTTACGAGCTGGCTTTGCTCGGCTTTGTTTGCGTGCTTCGTTGTACTCAAACATGTGCTGACCAATTACATTCTCATCGCTGCAGTCGATTAGCGTGTTCTTGAAAATAGGGGTCATCTCACTAAAGTACTCTTTGAGATGTGGTGGGGTACGAATATCACACTCGAGGAAGCCAAATACTTTGTCATTGACAATGTCGTCGATAATACCAGGATAGGCATCAATCGTAGTCAATCGCCCACAAGGCATCTCATTACCGAGTGCCCACAGGTACAAAGCATTGGCATCGTATCCGATAATCTTTTTACAAACCTTGTCCCCGCGAATCATCGTCTCATTTCGCTTGGCATAGCGATTGAAGATGATTGAAGGACCGCCAGCGATGTTAGCCTTCATCTTAGCATAAATATCTTTCTCTTCCCTATCGATGCTATAGACAAGCTTATCCGAGTTGAACTCAAGCAACTTCTTGTAGCGAAACCCTTTGATGGACATGTTTTTACGAGCGGTGTTGCACTTCACACAGCTGATCAAGATGTTGCCATCGATATGCCCAAGCTTGTTGTTTATTCTATCGGCTGAAGCAGTATCAGCGGTCAGCTGACAGTAGCATAGACCACACAGATACTTTTGCTGTTTGAGAAGGATGTCAAGGTGCTCAGTAGTCATATTGAACTCTCTTTTAGCCTCAGCATCCTGGCTCTTGTATCCACTCATGCGTTTGGATGGGAAGCTAAATGCTTTCGCCGAATTGGTGGGGTACTGGAGATTGTTGAAGCAGGTTTGATACATGACTTTCTCTGATAGACCTGGGAGAGATACACCATCGGTAAACATATCCAGACCGAATCGCTTGCAATTCTCGTTGAGCCTTGATAGCCTTGATAAATGGAACTACATCAAGATTGTTGTACCAAATAAGTAGGTCCTTGATCGACTTCATTCCATAGTACTTCCAGACAAACTGTACCCGCTTGTAGTCATCATCACTGATGCTGGTATTACGGAGCTCACTGTCAAAGGCTGACTGAGGAGGCACTTCAGTTTCGTTGAATACATTGAATGAGGTAATGTACTCATATGGGAAGATACCCTTACCCAGACCGCAGACGCATCGAAACTTGTCATCACACTTGCAATCACCAAGGTATGTTGATAGGTATTTAGCGTAGCTTGTACCTGCTGGTACATAGTTGCTAATGTCTAGCATTTTCATGTCCGACGTGGCGATGCACATGTAGCTTGGGTTCTTAATAACCGATTTGATGTTGTCGGTTCCAATGGTAGCGAACAAGTCTGCCTTGATTAGGTTGATATCGTAGCGCCCTGAATTAAAGCCAAGGACTGGTACCTGATCCAGAGTTTGCTTGATCTTACCATAGTCCGACCGCTTCTTACCAAACCCAAGCTTGCTGTGAAAATCAAAGAAGCTGGCAAAATCTCCAGATTGAATCCAAGCATCCACATCCTGTGTCTTGTACGTATTACCAAGAGGAGTACCTGGAACCTCCATGCCTGTCAAACCTTGAGCGTCGATTATCTTACAAAGCAAGGCCTCGTACTTGGAGACATTGTATTTCTGGATCTTCGCTCCGACATCATTAATGTACTGGAACATATCCTTGAGCAATGCCTTCGGATCATCATTTACAAAGCAGCGAACCTCCTCCGTCAAGCTATCAGCTACAGAGACGGACACCGGGATGTGCTCGTTCGTGAAGACAGTATTCTCCCCATGTTGAGTCGCCGTAGGCTTAAGAATGGCCTCAAAGTCATAAACAATAAAATGATCGATGTATTGATCGGTATTCTTGATAGAGTACTTTGTCAGTAGCGAACGAATTGTATTTGAAGCTGGGCGATAAATAGTCGGGTCTTCAGGGAATGATTCAATATTTACGAGCTCACACTGGTTCTTCTTATGGTTTCGAAGCTTGTCGGAGCTGACAAACACCATCTCACACTTTGGGCATTGGTATTTACACTGAAGCATATCAATATTCTTAATGTAAAGAGCATGATTCTCGTGAGATAGAATATTGATAACATCGTACTCCTTGTCAGAACGTCGGATGCATTCAACATTTCCCGTCTCCACATCCATCATGAATACATTAATGCTTAGCTGAAAGCAGTCCTCAAGCTCATCAAACTGGAGAATGTCGATTGGTTTGAAACTGCGAAACAGGCTTAGTGTATAATTGATGTCCTTGTACGAGCAGTACTGCTTGAATGTCTGCTTTACCAGAGCTTGAATTCTACGCGGATCCTTTTTTGGTTCATCTTGCTTGTGGTATGCGATGCAGTGAAATACGCACTTGTTGTTAGTCTTTGGGAAGTTGATTACACTCTTGTTGTCGCGGATAATCTTTGGAATGACAGCTTCACTATCACCCAGTGCGTGTTCGCGCTGGTAGATGTAAATCTTGAATCCAGTGATTGCCTTTACCAGATATCCCGATTTGGGGTAGTTAAGCTTGTCAGCTAATTCCATCGAACGAATCTCCGAAATGACCTTCTTGCGAATATCACCCTTGCTATTGATAGCAATCGGTGAGCTGAACACCGAGGTGTTGCTCAAATTCGGGTGGAAGTATCGGGTATCGCTATCATCTGTTCGACTAACGAGGTTGTATCCAAGTGCAATATTAATCTTGAAAGCAGCTTTCTGGCTCGCAAGTACGTTCTCGAGTTTGTCGTAGAATTCTGCTGGCTGAATCCCCTCGTATAAATGAGACTCGACATGGTTTCCTTGGTAGAAGCGATATTTCGGGTCAGCCTTGTAGTCAGGAGACATGTGCTTCTTGAGAGTATCGATACCAACATTGTACTGCTTAGCTACCAGCTTCATATTTTGGGGTTGGAGATGTTGCTGACAAATACCATCTTTCCAGTACGACCGCGTACCTTAACACGGTAGCTACTACCCCATTTGATAGGTGTAATATTCAATCTCTTTAGACCTTCGAGCTCGTATGCAAACATGTTGCCTATATATAAGCGTGGCTATATTATTCTCGTAAATTTGACTTTATAATATTTGGATCTTGTATCAGGATCGACTTTATATCTTAGGCCTCTACAAAAAAATCTGCAATTAATTAATTCAAATAATTGGCATATGACTTGTTGGAGGTTTTAAGCCAGTTATAATATCCAATATCGTTAGCCTTAATCCATTGAAGGGTTTTGTCGTGGTACATACCGGTACCAATAATTGTTTGTGGTAGTACATTGCGAGCTAAATCCTGTTTAGAAGCTTCCGATACATTATCACACTCAAATAGGAAGTGGATGTAGCCATCATCCACACCTAATAGTGAAATAGGCTTTCTTTTTTTATACTTCCCAAACTGTAGCTTTTCATCACTAAATGAGGTAAGACCACGGTCTCGACAGGCTTTGCAATATATATAACCACCTCGGTATCGTTTTTGACAACCGAGACATACCTTGTAGTGCCCACCAAAGAGTTTTACACACTCTGAACCAATAAAATGATGATTATCATCTTTATCTATTATTAGAAAGTGTCGCTTGATTGGGGTATCACAGTAGCATCTCGAATTTACATTAGGACGATACGCAGGGCATGGATATATTTGGGTCTTACCCATTTGCATCCATTTTCCGTTATCCTCTAACGTATTCCAGTACCATCCAGAGGAGTGGTATTGGGATAGGTCCCCAAGCGCTTTGAGTAAAATTTTACGTATATTCTCATTAGCTATATAGTTTTGACTTTATATATCAGAATAGAAAAAACAGTTAAGTTCGATTTTACTCGATAGGTACGTTTTCACTGTCGTTAAGTTCGCTGCTGTGCTTCCGCTTGCGAGCCCGAATCTGCTCTCTGTTCTTATCATCATACCCCTTTTGATAGGATAGACGAGCTTCGCGCGTGCGCTGGTAGTAGTGCTTCTGCGCTGCATTAATGCGCTCCTTGTTAGTTTGGTACTGCCCAGGTGAGTACGCCATCTTTCTATATTACTAACTTTATATTTATCAGGATGAAAAACTAATTTATTTTTTGACACACCTGGAACCTCAACTTATTATTTGTATTCAATCGACCGCCGGAGTCATATCAAAGAAGCTTCTCTGGAGCTTATCGTTGTCATCATGCTTCCATCTCATACAGAAACAAAACGTTTCTGGATCCTCCACGTGAACAAACGTCTTCATCACGAGCGGATCGTCGGTCTTGGTTGATCCTTCTTTCAAACGACTGAAAACACGATCTGTGCACTGTGTATCTACAACCTTCACGAACACCTCCACCTACACGTAAACGTCAGAATAATTGCATACACAAACCTCTGCACATATTATGTACCTTGCGTCTGTTGCCAATAGATGGATTCTTGTCAACGGATCCGGGGAGCATATTGACGATGGGAAACTCGATGCTCATACCATCGTACCAACCATGCATATCGCGAGAAAGAGCAAGCCGATTGTTCGGGTCACGATCGTACTTGGCGAATTCTCGTTTGTGGTCTCTGCTTTGCTTTTTCGACACCAAATGGCAGCTTTCTGCCTTGCCGTATGGAAGAAAGAACTTCTCGTGTTCGATCCGTTGGTAACGAAACTCGTTAGTCGAGGAGTCCAGATTCGAAACGCTTGTAGTCAACGATATGGATGACATTGTGTTTTGCGGAGAATCGGACTCTTCTGGAACATAGTCAGCGTAGAAGACGCGCTGAAGCTCAGCAGACACAGCATCAATTTGTGCAACGCGCGTCTCAACTACTTGGTCATACAACGGAGAGCCTAACGTTTGCGGACCATTTCTCAGGTCAGTTTCGAATAGCAAAGCAGCATCTTCTGCAAACGAAAAAAGAGTTAGTCCGCCACTACGATGCAATGACGATATATAAAAGCACGCACTTGTCTCGAACAGCACATGGAAGCACAACTTCTTGCCTTCGTACCAAAACGCGACATTCTTATCCCGGGTGCGGCGCACAGGATCGTAGTACCCAATGCGTAACGACGCCATCCAGTACAGTCTGCAGCGAATCCCTTTCGTGTTCAACGCGTTATCAACGGATCCAGTGACAAGCCACAATTTTGGTTGGGGTGGTGCTCGCTCCGGAACCACCACCAGCACGTGGACCTGTTTCTTCAGAGGAGCTGGTACAAAAACATCGCCGATCTCGTCCGCTGGGTCGATCTCATCGCTCAGCAGTTCCTCCACTTGCGCAGGAATGTCTCCACCTCGCATACTAATCACAGCAGGGTCATTCGACGCAAGCCACGCGTCGCCCTTCTTCGCCAGGAAGAGCTGCAGTCTGTCCGCATCGACATCCTTCAATTCGTTTGACTTCTCCTTCTTGATCTCCTTCTTCAGGTCCCCCACCGACTGACTAGCGTCGATGTCCACAGGGAACGCACTCCCTTTCACCCCAACGATCGCAGAGAACAACTTGACCATCTTCCCTCGACGCAGCGGATTCTCGAATGAGAGAAAAAGAACTTTCTGTTTCTGTAGCGAGGCACTATTGGTCAAAAGTCACGACAGATTCTGACCAATGGTAATGGCTCCAAGAGGGGAATTTCCACGAAAATGCAGCCCTACCCTTGACCGTAAATTACGCGAAGAAAAAAATCGCTGTGTGCTGTTTCATATCGATTAGCGAGAGGTTGTGCGGACGCTTAAGCTGCAACAGATGTCTCCTCACGCTCTCAGCTGGTCGAGCTGTCGCATCGTTAGAAATAGCTCCTCTCGCTTAGAAATGCTCGAAACCTATTCTCCTTGTAAAATAATGGTAAGAAAAAAAACTGCCGGTGTAATGTGCCAGTATATACTACTAACGTCCGGGCTTGCACCGGTCTCAAAGGCTTATGACGTTTCAGATTAATGAAGTCGCAATGGTGCTGGTCAGCAGAACGCTGGCCTGATAAGAGCCCGTGGTCGTGTCAAACGTGAACCCACATTTTGTGAAGTAGCTTCACGAATTTAGATAAGATTGAACAGATACCTAAAACCTTTAAAAAGGTTACTTTTTTACATGGCTTTAAGAAAGTAACATCAATTTAAATACACTTTTAAAGAAAAATACTATAATTAAATCTAAAGTCCAATCTTGAATTTTCATCAAAATTTTCAACAATAATATTGAGCCAATTTATTTTATACTAGCATTGTTCGTTCACATTGTTTTTTCAAATGATTCTTGTTTTACAAAAATACACAAAGCATAGTTTTGCATACATGTTATCGAGCGAGTGAGTGTTCGCAGCTGATTTATTAAGCTCACCAACTCACACATATTGTGGCCAGCGTTCTGCTGACCAGCGCACCATAGTGTCTCCACTACTGCGAAACGCCGCGGGCCTTTGAGACCGGTGCAAGCCTGGACGTTTTGCTCAAGATGCCTACACCACCGTATTAACTCGAGGAGGAGCACTACAACAGGCACACATACCTTTAACCTCTCGCTGGCCCCACGCTTCCGAAGAGCTACTGATGCGGTCGAACTTCAGCGCACAAATCTCTCACTTACCCACGCGTCCGGCCTTCCAACGAACGCTAGCGCTGAACCGTGCGAGCGCCCTATCGCTCTACCAGGACGGCTTGTGAAGAGCAAATAAATAATTCCTAAAGTCATTGCGGGTTGCCCGCATAAGACACATCGACGATTCGCTCTTACAGCACCAGCACACCTCATCTCCGACGAGTAGCGAGATGACACTGATGTCCATCTCTTAGTATGCTGAAGGTATCTGAATATCCTGTCGGATTCGTGCACTACCGTAAATTTCTTGTAAAAATCGACGTACCGCCGAAAATCTGTAGTAGTAAGTGCCATTCTCAAATTGTGAGCTCAACACAGGTGTTCAGTTTGAAGTTTACTTCAAACCTCGGTGCATGCACTACACTTCCCGCGCCTGTCTTTCGGCTCAGGATCGCCATGTTGCTCTCCTTCAAAGCTGCTAGTCGGGCGGTCGATCCACGACTTCAATCCTCACTTTCCAACTTTCCTCGGCCCTCCCACTCGACAACCAGCCTCCCTCTCGGACATCAAGCACAATGACGAAAGAGGAAGACAAGAGAGGACTCTTACGCCCTGAAACTGGAGGAGGTACTACGGAAGAAGTCCCCGGTGTGTATCGCTCGCTCAACTTTCGCAGCCTGCAAGATCCGTACCACCACACGGATAGCAGAGCCAGTCGCTACAGTACACTTCGCGCTGACAATCTCGAGACCATGCTCAACGGTGGCCTCGAGCGCTTCTACAAGAAGTACAGCCACTTGTCGCGCAAGATCAACCTGCAGCTACCCACACCTGAAGTCCGCTTCGAGAACCTGTCGTTCTCGGTGCAGGTACCTGCTGAGGTGGGTGCCTATGGCACCGTTGGCTCTCACCTGGCGCAGATCTTCACCCCGTGGCAGAAGGTGCCCATGAAGACTAAGCACGCGCTGCATCCGATGACGGGGATCATCAAACCGGGCTCCATGACGCTGATCCTGGCTAACCCTGGTGCCGGCAAGTCGACGTTCCTCAAGGCACTGGCCGGCAAGCTGCAGGACAACGCCAAGACGGAGATTGGCGGCGAGATCCTCTACTCCGGTCTTCGTGGCGACGAGATCGACCTCATCAAGCTGGTTGGTCTCGTGGACCAGACGGACAACCACATCCCGACGTTGACCGTCCGCGAGACGTTCAAGTTCGCCGACATGTGCGTGAACGGCCGTCCGGAGGACCAACCCGACGAGATGCGCGACATCGCGGCGCTGCGTACGGAGCTGTTCCTGCAGATCCTGGGTCTGGAGAGCTGCGCCGACACGGTTGTCGGTGACGCGCTGCTGCGTGGTGTGAGCGGCGGCGAGCGCAAGCGTGTGACAGTTGGCGAAGTGTTGGTGGGAGGCCAGAGCCTGTTCCTGTGTGATGAGATCTCGACAGGTCTGGACAGCGCCGCCACCTTCGACATCATCAAGTCGATGCGCATGTGGTGCAAGACTCTCGGTGGCTCGTCGATTGTGGCGCTGTTGCAGCCGACGCCCGAGGTGGTGGAGATGTTCGATGACATCTTGATGGTTAACGAGGGCCACATGGTGTATCACGGTCCACGCACGGAGATCCTAGACTACTTTGAACAGCTAGGCTTCTCGTGCCCTCCTCGCGTTGATCCTGCGGACTTCCTGATCGAAGTGACGTCCGGCCGTGGCCACCGCTACGCCAACGGAAAGGTCCCGAAGAAGGACCTTCCGGTGTCGTCGGAGGACTTCAACAACCTGTTCTGCCAGTCGACCATCTACCGTCGAACTCACGAGGCCATCGGCAAGGGATTCAACGAGCACCAGTTCGAGAACGCCGAGGACTTCCAGAAGGCCAAGAGCGTGGCCAACCTGGCACGTTCGAAGCAGAACTCGGAGTTTGGTCTGGCGTTCATCCCGAGCACGATGCTCCTGTTGAACCGGCAGAAACTGGTGTGGCTTCGTGACCCGCCGCTGCTGTGGGGTAAACTGATCGAAGCTCTCGTGATAGGACTGGTCATGGGCATGATCTACTACAACGTGACCTCGACCTACTACCTGCGCATGATCTTCTTCAGCATCGCGCTGTTCCAGCGCCAGGCGTGGCAGCAGATCACCATCTCGTTCCAGCTGCGCAAGGTCTTCTACAAGCAGCGCCCGCGCAACTTCTTCCGAACGACGTCGTACGCCATCGCCGAGAGTGTGGTACAGATCCCGGTCAACGTGGCGGTGTCCTTCGTCCTCGGCACGTTCTTCTACTTCATGAGCGGCTTGACGCGCTCGTTCGAGAAGTACATCGTGTTCTACCTGGTTCTACTCGCTTTCCAGCACGCCATCAGCGCCTACATGACGATGCTGAGCGCGCTGTCTCCGAGTATCACGGTGGGCCAGGCGCTGGCCTCGATCTCTGTGAGCTTCTTCCTGCTGTTCTCCGGTAACATCATCCTGGCCGACCTGATCCCGGACTACTGGATCTGGATGTACTGGTTCTCTCCGATCTCGTGGGCGCTGCGCTCCAACATGTTGTCGGAGTTCTCGAGCGACCGATACACGGATGCTCAGAGCAAGAAGTTCCTGGACAGCTTTTCGATCAAACAGGGCACCGAGTACATCTGGTTCGGCATCATCGTCCTGGTGGCCTACTACTTCGTGTTCACGACGCTCAACGGTCTTGCGCTACACTTCATCCGCTACGAGAAGTACATGGGCGTGACTGTGAAGGCTTTAACCGACAACGCGGATGAGGAAGACAACGTGTACGTGGAGGTGCGTACGCCCGGTGCGAAGGACGCGGTGCAACCGAACGTTCGCGGAGGTGGCCTGCCGTTTACGCCGTCGAATCTGTGCATCAAAGACCTCGAGTACTTTGTGACGCTGCCGTCGGGCGTGGAGAAACAGCTTCTGCGTGGCATCACGGCGCACTTCGAGCCTGGCCGCATGGTGGCGCTCATGGGAGCCACGGGTGCCGGTAAGACGACGCTGATGGATGTGATTGCCGGTCGTAAGACGGGTGGTCGCATCGTCGGCGACATTATCGTGAACGGAGAGCCGAAGAACCCGGCCAACTTCAGCCGCATCACGGCGTATTGCGAGCAGATGGACATCCACTCGGAAGCTGCTTCGATCTACGAGGCGCTGGTCTTCTCCGCCAACCTGCGTCTGCCACCTAACTTCACGGAGGAGGAGCGTATGAACCTGGTGAACGAGACGCTGGAGTTGCTGGAGCTGTCTCCCATTGCTGGTGAAATGGTTGGCCGCTTGTCTGTTGAACAGAAGAAGCGCGTGACGATCGGTGTGGAGGTGGTGTCCAACCCGAGCATCCTGTTCCTGGATGAGCCTACGAGTGGTCTTGATGCCCGTTCAGCTCTGATCGTGATGCGTGGTGTGCAGTCGATTGCTCGTACCGGCCGTACAGTGCTGTGCACGATCCACCAGCCGAGCATTTCGATCTTCGAGCTGTTTGACGGTCTTTTACTGCTGCAGAAGGGTGGCTACACAGCCTACTTCGGCGACTTGGGCGAGGATTCGGTGAAGATGCTCGAGTACTTCGAGTCAATTCCAGGCACCGAGCAGATCCGGCCGCAGTACAACCCGGCCACGTACATGCTGGAGGTGATTGGCGCCGGTATCGGCCGTGACGTGAAGGATTACTCGGTCGAGTACAAGAACAGCGAGTTGTACAAGTCGAACCGTGCGCGCACGCTGCAGCTGGCTGAAGTATCTGAGGACTTCATCTGCCACTCGACTTTGAACTACCGACCGATCGCCACGGGCTTCTGGAACCAGCTGAAGGGGTTGACGAAGAAGCAGCAGCTCACGTACTGGCGCAACCCGCAGTACAACTTCATGCGCATGTTCCTCTTCCCGCTCTTCGCCATCATCTTCGGGACGACGTTCTACCAGTTGTCGGCTGCCAGCGTCAAGAAGATCAACTCGCACATCGGGCTCATCTACAACAGTATGGACTTCATCGGCGTAATCAACCTCATGACGGTGCTGGAGGTCACATGTGCTGAGCGCGCCGTGTTCTACCGCGAGCGGATGTCGAACTACTACGGACCGTTGCCCTACAGTCTGTCGCTGTGGTTCGCCGAGGTCCCGTACCTCATCGTGGTGATCATCCTGTTCGTGACGATCGAGTACTGGCTGGTGGGCTGGAGCAGCAACGCTGGCGACTTCTTCTTCTTCATGTTCGTCTTCTACCTGTACACGTCGGCGTGCACGTACGTTGGTCAGTGGATGTCGGCGTTGATGCCGAACGAGAAGGTGGCGAACGTGGCAGTGGGCGCGCTCTCGTGTCTGTTCAACCTCTTTTCCGGCTATCTGCTTCCGCGCACGGCCATGAAGGCGGGCTACAAGTGGTTCACGTATCTGATGCCGTCGAGCTACTCGCTTGCGGCTCTGGTGGGCGTGCAGTTCGGGGACAACCAGGACATCATCACGGTCCCTTCTGGCAATACGACGACCAACATGACGGTGGCGCACTACATTGAGAAGACGTACGACTTCCGGCCGGACAGCAAGTTCAATTTCATGGCGGGTCTGCTGGTGATCTGGGTCGTGCTGCAGGTGGCCATCTACCTCACGTTCAAGTACGTGAGCCACCTCAAGAGATAAGCGGCGCGGACACCTTGCTCGATTTGGCTGGCCTCGCTTGCGGATACTTTGTGTGCATGTATTTTGAATAGTATTCGAATTGTGTTGTTGCTCCAATTATATTCCTGGTTCCTTTTATTGTCACCAAATTTTGCAATTTGGCACAAAACTGTGTATTGTCTGTTTTTGTAAAATGTGTCCAATTGTGTACCCGAGCCCTTTTATTGTCTGTTACCGAACGTTTGCAATTTGGCTCAAAACTGTGTACTTTCATTTTTGTAAAATGTGTCGAATCTATCTGTCACATTTATATTGGTTTTTGAAATGTGATTTTGAATTGTAGTCAAATTATTTTTTTGTGTGAAGTGAAAATGGGAAATTGGTTATTGATTCCTCCCCGTTACAGTGTATGTAGGCTGGTACAGTCTACCAGTGGTAGACTGTCCGCTTTCTCCACATGGTCCACCCATTTGAGCCAAATCTGCTGTTTCAGATCACTGAGGGTAGAGGATTTAGTCTTATCATAGCAGTGAATTGCCGTCGAAAAAGAGCGCCTCAAATTAGTGGCGACGTTTTATTTCGTGCAAGTCTTATGATTCGACCACCAGGTGATATCATGGTCGTCTCGCCCGCCTCGGCCAAACTCGGCTGGTGGCATCCTCCCGCACCGCTGCCGATAGGTAGCTCCATGCTGTAGTCTTCACTCTTGGATTCACCTCGGACACCCGAGGACTTTACCTGCCGACTCGTTCGTGGAACCACCGCCCCCGAACGAGACCAGTGTACTACGAGACTCCACCGCTCCTGTCTTCTCCTGTAACCCTCCGCGTCCAGACACAGTCCAAGATGAGTCTGCTCGAGCCGGAGACGAAAGACACGGGCGAGCAGGTGCCAGAGGTCTATCGATCGCTCAACTTTCGCAGCCTGCAGGACCCCTACTCGAACCGCGGCGGCGACACCATGGCCAGCCGTTACAGTACCCTGCGAGCCGACAACCTCGACACGATGCTGAACGGCGGCCTCGAGAAGTTCTACAAGAAGTACAACCACCTCTCGCGCAAGGTAAACTTGCAGCTACCGACGCCCGAGGTGCGCTTCGAGAACTTGTCGTTCTCGGTACAGGTACCCGCGACGGTAGGCGGTCACGGTACCGTTGGCTCGCATCTGGCGCAGATCTTCACCCCGTGGCAGAAGGTGCCCATGAAGACTAAGCACGCGCTGCATCCGATGACGGGGATCATCAAACCGGGCTCCATGACGCTGATCCTGGCTAACCCTGGTGCCGGCAAGTCGACGTTCCTCAAGGCACTGGCCGGCAAGCTGCAGGACAACTCCAAGACGGAGATTGGCGGAGAGATCCTCTACTCCGGTCTTCGTGGCGACGAGATCGACCTCATCAAGCTGGTTGGTCTCGTGGACCAGACGGACAACCACATCCCGACGTTGACCGTCCGCGAGACGTTCAAGTTCGCCGACATGTGCGTGAACGGCCGTCCGGAGGACCAACCCGACGAGATGCGCGACATCGCGGCGCTGCGTACGGAGCTGTTCCTGCAGATCCTGGGTCTGGAGAGCTGCGCCGACACGGTTGTCGGTGACGCGCTGCTGCGTGGTGTGAGCGGCGGCGAGCGCAAGCGTGTGACAGTTGGCGAAGTGTTGGTGGGAGGCCAGAGCCTGTTCCTGTGTGATGAGATCTCGACAGGTCTGGACAGCGCCGCCACCTTCGACATCATCAAGTCGATGCGCATGTGGTGCAAGACTCTCGGTGGCTCGTCGATTGTGGCGCTGTTGCAGCCGACGCCCGAGGTGGTGGAGATGTTCGATGACATCTTGATGGTTAACGAGGGCCACATGGTGTATCACGGTCCACGCACGGAGATCCTAGACTACTTTGAACAGCTAGGCTTCTCGTGCCCTCCTCGCGTTGATCCTGCGGACTTCCTGATCGAAGTGACGTCCGGCCGTGGCCACCGCTACGCCAACGGAAAGGTCCCGAAGAAGGACCTTCCGGTGTCGTCGGAGGACTTCAACAACCTGTTCTGCCAGTCGACCATCTACCGTCGAACTCACGAGGCCATCGGCAAGGGATTCAACGAGCACCAGTTCGAGAACGCCGAGGACTTCCAGAAGGCCAAGAGCGTGGCCAACCTGGCACGTTCGAAGCAGAACTCGGAGTTTGGTCTGGCGTTCATCCCGAGCACGATGCTCCTGTTGAACCGGCAGAAACTGGTGTGGCTTCGTGACCCGCCGCTGCTGTGGGGTAAACTGATCGAAGCTCTCGTGATAGGACTGGTCATGGGCATGATCTACTACAACGTGACCTCGACCTACTACCTGCGCATGATCTTCTTCAGCATCGCGCTGTTCCAGCGCCAGGCGTGGCAGCAGATCACCATCTCGTTCCAGCTGCGCAAGGTCTTCTACAAGCAGCGCCCGCGCAACTTCTTCCGAACGACGTCGTACGCCATCGCCGAGAGTGTGGTACAGATCCCGGTCAACGTGGCGGTGTCCTTCGTCCTCGGCACGTTCTTCTACTTCATGAGCGGCTTGACGCGCTCGTTCGAGAAGTACATCGTGTTCTACCTGGTTCTACTCGCTTTCCAGCACGCCATCAGCGCCTACATGACGATGCTGAGCGCGCTGTCCCCGAGTATCACGGTGGGCCAGGCGCTGGCCTCGATCTCTGTGAGCTTCTTCCTGCTGTTCTCCGGTAACATCATCCTGGCCGACCTGATCCCGGACTACTGGATCTGGATGTACTGGTTCTCTCCGATCTCGTGGGCGCTGCGCTCCAACATGTTGTCGGAGTTCTCGAGCGACCGATACACGGATGCTCAGAGCAAGAAGTTCCTGGACAGCTTTTCGATCAAACAGGGCACCGAGTACATCTGGTTCGGCATCATCGTCCTGGTGGCCTACTACTTCGTGTTCACGACGCTCAACGGTCTTGCGCTACACTTCATCCGCTACGAGAAGTACATGGGCGTGACTGTGAAGGCTTTAACCGACAACGCGGATGAGGAAGACAACGTGTACGTGGAGGTGCGTACGCCCGGTGCGAAGGACGCGGTGCAACCGAACGTTCGCGGAGGTGGCCTGCCGTTTACGCCGTCGAATCTGTGCATCAAAGACCTCGAGTACTTTGTGACGCTGCCGTCGGGCGTGGAGAAACAGCTTCTGCGTGGCATCACGGCGCACTTCGAGCCTGGCCGCATGGTGGCGCTCATGGGAGCCACGGGTGCCGGTAAGACGACGCTGATGGATGTGATTGCCGGTCGTAAGACGGGTGGTCGCATCGTCGGCGACATTATCGTGAACGGAGAGCCGAAGAACCCGGCCAACTTCAGCCGCATCACGGCGTATTGCGAGCAGATGGACATCCACTCGGAAGCTGCTTCGATCTACGAGGCGCTGGTCTTCTCCGCCAACCTGCGTCTGCCACCTAACTTCACGGAGGAGGAGCGTATGAACCTGGTGAACGAGACGCTGGAGTTGCTGGAGCTGTCTCCCATTGCTGGTGAAATGGTTGGCCGCTTGTCTGTTGAACAGAAGAAGCGCGTGACGATCGGTGTGGAGGTGGTGTCCAACCCGAGCATCCTGTTCCTGGATGAGCCTACGAGTGGTCTTGATGCCCGTTCAGCTCTGATCGTGATGCGTGGTGTGCAGTCGATTGCTCGTACCGGCCGTACAGTGCTGTGCACGATCCACCAGCCGAGCATTTCGATCTTCGAGCTGTTTGACGGTCTTTTACTGCTGCAGAAGGGTGGCTACACAGCCTACTTCGGCGACTTGGGCGAGGATTCGGTGAAGATGCTCGAGTACTTCGAGTCAATTCCAGGCACCGAGCAGATCCGGCCGCAGTACAACCCGGCCACGTACATGCTGGAGGTGATTGGCGCCGGTATCGGCCGTGACGTGAAGGATTACTCGGTCGAGTACAAGAACAGCGAGTTGTACAAGTCGAACCGTGCGCGCACGCTGCAGCTGGCTGAAGTATCTGAGGACTTCATCTGCCACTCGACTTTGAACTACCGACCGATCGCCACGGGCTTCTGGAACCAGCTGAAGGGGTTGACGAAGAAGCAGCAGCTCACGTACTGGCGCAACCCGCAGTACAACTTCATGCGCATGTTCCTCTTCCCGCTCTTCGCCATCATCTTCGGGACGACGTTCTACCAGTTGTCGGCTGCCAGCGTCAAGAAGATCAACTCGCACATCGGGCTCATCTACAACAGTATGGACTTCATCGGCGTAATCAACCTCATGACGGTGCTGGAGGTCACATGTGCTGAGCGCGCCGTGTTCTACCGCGAGCGGATGTCGAACTACTACGGACCGTTGCCCTACAGTCTGTCGCTGTGGTTCGCCGAGGTCCCGTACCTCATCGTGGTGATCATCCTGTTCGTGACGATCGAGTACTGGCTGGTGGGCTGGAGCAGCAACGCTGGCGACTTCTTCTTCTTCATGTTCGTCTTCTACCTGTACACGTCGGCGTGCACGTACGTTGGTCAGTGGATGTCGGCGTTGATGCCGAACGAGAAGGTGGCGAACGTGGCAGTGGGCGCGCTCTCGTGTCTGTTCAACCTCTTTTCCGGCTATCTGCTTCCGCGCACGGCCATGAAGGCGGGCTACAAGTGGTTCACGTATCTGATGCCGTCGAGCTACTCGCTTGCGGCTCTGGTGGGCGTGCAGTTCGGGGACAACCAGGACATCATCACGGTCCCTTCTGGCAATACGACGACCAACATGACGGTGGCGCACTACATTGAGAAGACGTACGACTTCCGGCCGGACAGCAAGTTCAATTTCATGGCGGGTCTGCTGGTGATCTGGGTCGTGCTGCAGGTGGCCATCTACCTCACGTTCAAGTACGTGAGCCACCTCAAGAGATAAGCGGCGCGGACACCTTGCTCGATTTGGCTGGCCTCGCTTGCGGATACTTTGTGTGCATGTATTTTGAATAGTATTCGAATTGTGTTGTTGCTCCAATTATATTCCTGGTTCCTTTTGTTGTCTGCTTACCAAAATTGTGATTTTGTCAGCTGGTTTGTGACAATGTCTGGCTATTGTGCTTACCCTTTTTAATTTGACAAGTGTGATGCTTTTTTGTGTAATAATTGGTAAAGTTTAGATTTTGAATAGAATGCAACATTTTTTGTACTATCGGTTAAATGCTTGCGCTACGTAAACGAAGTTATCTGGTACCGGTCCTAACCCACATGGTGCAATGTTCGTCAACGCGTTGCCGCTTTACGTCGCAATAGGAGTCGCCGGACAAACAAACGAAGACATTTCCGCACCAAGGTGTTATGCTTCAATGGTCACTCCATAAGTTCCTTGCCGCACGAGGGCAGGGGAGATGAACGTGCCCAAGGCGACGATGCAGGACAAATTTTGGACTAGACTAGTAAGCGTTTCCGCGCTGCATGCTCGAATGGTGAATTGAAACCTAGTACATGTAAGCTGTTGTCGTTATTATAGCTGTTTGGTTGAAGTCTGGAATGCGGAATGATATCTGGAAAAAGTCCCAACGAGCTCAGCCGGGCGCTAGACGGCTGAGCTTGAGCAAAATATTTTGCGGTTCGTATTCATATGCAGTCAGAGCAATCGTAGCGTCTTTCATCCTTCAGATGGTGGCATGGTTCTCGGTGTGGCGAAAAAGTATGGTATGCAAATGGAATGTGCGCATAACTTCTCGAGAACGTTAGTCGAACGTTTAACCTCGCTACTAAGTATGAAGCACAACGATGGTTTTGCTGCGTCTCCTGACAGTAGGATTCTTATCATATCCTAAATTTTTCACAAATTATCTTCAAGTGTTTATCAGATTTTAAGATGAGCTTTTACTTTTTGATGGCAATTCACTGCTATGATAAGACTAAATCCTCTACCAACCTCGCTCGCACCTCCCTCACGTCTGAAACAGCAGACTTTGCTCAAATGGGTGGACCATGTGGAGAAAGCGGACAGTCTACCACTGGTAGACTGTACCAGCCTACATACACTGTAACGGGGAGGAATCAATAACCAATTTCCCATTTTCACTTCACACAAAAAAATAATTTGACTACAATTCAAAATCACATTTCAAAAACCAATATAAATGTGACAGATAGATTCGACACATTTTACAAAAATGAAAGTACACAGTTTTGAGCCAAATTGCAAACGTTCGGTAACAGACAATAAAAGGGCTCGGGTACACAATTGGACACATTTTACAAAAACAGACAATACACAGTTTTGTGCCAAATTGCAAAATTTGGTGACAATAAAAGGAACCAGGAATATAATTGGAGCAACAACACAATTCGAATACTATTCAAAATACATGCACACAAAGTATCCGCAAGCGAGGCCAGCCAAATCGAGCAAGGTGTCCGCGCCGCTTATCTCTTGAGGTGGCTCACGTACTTGAACGTGAGGTAGATGGCCACCTGCAGCACGACCCAGATCACCAGCAGACCCGCCATGAAATTGAACTTGCTGTCCGGCCGGAAGTCGTACGTCTTCTCAATGTAGTGCGCCACCGTCATGTTGGTCGTCGTATTGCCAGAAGGGACCGTGATGATGTCCTGGTTGTCCCCGAACTGCACGCCCACCAGAGCCGCAAGCGAGTAGCTCGACGGCATCAGATACGTGAACCACTTGTAGCCCGCCTTCATGGCCGTGCGCGGAAGCAGATAGCCGGAAAAGAGGTTGAACAGACACGAGAGCGCGCCCACTGCCACGTTCGCCACCTTCTCGTTCGGCATCAACGCCGACATCCACTGACCAACGTACGTGCACGCCGACGTGTACAGGTAGAAGACGAACATGAAGAAGAAGAAGTCGCCAGCGTTGCTGCTCCAGCCCACCAGCCAGTACTCGATCGTCACGAACAGGATGATCACCACGATGAGGTACGGGACCTCGGCGAACCACAGCGACAGACTGTAGGGCAACGGTCCGTAGTAGTTCGACATCCGCTCGCGGTAGAACACGGCGCGCTCAGCACATGTGACCTCCAGCACCGTCATGAGGTTGATTACGCCGATGAAGTCCATACTGTTGTAGATGAGCCCGATGTGCGAGTTGATCTTCTTGACGCTGGCAGCCGACAACTGGTAGAACGTCGTCCCGAAGATGATGGCGAAGAGCGGGAAGAGGAACATGCGCATGAAGTTGTACTGCGGGTTGCGCCAGTACGTGAGCTGCTGCTTCTTCGTCAACCCCTTCAGCTGGTTCCAGAAGCCCGTGGCGATCGGTCGGTAGTTCAAAGTCGAGTGGCAGATGAAGTCCTCAGATACTTCAGCCAGCTGCAGCGTGCGCGCACGGTTCGACTTGTACAACTCGCTGTTCTTGTACTCGACCGAGTAATCCTTCACGTCACGGCCGATACCGGCGCCAATCACCTCCAGCATGTACGTGGCCGGGTTGTACTGCGGCCGGATCTGCTCGGTGCCTGGAATTGACTCGAAGTACTCGAGCATCTTCACCGAATCCTCGCCCAAGTCGCCGAAGTAGGCTGTGTAGCCACCCTTCTGCAGCAGTAAAAGACCGTCAAACAGCTCGAAGATCGAAATGCTCGGCTGGTGGATCGTGCACAGCACTGTACGGCCGGTACGAGCAATCGACTGCACACCACGCATCACGATCAGAGCTGAACGGGCATCAAGACCACTCGTAGGCTCATCCAGGAACAGGATGCTCGGGTTGGACACCACCTCCACACCGATCGTCACGCGCTTCTTCTGTTCAACAGACAAGCGGCCAACCATTTCACCAGCAATGGGAGACAGCTCCAGCAACTCCAGCGTCTCGTTCACCAGGTTCATACGCTCCTCCTCCGTGAAGTTAGGTGGCAGACGCAGGTTGGCGGAGAAGACCAGCGCCTCGTAGATCGAAGCAGCTTCCGAGTGGATGTCCATCTGCTCGCAATACGCCGTGATGCGGCTGAAGTTGGCCGGGTTCTTCGGCTCTCCGTTCACGATAATGTCGCCGACGATGCGACCACCCGTCTTACGACCGGCAATCACATCCATCAGCGTCGTCTTACCGGCACCCGTGGCTCCCATGAGCGCCACCATGCGGCCAGGCTCGAAGTGCGCCGTGATGCCACGCAGAAGCTGTTTCTCCACGCCCGACGGCAGCGTCACAAAGTACTCGAGGTCTTTGATGCACAGATTCGACGGCGTAAACGGCAGGCCACCTCCGCGAACGTTCGGTTGCACCGCGTCCTTCGCACCGGGCGTACGCACCTCCACGTACACGTTGTCTTCCTCATCCGCGTTGTCGGTTAAAGCCTTCACAGTCACGCCCATGTACTTCTCGTAGCGGATGAAGTGTAGCGCAAGACCGTTGAGCGTCGTGAACACGAAGTAGTAGGCCACCAGGACGATGATGCCGAACCAGATGTACTCGGTGCCCTGTTTGATCGAAAAGCTGTCCAGGAACTTCTTGCTCTGAGCATCCGTGTATCGGTCGCTCGAGAACTCCGACAACATGTTGGAGCGCAGCGCCCACGAGATCGGAGAGAACCAGTACATCCAGATCCAGTAGTCCGGGATCAGGTCGGCCAGGATGATGTTACCGGAGAACAGCAGGAAGAAGCTCACAGAGATCGAGGCCAGCGCCTGGCCCACCGTGATACTCGGGGACAGCGCGCTCAGCATCGTCATGTAGGCGCTGATGGCGTGCTGGAAAGCGAGTAGAACCAGGTAGAACACGATGTACTTCTCGAACGAGCGCGTCAAGCCGCTCATGAAGTAGAAGAACGTGCCGAGGACGAAGGACACCGCCACGTTGACCGGGATCTGTACCACACTCTCGGCGATGGCGTACGACGTCGTTCGGAAGAAGTTGCGCGGGCGCTGCTTGTAGAAGACCTTGCGCAGCTGGAACGAGATGGTGATCTGCTGCCACGCCTGGCGCTGGAACAGCGCGATGCTGAAGAAGATCATGCGCAGGTAGTAGGTCGAGGTCACGTTGTAGTAGATCATGCCCATGACCAGTCCTATCACGAGAGCTTCGATCAGTTTACCCCACAGCAGCGGCGGGTCACGAAGCCACACCAGTTTCTGCCGGTTCAACAGGAGCATCGTGCTCGGGATGAACGCCAGACCAAACTCCGAGTTCTGCTTCGAACGTGCCAGGTTGGCCACGCTCTTGGCCTTCTGGAAGTCCTCGGCGTTCTCGAACTGGTGCTCGTTGAATCCCTTGCCGATGGCCTCGTGAGTTCGACGGTAGATGGTCGACTGGCAGAACAGGTTGTTGAAGTCCTCCGACGACACCGGAAGGTCCTTCTTCGGGACCTTTCCGTTGGCGTAGCGGTGGCCACGGCCGGACGTCACTTCGATCAGGAAGTCCGCAGGATCAACGCGAGGAGGGCACGAGAAGCCTAGCTGTTCAAAGTAGTCTAGGATCTCCGTGCGTGGACCGTGATACACCATGTGGCCCTCGTGGACCATCAAGATGTCATCGAACATCTCCACCACCTCGGGCGTCGGCTGCAACAGCGCCACAATCGACGAGCCACCGAGAGTCTTGCACCACATGCGCATCGACTTGATGATGTCGAAGGTGGCGGCGCTGTCCAGACCTGTCGAGATCTCATCACACAGGAACAGGCTCTGGCCTCCCACCAACACTTCGCCAACTGTCACACGCTTGCGCTCGCCGCCGCTCACACCACGCAGCAGCGCGTCACCGACAACCGTGTCGGCGCAGCTCTCCAGACCCAGGATCTGCAGGAACAGCTCCGTACGCAGCGCCGCGATGTCGCGCATCTCGTCGGGTTGGTCCTCCGGACGGCCGTTCACGCACATGTCGGCGAACTTGAACGTCTCGCGGACGGTCAACGTCGGGATGTGGTTGTCCGTCTGGTCCACGAGACCAACCAGCTTGATGAGGTCGATCTCGTCGCCACGAAGACCGGAGTAGAGGATCTCTCCGCCAATCTCCGTCTTGGAGTTGTCCTGCAGCTTGCCGGCCAGTGCCTTGAGGAACGTCGACTTGCCGGCACCGGGGTTAGCCAGGATCAGCGTCATGGAGCCCGGTTTGATGATCCCCGTCATCGGATGCAGCGCGTGCTTAGTCTTCATGGGCACCTTCTGCCACGGGGTGAAGATCTGCGCCAGATGCGAGCCAACGGTACCGTGACCGCCTACCGTCGCGGGTACCTGTACCGAGAACGACAAGTTCTCGAAGCGCACCTCGGGCGTCGGTAGCTGCAAGTTTACCTTGCGCGAGAGGTGGTTGTACTTCTTGTAGAACTTCTCGAGGCCGCCGTTCAGCATCGTGTCGAGGTTGTCGGCTCGCAGGGTACTGTAACGGCTGGCCATGGTGTCGCCGCCGCGGTTCGAGTAGGGGTCCTGCAGGCTGCGAAAGTTGAGCGATCGATAGACCTCTGGCACCTGCTCGCCCGTGTCTTTCGTCTCCGGCTCGAGCAGACTCATCTTGGACTGTGTCTGGACGCGGAGGGTTACAGGAGAAGACAGGAGCGGTGGAGTCTCGTAGTACACTGGTCTCGTTCGGGGGCGGTGGTTCCACGAACGAGTCGGCAGGTAAAGTCCTCGGGTGTCCGAGGTGAATCCAAGAGTGAAGACTACAGCGTGGAGCTACCTATCGGCAGCGGTGCGGGAGGATGCCACCAGCCGAGTTTGGCTAAGGTGGGGATGAGTTGAACCAGATGAAGCTTCGGTAGATGCTGCACCATCCAGCCAAGCCCATTTGTTGAACTCATGTACGAGTGCAGCAGTTTTCTTATCAAGGCACAACGTGGGGTAGTCGTGGACGACGGTAGAGCATTTCCCTGGGGCAGATGTTACACCTCGGAGAAGTGCACGTCGGGTCCTGGTGATTAGTGCCAGTGTTTTTTCGTGCGAGTCTTATGATTCCCCAGCCGGGGAAATACCATTAGTGGCCACGTTAAAACGGTGTAGGTGCGCATACACAGGTTGGGCAACAGCCTGCACCGATTTATAAATTATAAACACAATATATTGACAATAACAATAGTAATTATTGCTATTTAAAATGATGCGACCAATTTCTGAATTGGAAGTGTCGTTTCAATAAGAAGCGTTGCTATAAGATGCAGATTCACCACAACAAGTTTGCAGGCAATATAGTTGCGCGCTGGGGCATCAGAAAAACCATCATACTTGTAGACGGTTGAAGTCGAAGCAGAACCAATAATATGGCACAATATCAAATATATTATTGAAAATCCAAAGCGAATAATTGTTGTGACACAACACAATATAAATAGCGGAAATATGCTTTTAAGGCTGAGCGAACGGCACAGCACCAGAGGCAGGAGTTTTGGAAGTCATATCTGCAGGACATGCGGTGAACTCTTGCGATTGCACCTCGTGTAAGAATAGATCGTCAGACACGTCCATAATAGTACGTTCTCTCGGTAAATAGGGCGATATGTGGAGTCTTGACTTGAGGACTTACGCTATGATTCCACAGGGTGCCGGCAGTTCCTTTTGGACAATACCGCCGTATGCCCGTTGGGGATGGTGATTCCATTCATACCCATACTCAGACATTCATACACATACTCAGCAGACCGAACTGTCCGCACGGATAGCTGGCGCAAAAAATACTGCTCATGGGATGTACAAGTGAGAGAAGTAAATCGGCTCGCTGAGTTCGCTACGTGCTCCGGATAAAAGTTCATACCTCCACCATCAGGGTTTGATAGCGGCAATGATAATAGTGAAAGTTCTCATGATCGTTTCCCCAGGCTCAGTGGACCATTTACGGGCATCAAGAAGTCGCCTTCCTTGTACGCCTCAAGCAACGGAATGACGCCTGCATAACTGGAAAACGGCTTTCGACTGCCAAGACCTCTGTCACTTTACAAGCTTACCGCGGAAATGTGTCAATTCGGCGCGTCGGCTTTTGGCCGATATCATGCAAGAACAGATTGAACTCTGCTTGATTGGGCGTTCCTAACGGCCGATCTCCATATTCGGACAGGCGCGCATGAGATCTAGGAAGTCGTTTGCGACGTGTGACCATCCGCCGTAACGACCTACCTTGCTTGGGCAGTTTTGCTGAGCCCATGAACTCCGCTGCGCTGACAGAGGCCTCACTTCGCGATTTATCCTGCGCCCCATCAACAGCCAGAAACAGCTCAAGCTTGAAAGAGAGTGACTGACCCTTAGCCGACCGTTTCCTAGAGCGCAATGCCGAAAGAGGACAAGCACAGTCTGCTGCAGCCGGAGGCACCTGCTACCTCTGAGGAGGTGCCGGGCGTGTACCGGTCGCTCAACTTCCGCAGCTTGCAGGACCCCTACTCGAACCGCGGAGGTGACACCATGGCTAGTCACTACAGTACACTGCGTACGGATAACCTGGAATCCATGCTGAACGGCGGGCTGGAGAAGTTCTACAAGAAGTACAACCACCTCTCGCGTAAGGTAAACCTACAATTACCAACCCCCGAGGTACGCTTCCAGGACCTGTCGTTCTCAGTGCAAGTCCCGAAAAGTGTTGCTGGCCACAGTACAGTGGGCACACACTTGGCGCAGATCTTCACCCCGTGGCAGAAGGTGCCCATGAAGACTAAGCACGCGCTGCATCCGATGACGGGGATCATCAAACCGGGCTCCATGACGCTGATCCTGGCTAACCCCGGTGCCGGCAAGTCGACGTTCCTCAAGGCACTGGCCGGCAAGCTGCAGGACAACTCCAAGACGGAGATTGGCGGAGAGATCCTCTACTCCGGTCTTCGTGGCGACGAGATCGACCTCATCAAGCTGGTTGGTCTCGTGGACCAGACGGACAACCACATCCCGACGTTGACCGTCCGCGAGACGTTCAAGTTCGCCGACATGTGCGTGAACGGCCGTCCGGAGGACCAACCCGACGAGATGCGCGACATCGCGGCGCTGCGTACGGAGCTGTTCCTGCAGATCCTGGGTCTGGAGAGCTGCGCCGACACGGTTGTCGGTGACGCGCTGCTGCGTGGTGTGAGCGGCGGCGAGCGCAAGCGTGTGACAGTTGGCGAAGTGTTGGTGGGAGGCCAGAGCCTGTTCCTGTGCGACGAGATCTCGACAGGTCTGGACAGCGCCGCTACGTTTGATATTGTCAAGTCGATGCGCATGTGGTGCAAGACGCTTGGTGGATCCGTCATTGTCGCTCTATTACAGCCGACACCCGAGGTTGTGGAGATGTTCGACGACATCTTCATGGTCCACGAGGGCCACATGGTGTATCACGGTCCACGCACGGAGATCCTAGACTACTTTGAACAGCTAGGCTTCTCGTGCCCTCCTCGCGTTGATCCTGCGGACTTCCTGATCGAAGTGACGTCCGGCCGTGGCCACCGGTATGCCAACGGTAGCGTCGAGACTAAAAGACTTCCTGTTACACCTGAAGAGCTGAACAACCTGTTCTGTCAGTCCAACATCTTCAGGAAGACAAGCGAGGAGATCAGCAAGGGTTTCAACGAACACCAGTTCGAGAACGCCGAAGATTTTCAGAAGGCCAAGAGCGTAGCTAACCTGGCACGTTCGAAGCAGAACTCGGAGTTCGGTCTGGCGTTCATCCCGAGCACGATGCTCCTGTTGAACCGGCAGAAACTGGTGTGGCTTCGTGACCCGCCGCTGTTGTGGGGTAAACTGATCGAAGCTCTTGTCATTGGCTTGGTCATGGGGATGATCTACTATGAGGTGAGCTCAACCTACTACCTACGCATGATCTTCTTCAGCATCGCGCTGTTCCAGCGCCAGGCGTGGCAGCAGATCACCATCTCGTTCCAGCTGCGCAAGGTCTTCTACAAGCAGCGCCCGCGCAACTTCTTCCGAACGACGTCGTACGCCATCGCCGAGAGTGTGGTGCAGATCCCGGTCAACGTGGCGGTGTCCTTCGTCCTCGGCACGTTCTTCTACTTCATGAGCGGCTTGACGCGCTCGTTCGAGAAGTACATCGTGTTCTACCTGGTTCTACTCGCTTTCCAGCACGCCATCAGCGCCTACATGACGATGCTGAGCGCGCTGTCTCCGAGTATCACGGTGGGCCAGGCGCTGGCCTCGATCTCTGTGAGCTTCTTCCTGCTGTTCTCCGGTAACATCATCCTGGCCGACCTGATCCCGGACTACTGGATCTGGATGTACTGGTTCTCTCCGATCTCGTGGGCGCTACGTTCTAATATGCTGTCGGAGTTCTCGAGCGACCGGTACACTGCCGCAGAGAGCAAGAAGTTCCTGGACAGTTTCTCTATCAAACAGGGTACTGAGTACGTTGGATTCGGCATTGCCGTTTTGGTTGTGTATTACTTCGTATTCACGACGCTTAACGGCATGGCACTGCACTACATCCGCTACGAGAAGTACAAGGGCGTGAGCGTCAAGACGATGACAGACAACTCTCCCAGTGATGAAGTTTACGTTGAGGTTGGTACACCCAGCGCTCCAAACGGCGGCGTAGTCAAAAGTGGTGGTCTTCCGTTCACGCCATCAAACCTGTGCATCAAGGACCTCGAGTACTTTGTGACGCTGCCGTCGGGCGTGGAGAAACAGCTTCTGCGTGGTATCACGGCGCACTTCGAGCCTGGCCGCATGGTGGCGCTCATGGGAGCCACGGGCGCCGGTAAGACGACGCTGATGGATGTGATTGCCGGTCGTAAGACGGGAGGACGTATCGTCGGCGACATTATCGTGAACGGAGAGCCGAAGAACCCGGCCAACTTCAGCCGCATCACAGCGTACTGCGAGCAGATGGACATCCACTCGGAGGCTGCTTCGATCTACGAGGCGCTGGTCTTCTCAGCCAACCTGCGTCTGCCGCCAAATTTCACTAAAGAGGAGCGTATGAATCTGGTGAACGAGACACTGGAGCTGCTGGAGTTAACTCCGATTTCTAGCGCCATGGTCGGCAGTTTGTCCGTGGAGCAGAAGAAGCGCGTGACCATCGGTGTGGAGGTGGTGTCCAACCCGAGCATCCTGTTCCTCGACGAGCCGACCAGTGGCCTGGATGCGCGTTCAGCTCTGATCGTGATGCGTGGTGTGCAGTCGATTGCTCGCACTGGCCGTACGGTGTTGTGTACCATCCACCAGCCTAGTATCTCGATCTTTGAGTTGTTCGACGGTCTTTTACTGCTGCAGAAGGGTGGTTTCACGGCCTACTTCGGTGATCTTGGTGTGGACTCTGTGAAGATGCTCGAGTACTTCGCCTCTATCCCTGGCACGATGGAGATCCGCTCACAGTATAACCCAGCCACGTACATGCTGGAGGTGATCGGCGCCGGTATCGGCCGTGACGTGAAGGATTACTCGGTCGAGTACAAGAACAGCGAGTTGTACAAGTCGAACCGCGCGCGCACGCTGGAATTGGCTGAAGTATCCGAGGACTTCATCTGCCACTCGACACTGAACTACAAGCCTATCGCCACTGGTTTCTGGAATCAGCTTTGTGCGCTCACCAAGAAGCAGCAGCTCACGTACTGGCGCAACCCGCAGTACAACTTCATGCGCATGTTCCTCTTCCCGCTCTTCGCCATCATCTTCGGGACGACATTCTACCAGTTGTCGGCCGCCAGCGTCAAGAAAATCAACTCGCACATCGGGCTCATCTACAACAGTATGGACTTCATCGGCGTGATCAACCTCATGACGGTGCTGGAGGTCACATGTGCTGAGCGCGCCGTGTTCTACCGCGAGCGGATGTCGAACTACTACGGACCGTTGCCCTACAGTCTGTCGCTGTGGTTCGCCGAGGTCCCGTACCTCATCGTGGTGATCATCCTGTTCGTGACGATCGAGTACTGGCTGGTGGGCTGGAGCAGCAACGCTGGCGACTTCTTCTTCTTCATGTTCGTCTTCTACCTGTACACGTCGGCGTGCACGTACGTTGGTCAGTGGATGTCGGCGTTGATGCCGAACGAGAAGGTGGCGAACGTGGCAGTGGGCGCGCTCTCGTGTCTGTTCAACCTCTTTTCAGGCTATCTATTGCCTCGTACGGCAATGAAGCACGGATACAAGTGGTTCCAGTACGTGATGCCATCCAGCTACTCGTTACCTGCTCTTGTGGGCGTGCAGTTCGGTAACAACCAGGACATTATCGCGGTGACGGCAAAAAACGTGACCAAGCAAATGACGGTGTCCGATTACATCGCGAATATCTACGACTTCAGGCCGGAGAAGAAGTACGACTTCATGGTTGGGCTGATTGTGATCTGGATCGTGCTGCAGGTGGCTATCTACCTGACGTTCAAGTATGTGAGCCACCTCAAGAGATAAGCGAATTCGCACGCGCCAAGTTAAGAAGATCAGTCTATTTTTCAAACAATACACACGAAATTCATTCTATTTTTTGTGTTGCTTTCATCGCAATTATTTTATTTTTTGATTTGTTTAAAAAACTAAAAATAATACTATTTCATTTTAAAATTAAAACAATACAATGAATTGTTTATTTATCATGGAATATTAAACGAATATAAATTTGAGTTTTGTAAATTTAAAATACAATTCAAAATGATTTTTGCTTAAGATAATTGTCGCCCGTCTCAAGGTGGACCCGTCTCATGGAATTTGAGAAAGTGGAAAAAAACCTTTCTTGCACTCCGATTTACGCGTAAATCGGTTTTTTTCTGCGCCCGTCTCAGATATTTGGAGAATTTCAAATTAGTTTAGGCCTTTTTTCGCCTCACAATTAGGCTAAATATATTTCTATTTCTAAAAATAGGGCCGACCACAATGCGACTCGCATCGTGCGAGTGGTTACATGGGATGTCTCGGCATGCGACCTGGTCTTCAGGCGTTCCTATCAGTGCTGTGAAGTAGTTCCGAACCTGTACACTAGTCCAAGGTTGTCGAGGGTCCTGCCGAAAGAGCAGACAGTCAGGTTCGCTCACGATGAGCTTGCTGCTGCCGGAGACTGAGGCCAACCAGTCGGTGGAAGAATCTCCCGTGCCCGAAGTGTATCATTCTCTGCATATTCGCAGCCTCCAGGAACCGTACAACCACTCGAGCCACGACACCTTGGTTAGTCACTACAGTACATTGGACGCAGAGAACCTCGAGGTGCTGTTGAATGGAGGCCTCGAGCGCTTTTATAAGAAATACAACCACCTCTCACGCAAGATCAACCTGCAGTTGCCCACGCCCGAGGTGCGTTTCCAGGATCTGTCCTTCTCCGTTGACGTCCCGGCCACAGCTGGTAGCCACCACACGGTCGGTTCCTACTTGACCAAGATCTTCACGCCCTGGAAGAGACCGGCACTGGTGACCAAGCACGCACTCCACCCGATGACCGGTATCATCAAAC
Source organism: Phytophthora plurivora (assembly GCA_030027945.1). NCBI lineage: Eukaryota > Oomycota > Peronosporomycetes > Peronosporales > Peronosporaceae > Phytophthora > Phytophthora plurivora. The sequence goes on from CP125266.1 coordinate 808,890, forward strand.
CGGGCTCCATGACGCTGATCCTGGCCAATCCGGGCGCCGGCAAATCGACGTTCCTGAAGGCGATGGCTGGTAAACTGCGCAGAAGCTCCAAGACGGAGGTGGGTGGGGAGATACTGTACTCCGGTCTGCGCGGGGACGAGATTGACCTCGTGAAGCTCGTGGGGCTCGTGGACCAGAGCGACAACCACATCCCGACGTTGACTGTGCGCGAGACGTTCAAGTTCGCCGACTTGTGCGTGAACGGCCGGCCACAGGACCAGCACGAGGACGTGCGGGACGTCGCAGCGCTTCGAACGGAGCTGTTTCTTCAAATTTTAGGCTTGGAGAGCTGCGCTGACACGGTCGTGGGTAACGCTCTATTGCGCGGTGTCAGTGGCGGGGAGAGGAAGCGTGTGACGGTCGGTGAAGTGCTGGTCGGTGGTCAGAGTCTGTTCCTGTGTGACGAGATCTCCACGGGTCTGGATAGTGCCGCTACCTTTGACATTATGAAGGCGTTGCGCACGTGGTGCAAGACTTTAGGCGGGTCTGTGATTGTCGCTCTGCTACAGCCCACACCGGAGGTTGTAGAGCAGTTCGACGATATCCTGATGATCCATGAAGGACACATGGTCTACCACGGGCCTCGCGAGGATATCTTGGACTACTTTCGAGAGCGTGGCTTCACGTGTCCTCCTCGAGTTGATCCTGCGGATTTTCTGATTGAAGTGACGTCCGGACGTGGCCATCGCTATGCAAACGGGACTGTTGAGTCGAAGGATCTTCCAGTGAAAGCTGAAGACTTTAACAACCTGTTCTGTGAGTCCACTATCTACAGGAAAACGACCGACGCCATCGCGAAAGGCTTCAATGAACATCAATTCCAGACTCCAGAGGATTACAAGAAGGCGCAGAGCGTGGTGAATCTGGCCCGTTCTAAAGAGCGGTCGGAGTTCGGTCTGGCGTTTCTCCCTAGTACGATGCTGCTCTTGCACCGGCAGAAGCTCATCTGGCTTCGGGACCCACCACTTCTATGGGGGAAGATGATCGAAGCTTTACTGATTGGTCTGGTCATGGGGATGATCTACTATGAGGTGAGCTCAACCTACTACCTACGCATGATCTTCTTCAGTATCGCTCTCTTTCAACGTCAAGCCTGGCAGCAGATCACCATCTCGTTCCAGCTGCGCAAGGTCTTCTACAAGCAGCGCCCGCGCAACTTCTTCCGAACGACGTCGTACGCCATCGCCGAGAGTGTGGTGCAGATCCCGGTCAACGTGGCGGTGTCCTTCGTCCTCGGCACGTTCTTCTACTTCATGAGCGGCTTGACGCGCTCGTTCGAGAAGTACATCGTGTTCTACCTGGTTCTACTCGCTTTCCAGCACGCCATCAGCGCCTACATGACGATGCTGAGCGCGCTGTCTCCGAGTATCACGGTGGGCCAGGCGCTGGCCTCGATCTCTGTGAGCTTCTTCCTGCTGTTCTCCGGTAACATCATCCTGGCCGACCTGATCCCGGACTACTGGATCTGGATGTACTGGTTCTCTCCGATCTCGTGGGCGCTACGTTCTAATATGCTGTCGGAGTTCTCGAGCGACCGGTACACTGCCGCAGAGAGCAAAAAGCTCCTCGACAGTTTCTCTATCAAGCAAGGCACCGAGTACATTTGGATTGGCGTCGGAGTTCTTCTTGCGTACTACTTTGTCTTCACTACCCTCAACGGTGTAGCACTCCACTACATCCGCTATGACAAGTACAAAGGGGTCACCGCTAAACCAACGCTCGACAGTTCTCGGAAAGAAGGAGACACCTATGTCCAAGTCCACACGCCAGCGGCGCCTGAACCAGGCACTGCACCGAAAGTAGGAGGCCTATCCTTCACTCCATCGAACCTGTGCATCAAGGACCTCGAGTACTTTGTGACGCTGCCGTCGGGCGAGGAGAAACAGCTTCTGCGTGGTATCACGGCGCACTTCGAGCCTGGCCGCATGGTGGCGCTCATGGGAGCCACGGGCGCCGGTAAGACGACGCTGATGGATGTGATTGCCGGTCGTAAGACGGGAGGACGTATCGTCGGCGACATTATCGTGAACGGAGAGCCGAAGAACCCGGCCAACTTCAGCCGCATCACAGCGTACTGCGAGCAGATGGACATCCACTCGGAGGCTGCTTCGATCTACGAGGCGCTGGTCTTCTCAGCCAACCTGCGTCTGCCGCCAAATTTCACTAAAGAGGAGCGTATGAATCTGGTGAACGAGACACTGGAGCTGCTGGAGTTAACTCCGATTTCTAGCGCCATGGTCGGCAGTTTGTCCGTGGAGCAGAAGAAGCGCGTGACCATCGGTGTGGAGGTGGTGTCCAACCCGAGCATCCTGTTCCTCGACGAGCCGACCAGTGGCCTGGATGCGCGTTCAGCTCTGATCGTGATGCGTGGTGTGCAGTCGATTGCTCGCACTGGCCGTACGGTGTTGTGCACGATTCACCAGCCGAGCATTTCGATCTTCGAGCTGTTTGACGGTCTTTTACTGCTGCAGAAGGGTGGCTACACAGCCTACTTCGGCGACTTGGGCGAGGATTCGGTGAAGATGCTCGAGTACTTCGCTTCCATCCCTGGTACAGTGGAGATTCGTCCACAGTACAACCCGGCCACGTACATGCTGGAGGTGATCGGTGCCGGTATCGGGCGTGACGTGAAAGATTACTCAGTTGAGTACAAGAACAGCGAGTTGTACAAGTCGAACCGCGAACGCACACTCCAGTTGGCTCAAGTATCGGAGCAGTTCGTGCGGCACTCGACTCTGAACTACAAGCCTATCGCTACGGGTTTCTGGAATCAGCTCGGACAACTCGCCAAGAAGCAGCAGCTCACGTACTGGCGCAACCCGCAGTACAACTTCATGCGCATGTTCCTCTTCCCGATCTTCGCTGTCATCTTCGGGACGACGTTCTACCAGTTGCCAGCGGGCAACGTCAAGAAGATCAACTCGCACATCGGGCTCATCTACAACAGTATGGACTTCATCGGCGTGATCAACCTCATGACGGTGCTGGAGGTCACGTGTGCCGAACGCGCCGTGTTCTACCGCGAACGGATGTCGAACTACTACGGACCGTTGCCCTACAGTCTGTCGCTGTGGTTCGCCGAGGTCCCGTACCTCATCGTGGTGATTACCTTGTTCGTGACGACCGAGTACTGGCTGGTAGGCTGGAGCCATGACGCAGGCGATTTCTTCTTCTTCATGTTTATCTTCTACCTGTACACCTCAGTGTGCACGTACGTGGGTCAGTGGATGTCGGCGTTGATGCCCAACGAGAAGGTGGCGAACGTGGCGGTGGGAGCACTCTCGTGCCTATTTAACCTCTTTTCGGGATTTTTACTGCCTCGTACAGCTATGAAGCCTGGTTACAAGTGGTTCCAGTATGTGATGCCTTCCAGCTACTCACTGTCTGCGTTGGCTGGCATTCTGCTCGGAAATAATCAAGATATTATCTCAGTGACGGCCAAAAATGTGACCAAGAACATGACAGTAGCAGCTTTCGTCGAGAAGACGTACGACTTCCGTCCGGGAAAGAAATACGAATTCATGGTGGGTCTGCTGGTGTTCTGGGTGGTGCTACAGGTGTTCATCTACCTGACTTTCAAGTTTGTGAGCCATCTCAAGAGATAAACCGGGAGGAAAACTCGCTACGAATCATTCATATCATTTTCTTTGAATTTTTATTATCAACGAGAAATGATCTCCCCGGCTGCAACTAAAGAAAAAGAAATAAAAAGTGAAAGAACGCTTTGTGTACTTAAGATGACGTTCCTCCAAACGTCAATGGTAAACAGGAGCAAAATACCACTGCTTTTGCCCAGCGCCGTCAACACTGATCGCGTGGTTGCAATTTACAACCAAAAGTCATTGCGTGCTTGCATACATGTAGCTGTGTCTGATCTTGTATCCAAGACTTCTGCCACTTAGAAAGTGCCACGCAGCGCCTATCTTACTGCACGTACCTGATCTCGTTTGTCTGACAGCTTCACCTTTCCAGTGATCACCGGCGACATAGTTGTGACTTTCCATTTGCCATTTAGTGATTGGCAATGGCTCGCAAACCACACTCGGAAAAGCTCGAGGCCCACCGCCTGAAGAACCGCGAGTGTATGCGCAAAATTCGCCAGCGTCAGCGTTTAGAGGTGCAAGAACTGCAACGAAATGTCGAGCAGCTCGAACAGCAGTACACAGAACTCAGCGACAACGCATCCGCCAAAAATCAAGACACCAGACTCATCACGGACAGCGGACTGGATTACACTGAAGCTGTTGCTATCGCCAAGCAACTTGGGGCCGAGAAATTGATGCTACAGACCCAGTTGAACCACAAAGCAGCATGGAGACGTCAGCTACAGCGTATCCTAGATTTCGAGGCGAGCGGGATCGCTCCGACGCCTCAAGCTCCAGGTATTGTCAACGTGCGTATCAATGCACTTGACGAAGTCCAGGCTCATGAAGAGCTTGGCTTCCAGCCACTGGACGAACGGACCCTTACGCAGACGATATTGGAGAATAAGAGGGAGATTCACCACGTGGAAACTCGCCTCCTTCAGCCCCCAATCTTTGACGCTTTAGACGATACGCGGACGCATCGAATGCAAGCTTTCGGCTGGGATGTTGTTCAACGCGTGGAGAACAGCATCATGGAGTTCGTTTTCACGAAGAAGTTTGTTGGATTAAATGTGCTCGAGATCATGCAGAGAACGTGGGATAACCACATGCAACTGGACGAGTTCAAGAAGATCAGGGCAGAGACTCAACGTCTGCAAATGCTGCAGCAAGTAAACCGGAATGCGCTCGTATTCGTCCGAGACGTGGGCTCTCCGAGCGACATTTCACTCTTCCGGTCCGTGTTCGCACGCTTTTTCATCGAGTCAACGGCACCTCGTCGGTGCCGGATACGTCTTGGGCACTCAAAGTATTAGTACGAATTACCCACGGCGTCCATCGGAGCTGGAAGTAAGTGATAAACTCGCTTGGGCAAATCTCTCTCTGTCCATTGAGGCGCTTGATGTTGTCGACCAAAGCACCGGCGAAACATATCAACGTATTCGTTGGGTAGGAAGAACCGACTACTGCAGTGAAGAACACGCTCAACGCGACGCTGCTGACACGTTGCAAAGTATGCTACGGTGGGAGATGCTGCTGGTCGCGCCGGCACTCACTCTTGCATCGCTAAGTATCGATTGAAGTTTTGCCAAATGTATACTTACGTGTCGAATGACTATTGATGACCATATCGCCAGCAAAGACAGCGTACAGGTGACTCATTTTCACGAAGTGTCCTTGATCAAGAGTCTTCAAGACAAGTGTCGATAATTTCCTTTGATAATTATGCTACATCATCTGTACAAGTACTTTTCTAAACGCGAAAAGAAAATCATGTTTTTTTCTTGCTGGTCTCCGAACAACATCTTGCAATCGAAGATCAAAGTGACGCTTGTTCCGACATGATGACACCAAATGACTCATTTGAAATGAGTTACACTGCGTTCCGCCTCAAAAGAGACCGTCTTGTCACAAGACTCTTGTGACGATCACTCCCTCTCCATCTCATGAAGTGCCGACGCAAGTTGACTGCGCCCGAGCAGGAAGCTCGTCGCGCGAAGAATCGCGAGGGCATGCGCAAAACCCGTGAGCGACAACGACAAGAGCTGCTACGGATGAAGACCACAGTGGTCGAACTGGAGAAACAATACGCCGAACTCTCCCGTCGCGCTGAAGCTGCCAATAAAAATAGCGAGTTGGCTGTATTGCGACTGAGTACAAGTGACGAGGAAGACTGCCCCGACGTGATGACGCTAGCGAAGCGCCTCGGAGCCGAGAAACTCCAGCTACAGACGATGCTCCAGCAAAAGACAGCGTGGTCGCTCCAGATCCAACGCGTAGTGGACTTCGAAGCTAGCAGCCTCGCTGCCACTCAACAGTTCCAGAACACGGGTAGTGTACAGCTCAACACTGTGGACGAAGCACAGGCCGAGGAAGAGCTGGGATTCCACCCGCTGACTGAGTGAGATTTAACCCGAACTATCCTCGACAACAAGAGAGACATCCACCACGTCGAGAGTCGACTGCATCCTCCTTCCGGTCTTGTTGACAGCCGCACACACCGAATGGAAGCTTTTGGCTGGGAAATCATCCAACGTGTTGAAGGCAGCGTGATGGAGTTTGTCTTCTTGAAGAAGTTTTTCACTCTCAATGTGCTCGACATTATGCACAAAACGTGGAGGAATGACATCCAATTGGCGAAATTCAAGACGGTCAAGGCGGAGAGACTTCACGTCTGCAGGTTCTGCAGCAGTTGAACCCCAACGCGTACGTTTTCGTAGGAGACGTTGACTCTCCCAGAGAAATTTCCACTTTCCGATCTGTATTTGTCCACTTCTTGGTAGAAGCTTCCAAGGAATTTACCGACTCAAGCGGCAACATCCAAACCGGAACAGGCTACGTATTGGGCACGCAGAGTGTCGCCGCTGATCATTCCAGTCTTGGAATCGAGCGAGACGAAGCTGGTCGGAAAATTGCGTGGGCCAATTTAGCACTTACTACTGAAGCTTACGACGTGGAAAACTCGGCCACAGGTGAAAAATACCAGCAAGTTGTTTGGGCCGGCAAAACCGACTACTGCAGAGAAGAAGATGCACAGAGAAATGCTGCAGACACACTACAAGGCTTGCTACGCTGGGAAATGAAGATTGTAGCACCAGCACTTCGTCTTAAATCACTTTGCCAAGACTGATTAGATAAACAAAAAATGAAATTGCCAACGCGGTTAAAACGAGCCTAACCGTGGCTAAAAAGTTGCCAATGCTCACTGGATGTTGCACCACTCGTTACCGTAAATACTGGCGTTGTTGAGCTCTCCACAGTTACGGCAACGCCAACTGGTGCAACCGGCAGGAAGTGGGTACGGGGCCGAGCATTTATTGCACAGAGAATTTCCTTGAGCATCACGGCGGATGTTGGAGTTGTTGGGCATCACGCGCGTCTGGACAGCGGCGGCAGGGTAGCTCCCGGGTGGGGCAGGCACAGCTTCGACTACTGGGCGGCCGTAGGCGTCCACTTGCACGGGTTGGCCCGTGGCTGTCGGGTAGTACGGCACGTCGACAGACTTCTGCGGCTTCTTCGGTGGGTCCATTGTTGCTTTGGCTGATAATGGCAAACTGAGAAAAAACGATTTAGCCAATCAAAATAGAATTTCCTTAAGTGAATTTCCCAGAAATATTCTGAATTGACAAAAATCACCTTCACGAAAGAAAGAAAAAAACGATTTATTAATAGCCAATCAAAATAAATTTCCTTAAGTGATTTTTCCAGAAATAATTTGAATTGACAAAAATCACCTTCACGAAATAGTTTTCAAATTTAAAGACATTTCGGTGTTCGTAGTTTTTCAATAGTAGACGTAAGATTTTTTCCTCCGCCAATCACTGAATTTATTTATTACCCCAGCCAATCGCATCCATTATATACAGTCCAGTCTCCATTTCGCTAGCAAAAGCTTTACTATTCCTAGTGGATCCGTTATGAACACGGAGCTACCCACCGCTCCACGCGCTACCGCTCTCAATGACACAAACCCAAGTGACCACAAGGATAAATCTAAAGCGAAGAAGAAGAAAATCTCGACGATTGTCAAGCAGTCGCGCGGATGGGGACGTTTCCACAGTGTGCTAAAAGAACGCTCCGTGGACTTTAACTTGACCCTGGACGTGCAGAACTTACAGCAACAAGTACGCGACCTCGCCACACTCCGAGACCTTTTAAGCACACGCACTCTGCTCCGTCGCCACTCTACTGAAGGGTCTCTCTTCCACGTGGTCAAGGAGTACCTCCGGGTCTTTCGAACGGGCTGGAGCCTCCAGGAAACTGGACGCAAACGTCTTCTAGACGATCAGAGCCAACGGGCCTTTCTGCACAGTGTCATGGACCCAGAGTTGGACGTGGGCAACGGCTTACGTGGGCCTGACGTCATGGCCGAGCAGATTATCCTGTATTCGACGTTTATCCGGTTTATTCAGGTGACGCTCAAGTCCTACGACATCGTAGTGGCGGAAGACTCGGTGGTTATTAAAACACGTGCGAAATTGCGCTTCCAGGTGCTAAGAAGGACCATTGAGATGGTTTTCCCTCATATTATAGGAGACGAGTGCTTGGTGGCGCAATTGGTGGGCCAAGAAGTGGAGCCTTCTATTGGGATCACTTTTTCGTTCAATGAGGAAGGCAAATGTTGCAAATACGAGTTCGAAGTGGATTTCATCGAAGCATTTGCCAGTTTGGTGAAAAACCCTCGGAAACTTGATATTTTGCTGGGCAAAGCGCTGATCGCAGACAACTGCATGTTGGGGCTGATTGACGAGCCACTGGAATCGCCAAGTCCCAATTACAGAGCAGGAACTCTTGACGAAGAGTTTTACCGCCTTGTGGACGATTATCACTTGATCTTCGCTAATGGCTACAAGCAGGGTGTCCAGACGGATTTTATCTCACGAACTTTTGATTTTCAAGCTGGGGAGGACGTTCTGCGGCGCTGGATCAATTTAAGTGATTGTTTTGATGTGCTGGAGTTCATTCAAACCAGTGTCAATTCTGTTGAATATGTTGACCATGACCAGTGCGTTATTCGCTCCACTGAAAGCTACAGTCTTCGGACTACCCAACACACAATTGAAGCTGTGTTCCCTCATCTTCTACCGTACCCGACGCTAGTTGACAAGCTCGTGGAGAAGATACTCGTGGTGCCATCCCATCTAACATTCAATATCGAAATGACTACAGTACGGATCATTGGAATTGTGGAGATGATGGATTTCGTCAAGCCGATCGCAACTCTATTCCAGACTGAGAAAGACCTTTCATTCGTGATGTCCCAAGCGCAGCTTAATCCAGACGGGAGCTGCTGTAACCCGCAACTTTCAAAGAAGCGCACAATGAATATCGCAGATATTCTAACGACTTAAAGCGAGTCAGATATTGGCTCCGATCATTTTTCACTCCCAGCATTCAGAGGCTGAGTTCGATATCCATCCATCAGGCCTACAACTACCCGAAGTTACCCTTCTTCAATTCCAGAATCTGAGATGGTGAAGAACCCGTGTTCCCCGTGGACATTGAGTCAGATCAGTTGGTGGGAGACTTGAAGAAGGAGATCAAGAAGAGGAACTCCATGACAATCGCGTGCGATGCTGACAAGTTGGAGCTTTCCCTGGCGAAGACGGAGGACGGCAAGTGGCTGCCACTGGACAAAATGCTACAGAACAAATATGACTTTTCAAACATGAAGAAGTTGCGCGGGTCATGGAAGTTGAACAAGGAGAACCTGTTTGGACCAAACGTTTCGCTTGGAAAGAAAGTGATTCATGTGCTGGTGGTGGTACCGAAGCAAGATCCACCGTTGGGACCGAATGCAGATGGACTTAATTTGGAAAACCCCCATCTGCCACGTGTTCAACTGGTTCAGAAGTTATTCGAAAGCATATCGGATACCAACTTTGTGCTACTTTTGTCGCCTGCTGGATCGGGCAAGACGTCGCTGTTAACGCTGCGTGCTCGCCAATTCCCTCAATTTTCTTACATACCTATTTCATTTCGTGATCCTGAGGTAGACGCCACGACTCTGCTGAACATGCAAGGAATCGATCTTGTTGAGCAAAAATGTCGGTTACCTGATGACAGGGGATAGATATTCCTGCTGGATGACTGCCAGCAAAAGTTTGGCGATGTCGCGTTCTGGTACCGATTAGTCAAGACAGGCTACTGGATTCCTAAGCACGTCCGGTTCATCATATCTGCAACGCACCTGTTAGAGGAAGACTCTCCTGCCAGCCTTGTCAGGTTCGACAATCTCTTATGGAAGTTGAGAAGAAACGACTTTTTGATCAGTGATGATGAAGCCCATGAATGCTTAAAGATGGAGAACGGCTTGCCGACAGAGTTTTTACATTTTTCCACGTTGTTGGAGGTGATCGTACGCCAGTGCAACGGGCACATTGGTGTATTGCGGGTTTCAATTAATGCGCTTTGTGTGCATTTTATGCTGGATGAAGGTAAAAGTCCATCCGAGCACGAGGTTTTGGCATATTTCTTGTCGGAACCGTTTCTGGAGACGATTCCACGGTGTTTCGGCAGTGCACACCCAATACCAATCAATCCAGACCATCACGCGTTTCTTATCGAGTGTTTGCTTTCGGACTCCAACCGTCAGCCATTGGTGAAGAACTTGACTTGTGATGAGTTGGAGTGTTTTAAGAGCTTGCAGAAGTCCGGTATGGTTACTGATGTTGGTGGGTATGTGAAGTTTACAGCTCCCATTGCTGAGAGGTACTACTACCAGTGGCTGTTTCCTACTCGAGCACGGGAGAACCTTACGTCGCTGCATGAACTGATCCGGAAGACCATTGGAGGCATGTCTGCTACTGCGCTGAAACAATCCGTGGCACGCAAAGGCGACTTTCCTAAAGAAACAGTATTCCAGCATCAGTTTATGACGACTCTTACGCAATTTACGACATGTGGGTGCTTCGTATGCCCTGAACTTTCAAGAAGTTTCCCAGATTCACCCCGTACGCCCATCGATGGAGGGATCGACTTCTATTTAAGTGGAAGTCTTGCGTGGGGGATCGAGTTGCACGTGAATGGTAACAAGATCGATGAGCAGTTGTCTCGATTCAGAAGACAGGGGAAGTGTGCGGCACTGGCAGCAGAAGACTACGCGGTCATCGATTTCTAATGCAACAAGACGGGGGAAATTACCAGAGTTACCCGTAATCCAAAGAGAGTCACCGTTTACTTTATTTAAACTGGGAGATTTCTCTTCGTGTCGTTGCATTTTCGGTTTAGCTGAGGATCAAGTACGGATCGTGTTGAACCACTAGGTTGGACGTCGCTATCCTAATACATTTAAATCTTTCAAAAATACCTGTCAAAAACTCTCGGACGATCCATTCGCGAACAGACACAAAAGATCAAGTTTAGGATGTCGGAGCCCAAGCGATCCACGTCTTCAGGTGATGCACCGGCCAAGAAGTCGAGCAAGAAGAGTTCTACCAGACATTCCGTAGCTGCTCCAGCGTCTCAACCTGTGGTTCAAGCTCCAGTAGCTTCCAGTACACCTCCAACTACTTCAGCACCTACCGTTCCTCGAATCCCATTAGCAGAGCCCAAACCAGACGCCGATATCAAGCGGAAACCGTCGAAGAAGCGTACTTCAACGAGGGAATCCACCCCTCCCGGTCCAGTAGCTCCAGATCCAGTACCAACTGTTGCTGTAGCTGCAGCTAAACAGAAAGAAGATGCTGAAAAGGAGAAACAGGCGAGACGTGAAGCTAAAAAGCAACGTGCTAAGGAGATTGAAGAGACTAAAAGACGAGAAGAAGTGGCGAAACAAGCTCTAGAAGAAGCTCAACGGTTGGAAGAGCAGCGACAGCGTGAAGCTCGTCAGAAACAGCAGATCGAAGCACTGAACGCCAATGCTGAGGAGTGTCAGGAAGAAGCTGATGACTATGACGACGAAGGGTTTGAGAACTACGACGAGGACTTTGAGCAAGAAGAAAGTCAGCCAAAGTCCACGCCTCTTCCTTCTGTTGGAGCCAAGGCAAAGAGTCGAGGGAAAAGTACTAGTACTAATGCGGATGAAGAGGAGTTACGAAGGATCCAACAGGCGATGCAAGCGGAAACGCGAGGGTTACAGTCTTCCAGACCTCCGAGTTCGTCTGAAGCCAAGAAACCGAGTGAAGAACCTGTTCGACAATCTTCTATTGCGTCTTCCATTGCTGGATTGAAACAATCTCTGGATCCACGAGCCAAACGAGCCAAGGAGATTCTGGAAAAACGCAAGTTTGACGTGGATAAATTCTCCCTATTCCAGTTGAATCCAGTGAGTGAACAGGATAAAGTTCTCAATCGATTAAGAAGGGGGTTGGTGAAGCAAGCCTTCGTTCAAACCAGTGACGGAGCCAGAACACTCGCTACTCAGACAAAAGCTCCTGAAGCTCATGATAAGAGCATGCACTTCCCAGATGATATCGGAATTGACACAGATTCCAGTTTAACTGGAGAGAATGGAGATGCAATAGCTTCTCCCTCTACGTCGAGGTTTTTCAAGTTTTTGGAGCACGCTGCGTACGTGTGTGAGACTTTAGCGGTGGAAAACGTCATGGCTACGGAGAGAGAAATGCAGGAAAAGCAGGAAAAGAGCTATCAGTTGTCGAAAACCTCCAAACTGGACAAGAAATTGGTGTTTCCAAGCAAAAACGTCGACTCGATGCCAAATCTCGAGCAGATTCTGCAGGGAAGAGACCTGGTGGCGTTGCAGTTCTCTCCGTCCGTGTCCAGTACACTGTTGTCCTGCTATGGAGCTAGTGACGACCAGGAAGAAGCAGTGTTCAAGGGCAAGACAATCTCCTGTGTCTGGGATGTGAACTTACCCAACCGTCCTCTGCATCTACTGAAGAGTGAAGGTCTAGCTTCTGCTGCCTGTTTAAGTCCATCTCGAGATCTTTTCGTGGTCGTTGGAGCTGAAGACGGAGGGATTCACGTGTGGGATCTGCGTCCACAGTCCATGAACCAGCCCTCAAGTGTATTGGTGGATGGCCAAGCAGTCTGTACGCCAGCGTATTCCACTTGCGGCATGAATTACCGAGCGCCAGAGCAGCACAACTCGACTATTGTGGCTTTAGAAGCTGTGGAAAGGAATTCGGACGCGGGAGGGACCTTCCAGTTCGGATCTTTGGACGACCGAGGAGTTCTCATCATCTGGAGTTTAATTGAATTCGATTCTGCAGATGAAGCGCTGGCTACAGACAAGTGCGTGCAGATCGGAGGAAACGTGAAGATGGTCATGAACACGCGGATCGACTTGCAGCAGCAGTATCTGACGCCAAATGTGGCTGTGAAAGGTAGAGGAAAAACTGGAGCTCTTCCACTTTCCCCCTCTTCAGTTGAAGCTTATGTTGGTCCTGTTGTTGCGGTTTTCAAGTTCTTCCCACGAGATCCAAACCAGTACGTTAGGATAGTTTTTGTTTGGTTTAGTTTGAACTGACTGTGTTTCGTTTTGCAGATTTATCGTCGGAACACGTACAGGACAACTTGTACGAGGCAATCGCTTCGACAAAGTCTCTTCTCGACTGCAATATCAACTGGAGCAAGGACTGAAGCCTGGAGACGCCTCTGCTGGGGTCGTCTGTATTGATTTCCATCCTTTTGAAGCGGACTATTTACTCGTGGGGTACGAGGATGGAAGCATTTGGTAAGTTATTGTGTTTTGGCAATATTGGGCAATAGATTGTATTGATTGTCTGTTTGTTCAGCTTGTATCACTCAGATGTGAGTTTGTGTCTCACTTCGTGGGAAGAAGTACCGTTCGGCGTTAGTGTGTGCGCTGTGAAATGGTCCCCATCTCGTCCTGGTGTGTTCTACGCGTCATTCTCGGATGGAATTGTGCTCGTTTGGGATTTGGTGGAATACACGAGCGTACGTTGCAATCTCTCACCAATCTTTAGTACTAGAACTTACCAGATCTTGCTTTCTCTGTAGGGACCGATACTAACGCACGAACTGGATGCGCTAAAGGACGTTTCGCCTGTTGAATTGGCCTCGTCGTTGTTCCCCTTGGTGCTTTCGTACGTCAACATGTGTATTTGTGATAAAATTCAAGCTAATAGTTTTTGTTTGCCAATAGATCCGACAAAATGCGGACATCTCGACCTGCCATCGCTTGGCGAATCGCCTCGAGTGTATCTCCTTTCCAGTTCTCCGTCTATGAACTGGGGCCGGAATTCACAGTCCGTAGCTCAACGGAGCAGCAGAATGTGGCGAAAGTGCTAACATATATTCTTTGAAATAAAGGGCTATCCCCTACTACTGGAAACTGACCACGCACTCTCTCGTAACAGCCTCGCGTAGACTCCGTCTCTGATCTGGAACAGCTCCGAGTGCGTGCCAAAGTCCACCACTTTCCCACCTTCCAGCACGTAAATCACATCAGCGTTCCTCACAGTCGCAGACTCGGACGGGTGGGCTGCAATCACAGTCGTTCGACGTACACGTTGTGCCACAATAGTGTCTAGAGCTTGTTGCACGGCCATTTTCTCGCTCTCATTGCCCATTGACCGCGTGGGATCATCAAGTAGAAGTAGACGCGCGTCTTGTAGTACACTACGAGCCAGAGCGATACGTTGTCGTTGACTCGGTGTAAGTTGAAGAGGACCACCTACACGCGTCGCGTAACCTTCTGGAAGCCGAGAGATGAAGGCGTGGGCGTGTGCCACTTCAGCAGCGGCGACAATCATCTCCAGTGTGGGTGGAGCAGCCATTCCGAACGCAATATTCTCACCTATTGTGCCCAGGAACAACGTAGGCTCCGAGCCGATGAAGCTGATCTGAGCACGTAGCCAATTCACATCCAAGGTACGTACATCCACTCCGTCGAGCAATATACGGCCACTGGTCTCTGGTAAGGTGTAGAAGCCTTCGATAAGAGCGAAGATTGTGGACAATCCTGCGCCTCGAGGTCCGCACAAGGCCACCGTTTGTCCTGCTGCGATGCGTAGTGTCAAGCCATTAAGAACTGGAGTATTGGGACTGGAGAAGGAGAAAGACACGTCTTGAAACGTGACGCTACCTCGAGGTATGGGGCTTTGAGGCAACGGATCTCTGTCATCTTCAGGTGGAGTATTGGCTCGACTAGAGACAATAGCAGCGTCACGTAAGGCGAAAATATTGGCTCCAGCTTGCAACGTGTCTTCGGTTCTGGCCAACCAAGCCACTGCAAGCCCCAAGGAGAGAGTGGATACGATCATAACCACGAGCGATCGAGCCAATTCACGCACTGATGCGTCTCCAAAGTGCACGAGAACGCCACTTAACCAACAGGATAAAGCACATGTAGCCATCATCACGACCGAGCTGAAGCCACGCCCCACTGCCTCAAGGTGAACTTTACGTCGGATATTCCGCAGTGGACGGTGCAGAAGGCCGTCAAAACTCGAACACCAAGAGCTCTCAAGCCCCAACGTCACCACGTTTCGACGGTTGCGTAGTGCTTCATCCACGTGAACTTGTACGGCTTCCTCGTTATCAAGTATTGGAGGATTGAGTGCATTCTGCTTGTCGATGGATTCTCCGATGAGGAGAAGCGGTAGAGCAGCGAGAAGCACGAGGGAAAGCAGCCAGCTGCCTCTCCAGAAAGCTGCAGTCAACATGGCAGCCACAGTGGACGCTACTTGGAGCTTGTACCCTTGCTTTCGGCCAATTGCTAGCGATGCAATCGAAGATTGAGTGGCAATAGATTCCATCAATACTTTCGGATTGTTCTCTGGTGCGGCGAAAAAGCTCAAAGGCTGAGCCAAAAGTGAGCTGAAATGGACATCTCGGAGGTGGGAAGCCACTCGTTCAGCCGCTGCGTCGAGACAGAAGAGTTGGAGGCTCTGGAAAACCACGACTACCGAAGCACCAGCACTCAAGATCAGTCCATATCTCGTGACCAACGGACGGAGTGTTTCCAGCAGAGTTACGGCGTCCAGAGATTCGAGATATGTCGAGTAGTACTGCGTCATGTCTGCCAACATCTCACCAATCAAGAAACCCAGTGCAGGTCCAGCCAATCCAACAATTACGGACGCTAGCAGTCCAATCGCCAAGAGCTTCCGTTCCGGTCGAGCCAAAGCTTTGATATCCCTCTTCGTAAGCTTCGTAGGGGACGTTGGAGCGGCTCCAGTTATCTGTGGACGTTGTCGGGGTGTGGATACGTCCAATAGATTGTGGTCTGGGACAATACTAGGCTGGATGAGGTGAAGGCGGCGGTAAAAGCTGTTTCCGCGCTGCAGAAGCTCTACGTGTGTCCCTTGTTCCACGACTTTGCCGGCTTCCAATACTACAATCTTATCGGAGTATTGTACAGCTGCAGCTCTCACTTGACTCGTACACAGCAGCATTGACGTCGTTACCGCTCCGTTGAATCTCGACAGTAATTCCTGTGGACTGAGAGTCATTTCATCGATTAATAGGAGCTTCGGGTCACGAATTAAAGCTCGAGCCAACGCAATACGTTGCCGCTGTTGCAGAGTCAACTGGACGTCTCCAACGCGCGTATTGTATCCATCCGGCAGCGACAGGATGAACTCGTGGACGTCTGCACGTTGTGCAGCGTTGATCACCCGCTCTTCAAGCTGGTCCGTACCCCGTCCACTCAATTCTCGCAATACTACAATTCCCATCGTGATATTGTCGAAGATTGAGGCTCGGAACAGCGTGACGCTCTGCGTTACGACGCCCAATTGCGCTCGCATCCAAGTGGGATCAAGTGCGTTCGCTTCTCTTCCGTCCAGGAGAATTAACCCTTGTGAAGGCTCGTACAGCCTCGTTAGCAACGCCAATAGTGTGGATTTCCCAGCTCCAGTTCCGCCTACTATCGCGACGCATTCTCCAGCTAAAAGCGACAAGTTGCAGCCTCTCAATACCGAACGTTGCGGTCGTGAAGGGTAGGCAAAGTGCAGATCCACAGCCATCACAGCACCGGAACAACCTGCCGGACGGGGTAATGGCTTCATCACACCGTTGCTATAGCGTCCAGGCGTTTCCAACACGGCGAAGAGCTCAGCAGCAGCGTCTTTGGCTCGTTTTACAGCTGAAAAACTTGAAATTAACTGCCCCAGCGCGTGACTTCCGATGATCACGCACAGGAACGTCTCGAACACGTTACTGGGCTCCGTTTCCGCCTCGTACACCTTCTTTCCACCGTACCAAAGGCCAATTGCACTCATAGCCCATAACGTTCCGGTTAAAGTGGCCTGTCGAGCTGCGCTTTGGCCGTGAAGTAGAACACGTTCACGTTCTTTGATCCGGACGCGAAGCGCGTGCTTCTCACGTACACGACGCTGGGCGTTAAGAGCCAATAGGAGCTGCATGTTGCTCAAGGCTTCAGCTGCTACAGCGTCCGCTTCATTGTCGTTTTCCGGTTTCTTTTGGCTTGAAACTCTGATACTAAGGACAGCCACGGGGGCTACAGAAGCGATGGCAAGGGTTAAATCCCAAAGCGTGAGGAAGCCGATAGTGAAGCTCCCGAGACACTGGAGCGAGTATCTGCACACAGCTCCTAGCTCCGGTCCAAGACGGCGAATAACTTGAGCTTCTCGCGTGAATTCGTGGCCTAGAGACGTCACGAGCGGCTTGTTGAGGTCGAACCAGGGCTGACTCAAGTCCAGAAGCAAATGCCGCAATACTTGGTCCCTTAATGACCGCAGAAGTCTCTCGGCTGTATGAGAGAGACACAAGTGAGCAGCGTAGGCGGTGACACCGAGTGGTAGAGCCAATAGCATGAGCGTAAGAGCTGCAAAGTCCACGTCATGTCGCTCGAACGGAGTGAAAGCCGCAATAGCAGAAGCCACAGCCTTAGGGGATAACCCCCATAAAGCTCCGTGGATCATAGCAGCTAGTAGCCCCATGGCTAACACGAACAAGTCCCGCTTTGAGAGAAGAGAGAAGAGTTGAGAGAACGAGACGGATTCCGTCTTCTTCTCTTTTTCTTCTCCTTCTTCAATTGCTTCTCGTCCTTGACGAAGTTCTCGAAGTGAATCCGCAATTGCAGTAGTCGACTGCGAATCCCAAGCCAAACGGGTAGAAGGAGCGACCACGCCCGTAGTGGGGATCATCCGCTTGACGGACTCCACGGGCATCGACAGCAGCGCGTAGTCTCCTCGACTGGAATTGGAGTCCAGATCGTCCACGTCCACTTCTCGATCGTCGCTATCGTCGAAGATTTGGCTGCTGTTGAAGCTGCAGAGGCTGTCGGTACCTGCGAAGTTGCTGCTGTAGCTGCTGGAGAAGCTGCCGTGTCCTCCTCGAGGGTGTGGGGGGCCAGGAGCTACAGACAGAGACGGCAGCTCCATGGTTCTGTCGAGAAGAGGCTCGTCCCGCATGGATGGAAGCGGGTTAATTGCACAATAGACACGTATATACGAAGTTTCTTTCTTGTCGACATCCACGGGAAAGTGGCACGTCCAGCACCTTGCGGCATCTTCGACCCAAGGACAACGGATGTAGCCATCAAGTCAGTAGAGAGAGTCGTCACGTTTCGCTGGTCGATGGAGTGCTGGGTGGCAGGTAGATCAAGAGAAATAACGCTGCAGTGGATCTCTCTGGTATTATCCCTCCAAAAATTCAATCTGTGTCGAGTGTTATTTAGCAGATAAATAGTTGCTGGGCCCTAAGTTTAGAGCACTCAATGCTGTTGTGTTGCCGCAAGAAGGAGGAGTAACCCGTCGTTGATGAACTCGACCGCGACCATGAACAAGTAGATGGCTGCGATGGACACGAGCGTGAAAAATACGCCCAAACGGACGTTCTGCTGGAGCGTTCGGGTCTTAATTCCTTCCTGTGTGTCGCCTTTGTTGTCCTCGATGGGGATCGTCACCGTCACTTCGTCCAAAGACAGCGGCGTAACCTGGTGAGTCTTCATTGCAGCTTGTTGGATGGCTGGTGAATTTGTAAGTGAGGTCGTTAGCATCAAGGGCGGAAGGACGCAGCCTGATTCGGGGCAGACGTGATCTGCTTGGACTTCATGATGTCCACCACGGCGCATAAACTGCACTGGCGCACGGCATGTGCCAGCAGCATCAGGAGCTCTTGGTGGAGCACGCTCGACCGGTGAATTCCAGTCATGACCCACAAAGTTTAATCGATGCGTTAGGATAACGTTTGTGGGGCGTTTTAGCTCAAGCAAAAGCCCGTCTCAAGACCGAAAGGCACGTTTTGAGACGTCGGGAAAGAAAAGAAGAAGAAAGGAAGTGTTTTCGTATTGAAAAAAATAAATATTTTTTTACGCTGGAGGCGACGTGTTGCTCACTGTCGCGTGAGGACCAACAGCAGCGTGAACAGGTCTCCGAAGAAGGTGACGGTGGCCACGCAGCCGTACAGGCATCCGGACGACACGAGCGTGTACAAGAGGCCCAGGATGATCTTGTGCTTGAGACTCGGCTGCGTGCCCACGACGTCCGTCTCTTTGGACGGGAACACGACAATTTGCACGTCATCCGACGCCGTCACGGGGGTGATCTGAGCCATTTTGAGCTGGTTGAGTTGTGCGCTGAAGCGGGAAAATTCGAGAGTGCTGTTTGGTCTCAGGCGGCGGTCGAAAACGGCCGCAAATCGATGATCGTCTCGGCACGGATGTCCACGGCGAAGGAGCATAAATGCATTATGCTGCATTATGCTCAGCATAAACAACGCCTGTGACGCACGGCCGGGGGTGATGTGTAGGCGGTGCCAACTGCCGGTTCTGAACCGGCCAGCCACTTCAAGGTGAAACACGGAAAGGTGAAGGAATTCTACGCGGTTTTGATCATATCATACATGGGGGCTTTAAACACTTAGGAGAGCAGGTCGGGGTACGGGAAGACGGCGCCGGAGAGGTGGTCCGGCATGGTCGAGAACTGGATGGGCGACGCGGCGCCGGACGGAGACACTGGCGCGGCGGTTTTGCACGCGAACTGCGCGTGCAGGTGCTGGAACTGCTGGCGCGCGTGGAAGGCGTTGGCCTGCATCTGCTGCATCGCGTGCAGCTCCTGGATCTGCGCGGCGTAGCTGGCGTGGAGCTGCTGCAGCTTGGCCGCGAGCTGCTTCTTCTGCCGCCGCTTGAGCTGCTTGTGCTTGAGGTAGTCGTGCGCCACACTGCGACGCCAGTTCATGCCGGTCGATGACTTCTTCGGGTGCGAGGGCGGCGCACAGCAGTCCGGATGCTTGTAGATGCGCGCGCGTTCGGCCAAAAAGTTCATCTTGAGCCGCTCGTTCTGGTGCGAGAACTGCAGCAGCATGTTCGTCTGTTCGACGGTGGCAACAGCCCGGTCAGTCTCGACGTCTGCGTCAGCGTCGGCCATCGCGACATCAGCGCTGCTTGAGGCAGAGCTGGCGTACTGGTACATGGTTGCAGCCAGCAGTGATCCCTTGTCACTCACGAGAGGCACGGACACGAACTCCGGCTCGTACTGCTCCAGCTGCTCCAGTTCTTCATCCAGCTCGGCATCTTCTTCTACAGGCTTGGCGACCTCCACCTGGTTGTCCTCCGTCGGCTTTTCATCGGCGTCTGGCTTTTCAGCACGCGGTGAAGCCTTCTTGGAGCCCGGTCGGCCTCGTTTGGAAGACTTGGGTGCCTTCTTCGTCTCCAAGGAGGAGTCCTTAGCTACGTCTTGGACGCTGTCGTCGGCCTTTTCGATGTCGGCGAACAGGGTCTGCGCCTTCATACGGTGCGTGGTCTTCTTTCCCTTGGACTTGCTCTCCGCTTGGTTACTCGAGCTCAATTGAGCCAAAACTGCAGCTGCATCAACGGCGGAATCCGTGAGTTCCTCCTGGTTCGAGCGGGACTTGGACGTCGCAGGTGGAGTCCACTGCAGCTCCTTTAGCGCCAACAACTGCCTCTCCACTCTCGTCAATCCAGGCTGCTCGGGGGTGTTGGGATTCGAAGAGCCCGACGAAGACGAGATCGACACAACTGGGGACGCTGTGCTCGACGAAAACTTGTTGTGCTTGGGAGTCGTCACCGCAGCGCTGTCGCTCGTTTTGTCTTTCTCTTCAGTGACGTTGAGCTTCTTAGGCTTGACGGGCTTCTGCTGCACATTCTTCACCTTTTTCTCTCCGGAATCCGAAGACTTGGACGCACTTTCAAGTCGACTGCGCTTGACCTTCCGTCCTGCTTCTTGGGGTTTCGACGCCATCTCTTGCCGACTGCGCTTGTGAGACTTGTCGTGCTTCTTGTGGTGCTGGAGCTTCTCCTTCGTGTTCTCAACGTCCGAGTCGCTGCTGTCACTTTCGTCCGAACTGCTCTTCGCTCCACCGAGGTCTCTCATCACGTTGCACAGGTCGCTCTTGACCTGAGAATAATCCTTCTTCTGCTGGTTGCGGTGCAAGAAGGCGTCCAAACTGCGCACCAGAAGCTGGTCCTGGTTGGCAGCCACGACCATCCACTTCTCCTTCTCCGTCTTGGGCAGAGGAAGAACCGCCAGCAATCCGCTAGTATTCACCCGAGTAAGATCCGAGAATTGCGCTTGGAAATCCAGCGATGGGTCCACGAAGAACTGCTCGTAGCCTTCAATGTAGTCCAGCGGCGTGGCCATTCCCGTTTCCTTCTTGGGCTGGTGGAAGAACACGCTGCCGTCACTGCACATGCCCACAGTGAAGGGCGACGCATCCTGACCAGCAACTTTACTCACCGTTCGCATGTGACGTTGGCCGCTTGAGTCCTCCGCACCACGCCGACGGCTTCCACGGGGGTTCCATGCACGTAATGAGCTCGCGTTTCGGAGGTTGATAGCTGTTTCACGCTGTGCACATTGCTCCTTGGCCGACAACGGGAGATCCAAGTCCATACGGACAGTTGACTGGAGGTCGATAACTGCCAGAGACTCGCTACCGCCGTACGCATAGTCTCCGTACACTGCGACGGTATCAACTGTCTGCTTGACGTCAGTGTGGGATTTCTTTCGGATTGTCACCGAGTCGTCCGAGGCCTCGTACTGCTCCTCCAAGTGCCAGATACGCACGTTCTGGTGCTCCGACTTGGAGATGAACTGGTTGGCAATGGTCGGGTGGAACGTGATGAACTCGAGTGAAATACCGTTGGTCTGCTTGTCGAACACGCACTCCCAGTTCCACTTCAAGTCGGTCTTCTGCTGGTAGAACCTCCACATGTGCACGTTCTTAATGCCAATGCCACACAGCAGTCTGTACTCTGTCTTGTTGCTGCCCTTGAGGTACAAACTCTTAGCTGCAGCGAATCCCTTGAGCTTCGCGTCCGAGTACGTGTGGGTGACGACTTTAGCCGTCGGCAGTCCAAATACTCCAGCTCCATCCTCTTCATCGCTGTCGTCACTGTCACTGGTGGTTAGAAGCGAAGAAGAGCTGCTCTGAGGCACGTCCGTAGGCGACGGCAACGTGATGCTGTCCACCTCAAAGGCACGAATGTCAGTCGAGCCTCGGTAGACTCCAGCGAAGATAAACTTGCCGTCCTCTGGGATGGAGACGGTCACCATGATCTGCGTGTACATGCCACGGGGCATGATCTGATCCAGTAAAACGCCACGTCGGAAGATCAGCGAGTCCTTGGTCAGTGGATACAGGTACACCATGCCGTTGTAGAAGCCTACGACTAAGAACTTGCCATTCGGAGCCACAGCAACAGAGGAGACGGTGGAAGACACGGAGAACTGGTACTCCAGCCCCACTGGGGGCATCCCTGAACTGCTGCTGGCTGTAGAAAGCGCCGGACTCTGCGAAAGAGACTCCCGCACCACTCGCATGTTGCCGATAGTAGCAGCATCAAATGCTACTTCAGCTTCATCACTTGAATAACCTCCGTCCGAGCTGGAGGAAGAAGAACTGCTGTCTACAGGCTTCGATTCGGCCGGTTTGGTCTTCACTGGAGTAGGGAACTCGAGTTTCCGTGTAGGATCATGACTGAGAGTCGGAGATTCAGTCTTCTCCAGCTCTAAAGACTGTTTTTCCCTGTTGGAGATGTCCTCAAGGACGCGCGCGGCCTTGGACAGCCCCGCACGGACCTGTTGGACCGGTTTCTTGTGTTTGAGGCTCCGGTTAATGGCCGAGAGGTTCTTCGTCTTCTTGTCCAGTGTCTTGTGCTGTGTAGAGGGCGTAGAGAGGCCCTGGTGAGCTCCCAGTGGCCGCTTCGACGGCTTGATCTTGCGCGTCGGCTGGCCACTCAGCGTGAGCTTGTTTTTCGGCTGGAGCTTCGTGGCCGCCGGCTCTGGAGACAGGAAGGAGGGCGACGCGAACGTCTTGCTCAGCTCTTTCTTGCTGACTACTGTGTTGCTGCTTTTGGCTGGTGTGGACGCCGCAATGAGCGCGGACAGTCCGCTGCTGACCTGTTTGGATGTGTTCATTGCCGCCGCGATTTCTCGAGCTGTAGGAATGATCACGCGTACGTAGAGGTCGCAGAATGTGCGCAAGATATCAGCGCGTCAAGAGGTCTTACTGTCGGTCGCGTACGGGCGCACGTTGAAGAGCTACTGGCGCGTACGGGTGTCCGGTGTGGAGCTTGTTGCGGAATGGCGATCGGCAGGAGCTTTCCCGCGCGCAATTTCCCGCGCGTTTTGAATTTAGTGTGACCCACTTTTTCAATTCACGAAGTGGGTCACACTAAATTAAGATCTTAATGTATGTGGTCCACATCAGTATCAGATCACGCCAGATTTAGTATGGTCTACAAAACGTTCACATGAAATGGTGTGTAACACATCAACGTTTTATTTTTTTCCCCAAGGTCGGTGGACCAAAAGAGACCAAGAAGCTCCACCCAAGTGGTAATGGGAGGCGGCCGATCGCCCGTGCTGGAGCCTGGCTCGGACCTGAAGCATCTCGGTGTGTTCATCCACTTGGCGTCCTTCTCTTCTGTCTAAACTCACGCTTTTCTTTCCTTACAGAGACGATGCTGGACGACAAGAACCAGAAGAAGCGCAGCAAGAGCAAGAAGATGAACGAGCCTTACGAGTAAATTACTACCCTCTCTTTTCATATTACTATTTGTAAAGTACTAACAACTACTACTATTGACTATACAGGGGAAAGTTAGAGGGTTGGTCTCCTGCTGGTCAAGAGGAAGAAGCTTCTGCGCCAATGGAGAAGCTCAGTCTAGGCCCTGCAGCCCAGGAAGAGGACCAGAAGAAGCTGTCCAAGGCAGAAAGGAAGAAACTAGCAGCTGAAGCCTTCGCCAAGGCCGGTGGCGTGCCGAAACGGGAGAAATTGAGCAAGGCCGAGCGCCGCGCGCAACAGGAGGCCAACAGACAGATGAAAGAGGCTGGAAACAAGCCCAAGAAGCCCGAAGTAGCTGGCCCCACGGCCCCCACGCCCACTAATGTGCGACTGCAGTATGACGACGCCAAGAAGATGGCGCGTCGCTCCAAAGCCGCCGTTGTGGTGCGCACTCAGGCCCAGAAACAGGTGGAAATGTTCTCGCACTTGCCCCAGTACGAGCGAGAGAGCTCGTTGTCTCTTAACGTGGGTTTCTCCAATAAGGAGGAGGTGCATTCGGCCGTGTTGGCGCTTGGGCTCAAGTACGCGGAGGGCAAGATTGCAGGTGGAAATGCGCGCTGCATCGCTATGATCACGGCTTTTCAGCAGGTCATTGACGACTACGTGACTCCGCCCGACAAACAGTTGAGTCGTGATCTGGACAAGCGTCTTCGTCCGTTAATTCAGTACTTGATTGACTGTCGGCCGCACGGTATTGGCATGGGCAACGCCATTCGTCGTCTTCGTCGAGTGATTGGATCGACGCCACCAGAGCTCAATGAGGAGGAAGCCAAGCGCCGGATCCGTGAGGAGATGGACGACTACGTGCAGAGCCGTATCTTGCTGGCCTCGCGCGCGGTGGCTAAGAACGCGCAGTCCAAGATCAGCGAGGGCGACGTCATTCTCACGTACGCCCGTGCCAATGTGGTGGAGGAGCTGCTGCTGGAGACGGCCAAGACGTCCCCGGAGATCGCGTCCACGCTGCGCATCATCGTCGTGGACTCCCGCCCGCACTACGAGGGCCGCAAGCTCGTGAGCATTCTGGCTAGCGCTGGACTACAGTGTTCGTACATCCAGATCAACGCGCTGTCGTACATCATGCGAGAGGTGACCAAGGTGTTCCTGGGTGCTGCTGCCTTTATGAGCAACGGTGTGGCTGTGGCGCGCGTGGGCACGGCGCTCGTCGCTATGTCTGCACATGACGCCAACGTTCCTGTGCTGTTCTGCTGCGAGACGTACAAGTTCTCGGACCGTGTGCAGCTGGACGCCATCACCCACAACGAACTACGCGACCCGGATGAGCTGGTGTCGTCCTACTGCACTGACAAACCTTCACGCCGTCGGGCTGGTGGTGGTGCTAGCGGCAGCTCCAGTGGCTCTAGCGGTCACATCCTCTCGGACTGGCGCGATCTCTCCGACCTGAAACTTCTCAACCTCGTGTACGACGTGACGCCGATCGACTACGTGTCCATGGTAGTGACTGAGCTGGGCATGATCCCGCCAACGTCCATCCCCGCTGTGCTGCGTGAATACTCGCGCGATGGCCTCGTGGACGGCGCACTCTAGGTACGAAAGGTGAGTCGAAACGCAGTGAATGCAATGTCTTTTGAATTTTGCCAGTGGTTACTGTTATCGCAGGTTTTTACTGTCCTTCGCCGCGTTCGATACTCTTCTGCTTCTTCCTCTCTTCACGCTCCTGCTGGGCCTTGAGACTCTGCACAGCGTCGACGTCTTCTTCATCGTCCAGGGCCATGAGCTGCGTCATGACGCCCATCAAGTTCGGCTGGCGGAGCTCTCGGAACCGCAGCGACAACATGTCGATGGCTGTCAGCACCTCCATGGCTTCTGCAGCTCCTTCGGTGGCACTAAGCACCGCCATCTTCGGGTATCTCTGGCTGAAGTGAGTGAGCAGCAAGTGGCGGGCGTTCGCTTGCCGCCCCACCTCAATCGCCTCGGCCATCGTGCAGTGCGCCTTGTCCTTGGCTTCTTGCGTGAGCTCGTCCTCAAACGTGGCTTCGTGCACGATCAGGAACGCGCCCTTGGCCTTCTCCGCCAGCTTGTCGCTCGGACGGCAGTCGCCAGAGAACGCGAGCTTGGACCCGTCCACAAACGTCACCACAGCCGCGTACGACTGCAGCGCGTGCTTCACGGGGACGCACTCGAGCTGCGAGATATTGAGAGTCTCTTTCAACCAGACACGGACGCGTGCGGCTTCGGCGTGGGTATCAACGTCCTCGCAACGGGAGTCACTCTCGTCGAAGCTGTAGTTCTCCACGAACGAGTACTTGCCTCGCACGGTCGGGTCCTGCTCCGCGTACTCGTCCAGCCAGAACCGGAGCGGCGTCGGCCCGATCACAAGCAACGGCTCCGTGTTCGAGTCGTCCGGACGATGACTCAGCAGCCGAAGCAAGCCCAAGTGGTGGTCCGCGTGATTGTGCGAGATCCAGACGCACTTTAGCCTATCGACCAGTTCCTGCAGTCTCTTGCTGTCGCCGTTGGCGTAGCGATACAACTGACCCAGACTTCCTTCCCCACAATCCAGCATCAGTCCAGCCCAGTCGCCTCCAATAGGCAGCTCCAAGTACATGCCCGTGACGTTGCGGTACTTGGACGGGATGGCGCACCCAGTGCCGAGGAAAGTGATCCGACCGTCGAGAAGATCCTCATCCAGACTCTTGGTGCTGGAGCTGTCTGGTATCTTGGCTACAATCTCCACACTCTCGCGGATCTGATCGAAATCCAGACGCGGCCAGCAACGGGACGAGTCAAAGCCGCGCCGAGCTTGTGGAGCGAGAATGAACTTGAGCATACTCTCGCCCAGAACCACTTTCGATGATGCTGGATCAGAGCTCACGTTCTCCTCACTGGATGCAGAGAGTTTCAGTGATGAAGAGTCAGGAACAGCACGCGAGAAAGGTTCAATCGTGTCGTTCAGTTCGTGCGCCTCGTTCGAAGGGAATGCGTGCGGGAACACAGCGTGTAATTGGGCTTGAAGCTTCGCAGACGCGCGATACACCGTCTTCTGCGCACAAGAGCCATGTCCAAGCAGCACGTGACGAGCTTGAGCACCGAAACTCCGTGCCCATTCTTGATACTTCGGGTGGCGCAGTACTTCCACGCCTCCAAGGTGGAAAACTACTTCCACCTGCACCTCTGCCTTTCCGTCCACTTCCCTGTACCTCTTAAAGCCTTCACTACTCACAAGAGCATCCACATGTGTTGCAGTAGGACAGCTCACAACGACACATCCAGCAGCAGGTACCGACGGCAACACGCAGTCACTCGACTTGACCACTCGCCCATCAGGAAGAGTGACATCCTTCCCTTGATGTAGTTGTCCGAACAATTTGCCCTTAGGGACACCAAGAGCCTTCGCTTTATCCACCAAAAACTTGCCTCTCTGAGGTCTCGTTTCCACCACGTAGCTTACACTCACATGGCTACATTGCTCTTCACTTTCCGACGACGAAGGGCTTTCATTTAGCTTTCGTTTCGCCCCCGCCTTTGACTTCTCCACAGCCACAGCATGCACCACCACTTCATCATCTTCATAGCAACTTTTCACCTTGTCCTCGTCCGCAATTGACACCTCAGTAGCCTCCAATTTAAAGTCCGGACGGTACAGGAAGTGACGCGTAGCTTTCAGATATTTCTTGGTTCCAGGCGGTCCATTGACATTAATCCCTGGTTTTCCAGTGTCTGAGACGGTAAGGACCATCCCGGGGAGGCCTCCCACTGTATGGGATCTTAGTTTCGTAAGGAAAACCTGCTGCAGCTTGGCCAGACGCACGTGGTGCTCCATACACAGTCGCTGAGTGCCATCTCCCACATTAAAGAGAAAACTGCGCAGCCACCAGATGAAGGTTAGTGAAACGACGTCGCACAGAGCTAGCTATGGATGTCAGCTAGCGCACCGCTTCGTCTCCGTGGACAGCAGAAGACTGGGTGCCGTCTCCAGGGACGCAACGCTGAGCACCTGTGCGTGCACGACCATATTGGCGAATGATCGGTTGACTTGATTGGTTCATATTAAATACGAGTGAAGGTCAGTACTTAATTAAGTGAATTATTGATGAATGATGGTCACTTCAACTAAACCATGTACCCCAATGTAGCCATTTCCTTTTATGGGTCTCTCCTGATGCTATCACGCTTGGGCGTCAGGTCTGGGGCCACAACGCCTGGAAGACGGCCAAGCGAGCTGGATCTACTGGGTCGACGGTGCTTCTGGAAGCTCAAAACTCTCATCGTCACTGCCTCTTGCGCTGGCAGATCCCCCGACGCGTGTCTGCCTGCAACATCATCCAATCCATTGAAGGCGAAGCTGCTCCCTGTTTGAATTGTACAAGAAATTGTCAGTCAGTCATGCAGGAGCGACGCTGGAGCGACTGCGAGACGTACGGGCTTGGGGTTGTGGCAAACTGCCCCGGAACGAGTCGTACTGCGGCAGGTTGTTGGTACTCCCGGTTCTTCGGTTCGGAGACGGTGGTTGAGCCGTGACTACGAACGCATTGGGTGTCTGTCCTTTACTGCCTTTACTGTCGCTCTTGTCTTCGTCTGTAGACTGTTCCGCGACGAAGAGCTTGTCGACGGAGGGGGAGCCATGCTCTAAAGTCATGGGAGCTACAGCGTCACTTCCTCGCTTCGACTTTCCCGGTCGAAACCTCTCTCGAAGAATATCCTCCGCTGTAGGACGGAACTGCTGCTGAGCTGCTGTAGCTGTAAAGTCGATCGTCATGGCCGCTATGGGGCATAGTAACAGCAGCGTCCAGTAGCGTTGAAGCGTGATCATGTACGCTGGTACACCGAACATGTCGTAGCTCATGAAGGTGAAGTGCGGATACACCAACAAGAAGAAGATGAAGAGCCCGACACTGAAGGCCAGTACTGCGAGGTGGTACTTGTTCCAGTTGAGCGCCAGTAGAGCGACCTTGAGCTTCATCGTACCTAGCAACGTCGTGTAGAACAGCGTCCCCACCACGTACAGCCCGTAGTTCGTGTACCGATTGCCAGCGTAACATCCGAAGAAGCAGATCAGCGCGTGAGCTACTGAATTAAGGATCGTCTTGGCAAACACGCGCATATTCAAGTCGCTATCGTGTTGACCGCGTCGATACAGCTGCGGGAACTTTAACACCACATCTTCGGATATATCCTGGTCGAAAATCCCGATAACGATGATTGGTAGCGCCAGGAAGAAGTTCCAGCCTGCCATGACGAAGCTCTCGAACAGGGGAGCACCGGACTGGCCATTGTAGAAGTTAAAGACGAAGAGACTGATGACTAACGCGATGTTCTTGTAGAACGAGTAGCGGATGACTTTACACACGCGTTTGTAGTTGCATCGACCGTGCAGCAGTACCAGGCGGGTAAGGAACCGGAACTGAGCGATCGCGTAGTCACTGGCGTTCACAGCTTGTACCCCTTCTTTCCCACAGATCCCGACTCCAACATGAGCTGTTTGAATCATACTCACGTCGTTAGCTCCGTCTCCGATAGCTAAAGTGATCGGTTGTTCACTTTTACACTCCTGATGCGCTCCCTTACGTACAAGTTGCACGATCTCTGCCTTCTGCGATGGGCTCACTCGACAGGCGATCAATGCTTTACATACCCGAGCGATATCCAACAGCTTTTCACTTAGATTTTCTATCCGCTGTACAGCTTCAGTGGATAATTTCAAGCGAGTATCACGAGACGGGAAGATATGGACGAGAGCTTTACCATCACACACCATCGCGAGGTTCTCAGCCACTTGACCGCCTCGAATGAGCCTCTGGATCTCTGGAGTCTCATGCAAAGCATCCAGTTGGGCACTAAGAGCGTCGATACGTTCTGCATTCACGTATAGCAGCTGCATCTTGTCGTTAATTAACCGACAAGCATGGCCGATATTGACTGCAGTCTCCTCCCGGTCTCCAGTTAATACCCAGACTTTAATACCAGCCTGTGCGAGGTCGAAGATAGCAGAGGGAACTCCGTCCTGCAGTTTATCCTCAATAGCTGTCACTCCTAATAGCTGCATGTTCTTCTCCACCATCTCGGCGCAAGTATCGAGTTTGTTTTCACGGTCATTCAGAGCTGTAGAAGCAGCTATATACGCTTCGTTATACTCGTGGTACTCTTCTTCTGTTAATACTCTTCGACCAAGCACAAGCGTTCGTAGTCCTTCCCGTGCGTAATTCTTTAAATGTCCAACCAATTTCGCATGAGCAGCAGTATCACTATCGTTCTTTCCAGTTGCAGCGCGCTCCAGCATCATATTGTCCGCGCCTTTGCAGTACAAAACGTATTCATGGGTGTCCTCGTTCACCGCCACAACGGACATGCGCTTACGGGTCGAGTTGAACTCGTTGACGTTCACGATAGTGTAACATTTCGTCCGGGGCTCTTGCACGCCGGTTTTGGCAGGAAGTAAAGATGGTTTGCACGAGATCTCGACCTTCATGAGCGGCGCAGGGGCGATAAAGTTATACCCGAGACACTTGGCAGCCTTCACTAGCGCTTCTTCGTCAGGAGAGGAAGCTCTATAAGCTACAGCTCCAGTCTTAACGTCCGTCTCGGGGATTACAGTGTGGCAAATAGACAATAAAGTGAGGAATTCGTGGATAAGTTCACCTTGCTTGCCTCCAGCGTATAACGCACGTAATAACCCGGGGTCATCGAAGTGAATCTGAGGGTCAAAGTGAACTTGCGCGTCTTTTGGATCGCAGCCTTCTTCTCCTTGAAGTGGGTGAGCAGCTACAGCTTCACGGACATCGTCTGTAGAGCCGATATCCAGTCTCAAGCCGCTTTCACAGCTTTGACCCTTAGTCAATAAAGGGTTAACCTTCGCTTTCGTTGGACTCTGCTTCTTCGCTGGGGGTTTCCCACTGGCTAAAGCAGCTACAGCTCGTCCGATTTCCGTAGTACCAAAGCCATAGGAAATACCTCCAATAGAGCATTTGCGGAACTCCATGACGTTGCACGTTAAAGTTCCCGTTTTGTCACTGAAAACGTACTCCACTTGGCCTAATTCCTCGTTCAATTCAGAGGTGCGTGCTATCGCGTGGGTACCTTCGTACGACA
This sequence comes from Phytophthora plurivora, assembly GCA_030027945.1. NCBI lineage: Eukaryota > Oomycota > Peronosporomycetes > Peronosporales > Peronosporaceae > Phytophthora > Phytophthora plurivora. Next base: position 839,483 of record CP125266.1, read on the forward strand.
TCTTAGAGTCTCCAGTGATCCGGTTTGCCTGCAACACCTTGATAATATCCAACGAAACGTAGAGAGAAATCGGCACCAGGTTGTTGTACAGAATCAGAAATGTGAAGAAGTTGACGATAAAGTCGTCCGCTTGGTCCGCTTCCTTGATAAACGGCAGGTACCACACCCGATTGGCGTTCTTTTTACTCCAGTGTGAAGCCGCTATGGCACTCGCTAAGCAGAGGCCAAACATCGTCGAGAAGATCAGCAGCATACAGCGGTTCGCTGTTCGGTACAATTTACTTTGCTTCGAAGGCGCTGCACGTGAATTCTGCAGTAATTTCGTTTCACAGCCCGTAAAAATCACCAGACCGACGATAAAAGCGCAACTTCGGAGACTGCAGCCGCGTAAAAGGAGGTTTTCGGGGCCCAGAGGTACTGCTGTCTCTCCTCGATCGCTGTCGCGTAGTATTAAACGCCCAGTAAATGTGTAGAGCTGGTTGTTGGGATGTTCGTGCTCCAATGACCCTCGCAGTCTCCGTACAGCCGAAGCGCATACTGTTTCTTGAGCGATTGGAGCTCCCTGTAGCTCCCGCCAACCAACGAGTTGTGCTGTAGGTTTGATAGCTATTCGACGTTTGAGGTTCGTCTCTCCGTCTAGATTGGAAGTCTCGATAAAGCACCGTCCTTCCTCTTCGGATGTGGCCATAATTACCATGTCGGCGGGTAATTCCTCGCGGTTTTCCACGCAAACGAGCTGTCCGACCTGTAAATCTTGCCATGCAATTAATTCCGTCTGTCCTGCAACATTGATAATCTACAGGAAGATAGGAATTGTGAGTTTTTCTTACTTTAAAAAGTAAAAAAAAAAAATGACGTACACGACAAGAACGGCGGTTCTGCTTGTCGTCCGCTTGGTGACGCTTGAAGTCCTCACTTCCCTGCTTCACCATCGTTACTAAAAGCACAAATAACAGCGGTCCTGCCGTTGTGAACCGATTCGTCGGCGACCAAGGCGTCGCAAGCTACAAATTTCTGTTAGATTTGCATCAAAGCTTATTGTCGAAATTTCAGATACAATTTTACCTGTAACACCGAAATGAGGAGGAAGTAAACGTTGGCAACGACACGGAAGAACTCGAAGATGGTCTTAGGCACGAAGCTCGCGACCGTGTACTTGGACGTGACCATGATGTTGCGTGCGTACTGCTTGGTCGTGATGAGCTGTTGGTTGGCGTCGCTGTCGTTCAGAAAGGCTACACGGGGCTCCATCCCAGCCACCGCGGCCGAAGATGCGCCTACATTTCCTTTCATGGACCGCACGTGCACGCGGCGGATCTCACCCTGGTGGGCAGGGCAAACCAATGTCAACGCTGTTGATGCTGGCGCCAGTGACGCCTCCTGCAGGAAATGCCTTGACGAGGTCGGAAACCGGCAGCGCTTTATTGAAAAACCGACGCTAATGTAAGATAAGACAGCGCGTTGCGGTGGAATCCACGCTCACAATTAGCTTTAGTTCCGTTGCAACCCTTCCGGAGGTACATGTAACGGTTGCACATGACGCTATATGCATTGATTGGATAACATTAAGATCGTGTTGGTTTCACTAAAGACCAAGTTGAAGTAGATGTAGCCATCTCATCAAATCTCATGAGCGGTCATTTGCTCACTTGCAGTCATGGGCATTACGATCTCGCAGCCTGTGGACGGCAAGTGCAATGACAGTCCGTTGGCAGTCGCTGCTGTCGCGGAGATAACGCAGTGTGAGTGTGTTTGCTGAAGGAATTAGTAGTTTTGTGTGTTTTAAACGTTCTTTTTATCGTGTTTGCAGTCGCACTGGTGCAACTTCAAGCTTTGCAAGCTATTTGGTGCTCAGAGGAAAGTGAAGAAGGGGATTTAGCAACACGCGAGGCGGATATAAGCTGTGAAGACTTCGAAGAAGCGCTTCATAGCGTCAAGTTTGCAGCTTCTGACCGCGCGATATTCGATCGACTGTTTACCTTGCTAGATCGCACTGGAGATGAACGGATTTTCGCAACTGAGTTCCTCATAGGCGTCTCTCTACTGCTACGTGGATCCCTCGGAGTGAAGGTTCAAGCTGCTCTTCAGTTTGCAAGCGATGCAGACAGTTCAGAAGGCGGATTATCCCCCGAAGGACTCAACTTCGCACTGACAACGTTAACTTCAATCGCAAGTTTCTTCGGAGATCCACTGGTACCAGCAGAAGACGTACGTCGTGTGGTAGAGGACGTATATGGCTCGGAAGAACTGGTGAAGCGGATTGAGGAGCACTCAGTCGTGCAGAAGTACGCGTACGCCAACTGAACCAGGAGGAGAAAATGTACTGTTTTAGCTGAGATGTTTGGCGAACGTGTATTGGCAACGACGTCGCATCATCTCCGACCGTGTAGCTTGTTGCTTATACTTCGCTCGCTTAGCAGCTAGTTGATCCATAGTCCCAGGACGTAGTACGAGGCCTCGTGTAGCATTCACAATGACCGTCACGTCTTCCCCTTGCTCTACTGGAACGTCTTCTTCTTGCCAATTGTTGTTACTGTTTCCATGATAATGACAATGGTTGTCATCTCGAGGCCTGGATCTCTCAGTGCGGAAAAGCGGGGGAGCTGTAGCGGACCGATCGCCTAAATGCTCTACAAACCGAGCACACAGGCCTAACTCTTCGTCTTCATGGTCATGCCGAGGTCGCTTCGAAGCCAGAGGAGTTAGAGCGGATCGTGGTGAGCCTGAAACCGTTCTACCTTCCACCCCGTTCTCCAATAAAGACGCAGTAGGTTGAGAAGCTCCTTGCAGCATCCACTGGGACTCTCGCGACGCCATTTGCACCGATTGGGTCTGTATAGAAGTCGACGGGAGTGCAGCAGGTGCAGTCACCGTTCGAGTGAGACTGCTGTAGTTGAAAGCGGAACCTCCCAGAACTAATTCATGGTACTCATGGGGTAATGTCGTTAGTTCAGATACACAAGAAGGAGGTTCAGGAGGGACCATCGATGAGGATACACTGAGTGTCGGAGGTTCTAGAGCTGACAACTCCGGGTTACGGTCCTTATCCAAGGCGACTGGAGATAAATTCGCCACTGGAATATCCGAGATATTTTCTTTAGATGAGATCCGTTGATGAGGAACAGCTCTAGCAAGATCTTCGTCCGCATCGAACTCAGTGTCCCAAGGTGAGACTGTGGCTTCAAACCCGTCGTCTACAGGTAATTTCTTCATTCTTTTCGTGCCTGAATCGTGTCTGGGCTGGGATTTCCCAGGTAAAGATAACCACAAGGGAGTAGCTCCCTGCAACTCACGTGAATCAGATCTTCTCGCCTTTGATGCGCTGCTTCGAGAGCGGGATAAAATCTCAGCTTGCAGACTTCCTGTCAAATATCCCGTGGTTTTGTAGCTATCGGTAAAATCTAGCCCCTGATCAGTAGGACGACCGCCACCGCGTTGTTGTCGGGTTTTACTATTGCCACTATACGCTCCACTCCGACCTCGATTCCCAATATCATCTTGTACAGGTGGTAGCAATCTCTTAGCAGGAGAAGCAGTCCCATCGAAGGTGTAGAATGGTAACGTAGGGTTATCCGACTTCTTTCGGATACTTGAAGATAAATTGTCCTTAACGCCAGCTCCCGGACTGTCGAAACCCAAGCCGGAAACGTATTCACGAGGAGCTTGAGAGTTGGACTGATTGTCGTTCGCGAACTGCTGAAATTGAGCACTTTCATCATTCTCCTCTAGCCAGAATTTGTTTTTCCCTCTTGTATGGTGAATTCCAGAGGTAGGATGGGAATTATCAGCAGATGAAGCCACTTCAAGAGCTGCGAGACGTTTGTTGGCTTGGGGAATATCGTCAAAAACAATTCCACCAGGTTTCTTGTCACCTTTGGGCTTCGCTTTCGAAGATAAAATCGCCTGTCGCGCTCCAGCAGCGCCAACTCTTGCAGTCTCAATCTCTCCAAAGGTACCAATTCCACCTGTTTTCAGTCCGGACGTTTTCAGTTGAGGCGTTGAGTTAGTCATTACGTTTTGTAGGCCACCTGAAGCTGGGAGTCCGTCCATACTGACGCTACCAACGCCAATTCCAGGTTTGGTGCCTCCTGCCGACAACTTACTGGGTTTCTGCTGTCTCAGAGGAGAATTAGCCACGGGAACACCGACATTTAGAGATACTTTGGTATTCGGGATACTGTTAACCACAGTATCTTCTACTACCACAGGAGCTCGAGGTTGAGCGGACCGTAAGCGGTGCATGGCCACCAACGCATTCACTCCTTCGTCTTCTTTCACTGCGATAGTATTCTCCCGTACAGTGGTTAAAGGCGTTTTGGCTTTTGCAGATGCAACTCGAGATTTCGCACTGGATCCTCGCAGTCCCGTAGGAGTTTTAGGCTCCTCTGTATCAGTAGTAGGAAACCCGTTGAGCCCTCCCAATCCAAAAGCTCCAAGCGTAATAATACTCGCACGTCGCTCTCGTAAACGTTCGGCACCAGGAAGTGGAATATTCTCAACTTCTGGAACAATTTGAGTTGGACCAGCGCTGTTCGGTGGGGTTTTCCGTGCACTTTGCAATAGTTTAGTGGCTATAAACCCCACCGAGTGCGTACGAGTTACTTGCGGTGGTAATTGGATGGATGCATTCTCTTCTTCATCATCATCTTCTTCATCGGAGCCTTCACTAGGCAGTTCTGCCTCATCGTCAACTTCATCAGGCGAATCAGATTCTGACTCTGATTCTTCGTCATCGTCAATAGCTCGAATCTGCTTTAGAGACCGCAATAACCTCCGTCCTTCGTCGTTTGGGTCCCGTTTGTTTCGTCGTAAAGAACTCACTCGTTGTACCAGTGTTCGAAGGAAGGCGATATATTCTTCCACGTCGATCGTTTCACACCAGAGATCTGCCAGTTCAAAGACACTGTCAAAGAAGTTGGCAAAGCCCATAATGGCTTCACCTCTGCTGTCTCTCAGCCAGTCTTCTTTGATCGTTTTCTCCATACGGCGAAGACGGCGTTTAGTGGCGTCCGGCTCAAGACTGCGACCAATACGTCGGAACAATGACGCGTACCCATGTTGGTCGATACACCCCATCTCGTCCCTGGGAAGCTCCACCGACCAGAGCTGCTTCACAGCGTCTATCACATCCGGATGATTACGAAGACTGAACCGCAGTGCAAGAGCTTCTGGCGTGTAGTTTAGTATCTCTTGAGCGTCATGTTCACTTCTTGCTCGACTGTACAAGTCCTCAGTGAGCAATACTGGACCATCTTCCCAGTTTTTAAGTAATCCTTTGGCCTTGAGCAGTGCCTCCTCTTGCAGATGTTGGTACTTTTGACGCTTGAGAGTCTGCAGGCGAGCAGCTTTGATGGTGAAGTTGAGTTTGAGCCATAGGACACTGGAGGATCTCTGCTTCCAACTCCCCTCACGTCGGAACGTTGGTTCAGTAGCCACAGCGACGGCTTTCCCTCGACGTCCAGCAGAATGTTTCGACCGCTTTCTATCCATCCTGTGGACGAACTATAAATATTGGGGAAACATGAAAAATGGTGATACACCGATATTTCGCAACAAAATATTAAACCAATAACAGTTTTTGACATTTCTAGGATGTACGATCAATCCAATCGTTTTTATCCTTTCTGAGGGATGTCTTCTATGTCAATCAATGGTAGTCATCAAGGCTTCAAAACGGAACTTACAGAACTCAATTTCTTTCTTGATTCACAAGCACCTGCCAAAAATGCCCTCGTTGGATGATTTCCCGGTGTTAACCTCTGTCTACGTGGTTTGTCGCGAATGTCTGACGCCTCATGAGCTCCCGAACGTCGTTCTACTCATCGACTCGTTCTTGGGAGTAGGTTCCATGGTCGAAGCCTGCGATCTCGGTTCCTTGCGGCTGATGTCACGCGTCGCCGCCAGGAATCCCAAGCGTCATTGGGGCGATGTGGCCAACGTTGCTGCCGAGTCCGGACGCGTTCATATCTTGCAGTGGCTGTCAGATTTCCACACTGATCGATGCGACTGGGGCGTCGACATTCTGGACACCGCGGCGGAATTCGGCCACCTATCGGTGGTCAAGTGGCTACACACGCACCGCCAGGACGGATGCACCACGAGTGCAATGGATCATGCAGCATGGGACGGATTCCTGCCTGTTGTTAAGTGGCTCCATGCCAACCGCAGTGAAGGATGTACTAATGCAGCCATGGACTTAGCGGCCATGCATGGACACTTAAAAACCGTCAAGTGGTTGCATTACAATCGCACGGAGGGATGCACAACATTCGCAATGGACTGCGCGGCGGGAAGGGGGCATTTAGATGTGGTAAAGTGGCTACATGAGAAGAGAACGGAGGGATGCACAACGGACGCAATGGACTGGGCGGCGAGACGGGGGCATTTAGAGGTGGTAAATTGGCTACATGAGAACAGAACGGAAGGGTGCACAACGAACGCAATGGACTTTGCGGCGAGAAATGGGAGTTTAGATGTGGTAAAGTGGCTTCATGAAAACAGGACAGAGGGGTGCTCAACGGACGCCATGAAGTGGGCGGCGGGAATGGGCCATCTACCGGTGATAAAGTGGCTGCATGAGAACAGAACGGAGGGATGTACGCCATTAGCGATGGCATTCGCTGCCGAAAACGGACATCTGAAGGTTGTTAAGTGGCTTCATGAGAATCGAAGCGAAGGCTGCCCGAAGTTCACCTTTAGTTCAGCGGCACGTAATGGCCACCTCAGAATAGTCCAGTGGCTGGATGCACACGGATACAAGAGAAGGTTCCGCTACGCGTTAGAAACTGCTACGGAATATGGGCGCATTCATATCATTAAATGGTTGCTGAGTTCGATAGATAATGGCGACAGCTTTACTCGTTTCGCGCTGGACATCGCGATAAAGATGCGTCAGCAGCAGGTGATTCAATGGCTGGAACCTCAAGTCCAGCCACTGTGGTGTTTTCCGGAGGTTGAAGCAAACACCAAACACAAAGCAGGGCAGGTGGCGATCCTGCAGGAACTTGTAGCCAAGTGTATTGATGTACGCGGTAGCTAGAGTGAGAGGATAAGCCAGTCGTCACCAACCTTCCGTCTCAAATGAAAGTATACAGCTCTGATGCTGATGGCAGCATCAAAGGCAGTATGCAAGACAGCCAGAGATTCCACTTGGATCACTGGCGGCCTGTCCTACAAGATCCATGAATATTTGGTCAGGCCCTGAATGACAGAACCTGCCATCGCCAATGGAGGATGCTGACTCAGATGCACCAGAGTCAGACATCCCTCCATCTGTGATTAACCTGGATGCACCAGGTTGCTCACTGTCTAGTCGTCAAACTTGATGGCGGCGGAATCCGGCTTGACGCCTGCAATTCACCACAGCCACTAAGCGTTGATGCCCGCTAACGATGAACATTTCTATTGGGATTGTCCATCACATCCACAAAAAGTAACAACTAGAAATCAATTTTATAGTAATAGAAAGCTTGTAAAATACATTTAAGGGGAGTTGTTGATCAAGAAGAAGTTTGCAGCCTAACCCAGCACCAACGTGGCCTACGATATGGCCTACTCGGACTTTGAGTCGACTCTACAGCGACTCACAACGCTGGACTCGGCCTTGAAGAGCTGCTGGATCGCTCAAGACTTTCCACGGCTCAGCCAGCTCCGTGGTTGGCGCTATTGACGGTCTGTCGTCGGGAGGCACGGGCACTGCCAGTTTCCAGCAGAAACCGGTCGGGGCTTCGGAGATGCAGCAGTTCGCCGGTGAAGCTCGTGTGGCCTGTGCAGATGTGGATATGATGGTGCTGCAGGAAACGTACGGGCGTCTCGAGCAGGAGGTGCCGTCTCAAACTTTGTATAGACTTGGGAAAACGTAAGTCGGTTCGTACGTTCAATGTGTAGCTCCAAAATATTGAAACGCACTAGTTTCATACAAAGGAAGGCACCCAGTAGTTTATCAAATCATTTCCTTAAGTAAGCTTTTACAAAAGAGAAGGCACTGAAGCTGCCGCTGTCGAATCTCGAGCTCGTCGTGATGGAAGACGGAACTCCTCCACTTTTCACTGCAGTATCGTAGATCCACGAGTTCCCCCGGAAGTGCATGGCCTCCTCCATTTTTGCTGTTAGTGAGTTGCTTGGAAGCTGTTGGATTTCAAAATGCCTCAAACGTCATCAGAAAGATAAGGTAGCTTTTCGTTACCGGTATTAGCTCACCTTGCGAATTCGATATGAGTACATTTCAAAGGACACTTTCTGTCAAAGAAAAAATTTCTTTGATGAAAGATGATAAGCGACTACATAGTCTTACCCTACAATAATTAGTCGCTAAGCATCATCAACGCTTCAAAATGTAAATTGGTCACAGCTCCATGGGACTTTTCCACATTCATTCATCTGCCGTGTCCGATAGAAATGCCTTCCTTGCTGGATGATCTCCCGGTGTTAACCTCTGTCCGCGTGGTTTGTCGCGAGTGTCTGTCGCTTCATGAGCCCCCGAACGTCGTTCTACACATCGACGAGTTCTTCGGAGTGGGTTCCATGGTCAAAGCCTGCAAGCTCGGCTCTTTGTGTTTGATGTCCCGCGTCACCGCCAGAGATATTAATACTGAGGCTCATTGGGGCAACGTAACTGGTATAGCTGCTAAGTCCGGACACGTTTATATTTTGCAGTGGTTGTCGGATTTGCACGCTGCTCGATGCGACTGGGGTGTCGACATTTTGGACACTGCGGCGGAATGCGGTCATTTATCGTTGGTCAAGTGGCTACACACGAACCGCCAAGACGGATGCACCACAGGTGCAATGGATGGGGCTGCCTGGGGTGGACACCTGCTTATTGTCAAGTGGCTGCATGAGAACCGCGGAGAAGGATGCACCAAAATTGCTATGGACTTAGCGGCGAAATATGGACACCTGGAAATAGTCAAGTGGTTGCATTACAACAGAACGGAGGGATGCACTAGTCTCGCAATGGACTGGGCAGCGGAATTCGGTCATCTAAATGTAATTAAATGGCTACATGAGAACAGAACGGAAGGGTGTTCAACAGCAGCTATGACCTGGGCCGCAGAAGCCGGTCATCTCGATGTTTTAAAGTGGCTTCATGAAAACCGAACAGAGGGATGCGCAAACTACGCAATGAACAATGCGGCGAGAATGGGGCATCTTAATGTGGTCAAATGGCTTCACGAAAACCGAACGGTGGGATGCACGACTGATGCGATGACCTACGCTGCCGAAATGGGACATCTGGAGGTTGCTCAGTGGCTTCATGAGAATCGAAGCGAAGGCTGCTCGAAAGACGCTTTTCGTTTAGCTGCACGTAATGGCCACCTCGGAATGATCGAGTGGCTGGATGCACACGGGTACAACCTGTTGCACAACAGCGACTTCTATGGCGCGTTTGAAGGTGCTACGGGAAATGGACACATTTCTATCATTAAGTGGTTACTGCGCTCGATGGGCAACAAACCACAGCGCGAGAGTTGTAGTCGTTGGGCGCTCGAAATCGCGGTAAATAGAAACCAGGAGCAGGTGATTCGATGGCTTTCAAGTCGATCCGGATCCAGCCACTAGGCTACAGCAAGTGGATGCCTGCTAACGATGCAAAATTCTATCGAAATCCCTCCCTCTTCCCAAAATCAACAAAAGATTAAAGTTCGAGAAAAACAATATATATGTGAACTTCAGTCTCGGCATCTTAACCCCTTAAGCCTTAAGCTTGTACAAAAGAGAAGGCACTGAAGCTGCCGCTGTCGAATCTAGAGCTCGTCGTGATGGAAGACGGAACTCCTCCACTTTTCACTGCAGTGCCGTAGATCCACGAGTTTCTGGGAGCTGCAGCCTGAATCTTCTGGTAAGGCATGAGGTTGCCGTCCTCTTGGTCTTTCGTCACGCTGTTACGCCGTCTCCAGGAGGCCTGAACAGCTTGAGACACTTTCGGACTCATCACCAGCGACGGTCTCGAGACGCTCGGGGGCTGCACCAGTAGAGCGGTACTCTTTGACATCTTGAGCTCCGGTCGGAAGACCCTGTCCACTGCCAGTTTACCAGGCGACAACTGCTGTTTGATTGGAGTTGGAGAAGGTTTGGGAGTCTTCTTGTTCTTGTTGCCGATCTGAACGTGGCGAACGTGAGGTTTCACCATCCCATTTGCCTTCGGAAGGAACGTCGGATCGGTGCCATCAGAGCGGATCAACGACAAAAGCTTGCGTGCACCTTCCCGAACTGCCTGCTTGTGTGTCCCCGTTCGAAGAGCGTCAAGTTGCTGCATGAGCGTCGCATTGGACCGGAAGGCAGGGATATAACGACCAGCGAACGACTTGATCTCCACCAGCATCTGCATCAGAACGATCGCCTTCGCTCGCACTTGCCACGAGCGTTGCGCGTCGCCATCCTGCAGTCGACCAGCAAAAGCTGCTGCCACATTGGCGGCCTCGAGACGCGGAATTTGAGCTAGGAGCCGCTGCACACTGTCAGCATCGGGGACGACCTGGATGCCGCCGGGAGAAGTGCACAACACCACCAGCTTCGCTTCATACCCAGAGACGTTCACAGAGGTCTGGCCACAGTCGAAGCTGTAAATGGAACAGAAGGGTTAGCCACCGTCTGCTGGACTATAGTAGCAGAGAATTGAGATCCACTTACTCTTCAAGCTCGGCATCAGGGGTTAGACCCACCCAAGCCTTGCGCATGGCCTTGGGAATGGGTTTGATCGCACGGTTTTTCTCGGGGTCATCGCGCTCATTGTGCTCCTCTTCATTCGCAAGAAGAGCGCAACGTTTGTCCGGGGAGAAGTCCTGGTAGTCCCAGTCCTCACTGGGTGTAGAGCAACGGATTCAGTCAGTTCAAGTTTTGCCACTGGGTTTGAGTAACTAGTGAGTTGACTTACATTGCCTGCTCGACCTGGTGCAGGTACTTGTCCTTGAGCTCATCCAGGAAGTGCATGGCCTCCTCCATCGTTGCTGGTGTTGAGTTGCTTAGAAGCTGTTGGATTTCGAAGTGAACATCTTTGAGCAAGCGCTTATCAAACGTCTTCAGTCACCTGTACGCGATACGATTGAGGAAGGCGGAAGGGATAAGGTGGCCAAGGTGCTTTACCGTCATCTGATAATTTTAGCTCACCTTGCAAATTCGATATGGATACATTCTACTGGACACTTTCTGTCAAAGAAGACCAACAATTTACACGTAGTCGCAAATGATCTTGAAGACTTCAAATTACTAATTGCAAGAACGATCAGAATTCTGTGCGCATTCGTGCATCTACCGTGTTCGCTAGAAATGCCTTCGTCGCTGAACGATTTCCCGGTGTTAACCTCTGTCCGCGTGGTTTGTCGCGAGTGTCTGTCGCTTCATGAACTCCCGAACGTCGTTCTACACATCGACGCGTTCTTGGGAATGGGTTCCATGGTCAAAGCCTGTAATCTAGGTTCCTTGCGGTTGATGTCCCGCGTCGCCTCCAGGGATACCGAGGGTCATTGGGGAAATGTGGCCAAGATTGCCGCTCAATCCGGGCACGTCGATATCTTGCAGTGGCTGTCGGAGTTCCACACTGATCGATGCGACTGGGGCATCAGCATTCTGGACACCGCGGCGGGACGCGGCCACTTATCGTTGGTCAAGTGGTTGCACACGCACCGCCAAGACGGATGCACCACGAGAGCAATGGATCAAGCAGCCGAGGGTGGGTACCTGCCTATTGTCAAGTGGTTACATGCCAATCGTAGTGAAGGATGCACCGCAGACGCTATGGACTTAGCGGCAAGAAATGGACACTTGGAAACAGTCAAGTGGCTTCAAGAGAACAGAACCGAAGGATGCACAGTGTTCGCAATGGACTGGGCGGCGGAAAATGGCCATCTAAATGTGGTTAAATGGCTTGATGGCAACCGAACGGAGGGGTGCACAACAGACGCAATGGACATGGCGGCGGAATTTGGACTTCTAGATATGGTAATGTGGTTAAATGAGAACAGAAAAGAAGGCTGCACTGCGTACGCAATGGATTGGGCGGCAAAATCGGGCTTTTTAAATGTGGTAAAGTGGCTGCATGACAACCGAACGGAAGGCTGCACACACTACGCAATGAACCTTGCGGCGACAATGGGTCATTTAGATGTGGTAAAATGGCTACACGAGAACAGAACGGAGGGATGTACGCCGTTAGCGATGACATACGCTGCCGAAGACGGACATTTGGAGGTTGTTCAGTGGCTTCACGAGAACCGAAGCGAAGGCTGCTCTGAAGACGCCTTTCGTTTGGCAGCACGTAATGGCCACCTTGAAATCGTGCAGTGGCTGGATGCACACGGGTACACGTGTGACTTCCGCAGCGCGTTAGAAGCTGCTACGGGAAAGGGACACAGTCCTATCATCAAGTGGATACAACACGCAAGTTTTACTCGTTTCCGACTGAAGATCGCGGTAAAGAAGAACCGCCAGCGATGAGTGCCAAGTCGAGCTGGATTCACTCATTACGCAGGAGATTTCTAGATGTCTGTTTTAACGATGACCAATTTTATCGGGGTTCTCAACAAGATGAATAAAACTTCAAGTCTGATACCAACATAGTTGTAAAGTTTAAGCAAACGGTCTGTTCACGAATATGTTTCGACATCTTTACGCCTGTACAAAAGAGAAGGCACTGAAGCTGCCGCTGTCGAATCTAGAGCTCGTCGTGATGGAAGACGGAACTCCTCCACTTTTCACTGCAGTGCCGTAGATCCACGAGTTTCTGGGAGCTGCAGCCTGAATCTTCTGGTAAGGCATGAGGTTGCCGTCCTCTTGGTCTTTCGTCACGCTGTTACGCCGTCTCCAGGAGGCCTGAACAGCTTGAGACACTTTCGGACTCATCACCAGCGACGGTCTCGAGACGCTCGGGGGCTGCACCAGTAGAGCGGTACTCTTTGACATCTTGAGCTCCGGTCGGAAGACCCTGTCCACTGCCAGTTTACCAGGCGACAACTGCTGTTTGATTGGAGTTGGAGAAGGTTTGGGAGTCTTCTTGTTCTTGTTGCCGATCTGAACGTGGCGAACGTGAGGTTTCACCATCCCATTTGCCTTCGGAAGGAACGTCGGATCGGTGCCATCAGAGCGGATCAACGACAAAAGCTTGCGTGCACCTTCCCGAACTGCCTGCTTGTGTGTCCCCGTTCGAAGAGCGTCAAGTTGCTGCATGAGCGTCGCATTGGACCGGAAGGCAGGGATATAACGACCAGCGAACGACTTGATCTCCACCAGCATCTGCATCAGAACGATCGCCTTCGCTCGCACTTGCCACGAGCGTTGCGCGTCGCCATCCTGCAGTCGACCAGCAAAAGCTGCTGCCACATTGGCGGCCTCGAGACGCGGAATTTGAGCTAGGAGCCGCTGCACACTGTCAGCATCGGGGACGACCTGGATGCCGCCGGGAGAAGTGCACAACACCACCAGCTTCGCTTCATACCCAGAGACGTTCACAGAGGTCTGGCCACAGTCGAAGCTGTAAATGGAACAGAAGGGTTAGCCACCGTCTGCTGGACTATAGTAGCAGAGAATTGAGATCCACTTACTCTTCAAGCTCGGCATCAGGGGTTAGACCCACCCAAGCCTTGCGCATGGCCTTGGGAATGGGTTTGATCGCACGGTTTTTCTCGGGGTCATCGCGCTCATTGTGCTCCTCTTCATTCGCAAGAAGAGCGCACCGTTTGTCCGGGGAGAAGTCCTGGTAGTCCCAGTCCTCACTGGGTGTAGAGCAACGGATTCAGTCAGTTCAAGTTTTGCCACTGGGTTTGAGTAACTAGTGAGTTGACTTACATTGCCTGCTCGACCTGGTGCAGGTACTTGTCCTTGAGCTCATCCAGGAAGTGCATGGCCTCCTCCATCGTTGCTGGTGTTGAGTTGCTTAGAAGCTGTTGGATTTCGAAGTGAACATCTTTGAGCAAGCGCTTATCAAACGTCTTCAGTCATCTGTACGCGATACGATTGAGGAAGGCGGAAGGGATAAGGTGGCCAAGGTGCTTTACCGTCATCTGATAATTTTAGCTCACCTTGCAAATTCGATATGGATACATGAAACAGCGCTGGAGCAAAAGGCTAGTGTGTTGATACGGATGTCACGAACACTAGCAACTCGTCGCTTTCGTCTACCGTTTGAGGTGTTTGCGCTTGATGTTGTCCATCCAGTTCAATTGATCCAGATTGACTTCGCCGCTCAGCGCATGAACAAACAGCCGCGGTGTCTTGTCCTCTTCTTCATTTTGAGTGCCGGTATCATTCTCCTTCATGAAAAAAGACGTTCGCATAGCGTCGTCCTTGGCACTGTCCATGTTGATCTTGCCGGTTGAACTTGAAGCGGCCATAACAGCACCCTCCTGTGCACAAAGCTCCCCAGTGAAGACGGCGTAGTCCTCATCCAGTTGGTCCATCTCACTGCCGGTAAACTCACAGTCTTTGCCCACAGTTACCTTCGTACCATGCAATTCCACATCGATCGGTGCTGCTGGCTGTAGCGAAACACGGACGTTTCCACCCACCAGAATGCTACTGGATGCGTCATTCGTCCACGAGTCAAAGTGCGCCACGACGTCGCACTTGTCGCCGCTGTCTTCAACCTCTAACGCACCAGTGACGCTATCCACCTCCAAACTCTTCAAGCCTTCACTTGATACACGAAGATACCCGTGCATATTGCCCACCCGCAGCATCGACTGACCGCTCTGATTCGTTGACACGATGTTGCAAGTCGAAGCGTAAATGGCTCCAAACTCGGATCCCTTGCTCTCCCCTTTACCGATCTTTACCTCTGCTTTACCAGCCATCAGTCTCTTGCACTTGACACCTTCTTGAGCCTCCAGCCTCACTGTTTCCCCTTCTACCAATGCCGACACCTGAATCTGTCCGCCATTCGTCTTCAAGCTCACGTGTTTGCCTCGAACCTTGTTCACCTCAATGTCTCCACGTCCCAGGACCACCTTCACATCTCCCTCGATCTTGTCCTTAAGCGTGACGCTGCCATTCGTCACTGCCACGTTCAGATCCACCGTGTGAGGCAGCAGAAGCTGCACTTTAGCGTCCAAAACGTCGTTTTTAGCGATACGCAGCGCTCTGACACTCTCAGCACCGCTAACTGATCCCTCATCAGCCTCTTCTTCAATATTAAAGAAGTTCTGGATGTCAATTGCGTTGTCTGAAGCTGTAAACACCCTCAAAGCGAAGTCATCCGAACTCAAAACCGGCACAATCTCCAATTCCGTTCGTGCAGCGTCCACAGCCTTAAACTGCACTTTGCTCTGATGCGTCAACTGCGATAAAGACAGCGACGTCTCCACTATACGATCCGAAGCGCTAGACAACAGACGCGTCCTCACAGACGACAGCAACGACAACCGACGGCGCAGCATCATTCCAGCTAAATGTGTGGTGAGGAATGAAGGTCAAAGTCACAAATAAGAAAAATAGTCCTAATTAGTCTAATCCTATCCTATCACATATATGCTGTATCATAAGTGAGATTGACCCCCACTGGTGGCCAGCAAAGCTGCCCTTCCATTAGCAATAGGCTCTACCTCTTCCTCTCTTCTTCCTCCTCCTTAACTGTAGCCATGCGTCCGATCCTGCTTAAAGGCCACTCGCGGTCCTTGACCATGATCAAGTACAACCGCGAGGGCGACCTGCTGTTCTCGTGCGCCAAGGACCACACGCCCAACCTCTGGTACAGCGACACTGGGGAGCGCATTGGCACGTACGTGGGTCACTCGGGCGCTGTCTGGGCCTGCGACGTCAGTTACCACTCGGAGCGTCTCCTTACGGCTGCAGCTGACGCTACTGTGAAGCTCTGGGACGTGCAGACGGGCGAGGAGCTCTTCTCCTTCCCGCACACGGGTCCGGCCCGCAGTGTCAACTTCAGCACGGGCGACCAGTACTTCGTGTCGGTTGCTGACAAGTTCTCGGACAATCCGGCCTCGGTGTTCGTGTACGAGCTGGCGGCCGACGTGGCCAACCAATCGGCTGAGCCGGTGCTGACGATCTCCAAGCACGGCCACGAAGGCCGCATCACCGGCGCCTACTGGACGCCGTTGAACAAGGCCATCATGACTACGGGCGGAGATGGCACTATCAAGCTGTTCGACCCGAAGACTGGCGAGTTGCTGGAGAGCCACGACATCCACACGGGTGAAATCACCAATGTGGCCTTCAACAAGTCCAAGACGCTGGCTATTACGTCCTCCAAGGACAACACGGCCAAGTTGCTGGATGTGGAGACCATGAAGGTGCTCAAGGTGTACGAGACGGACCGTCCCGTGAACTCGGCTGCTATTTCCCCTATCAAGGAGCACGTGGTGCTTGGTGGTGGTCAGGAGGCTATGAGTGTGACTACCACTTCGGGACGAGTGGGCAAGTTCGAGGCTCGTTTCTTCCACATGGTCTTCCAGGAGGAGTTCGGACGTGTTAAGGGCCACTTCGGACCTATTAACACCATCGCGTTCCACCCGAACGGCAAGAGCTACGCGTCTGGAGCTGAGGACGGTTACGTGCGACTCCACCACTTCGACAACGACTACCTCAAGCTCGATGCCAAGAAGTAAAAAGGGACCCTTTTCGTGCGTTATGCAGACAGGTGGACACATACAGGGGGACGACGCTATTCAGGTTTCGGTTTTGGACAAGGAAGTGCAGTCGAGAGGGGCAAAAAGGGTGAACCAGACGCAATTTTTAGCAGGTTAGAACGCTCCCATCCATTTGTGCAGTGTCCATCGTAGGTAGTTTTTAATGCAGCCAAGTTTCTTCCAGGTTGAGTGCTCCTATTCCTGTCATATCGGTGAGTTTTGATCAGAGAGGTCTTTTCTGACCTTTTACCCTTCTTTTACAGGCAAATTACGTCTTTCATTCGAGAACTTGCGGACTTTAGGAAAGATGGTCATGGAGACGTTGTACAATCGTCGTCCAGCCACACGCCGTCTGCTGTCTTCGCCAAAAAGTTTCAGGTCTTTGGCGTCGCATGTGATCGTCGCTTTGTTCTTCTTCTTGATCGCATCCTTCAACTGTCCAACCGTCTTGTTCGTGTCGATGTTCACATGGAAAACACTTCCCGCCATACCAACAGAACGGATTTGACACTTCCTTATATGAGAACATGAACTCGTTGTGGAAGCTAAACGAGCCAAGACTCGTTTCGCTCGGAGAGGAAGTGATCCACGTGCTGGTGGTGGTCCCGAAGACTGAGGAGAACGACTGGAGAAGCATTCAGAAGTTCAACGTACCAATTGAATTTCAATCTACAGCTGCGACTTCCAGCCATTCAGTGCGTTCAAGCGTGATCGAGTGGTGTTGATTGATGAGCGCAGTTGACATACGATGATGAATTGCTGTGGGTGGGCTACCTCAAAAGCACGATGGATGGAAGATTCCCTGATTTGCTTCGTTCTCTTCTCGTCATATGGCAGCTTTGATAACTATGGCAAGCACGGACGCCCTGGAACTCCGATCTTCATCCCTCCTTGCATTACTTTTGGATTGAATGCGACCCCATCTAAGCCTGGACTTCAGCTTTCACGTGGGGAGGTGGAAGAAATGAGTCATAACAGCATTGGCGCATCAGTCTCCGATAAAATTTGGGTCCTGAGCTCGGGTCATGTCGAGCAATCCTTATCTTTTTACAGAGCAAATTTGGTTCGAAAACGCCAAATACTGGAGAAATTGAGAAGGAACTTTACTCCCTGGAGTTGCTGCAATACATTAGCTCCAATTATCGTGGTATTCCGACTGCTGATGCTTTTCAGCAAGTGATACACGCTCAGGATCTATTGGAGGAGCCAGCGCAGCAGATGAGTGAAATCATGAATGATGCTGCTTCTGGAAAGGTTACCGTTTTATCTGATGGGCTATTTGGTGACCAGCGAACTCCTAGTCGTAAGACCGCCGTGGAATTGCTAAGTACGGGTTCTTGTATGAGGATCAGGACAAGCAGCTCCACTTCGCTTCAAGCATGCACCTCAAGATCTGGTTATATTCAAACCGGACGGACATGGTATCCCGTTTCTCATGAAGGTCTCGTTAGTTTTAAACACTTTTGAATGGCAACAGTGCCAGCACCATTCACAAGCACCTCCCAAAACCAAAGCCACGAATCACCAAATTTAATTAACCTTTGCGCCATTCTGGGTAACGAACTCATCTCGATATCGTGAATTCGGCTTCAAGGTACATTGAAGTTATTTTTCAAGTTTCATTTTCTGTGTGAGCTAAAAAACGATAACGGTACAATAACCTTGGCCACCTTATCCTATAGTCAGCACTCGCTGGCCTCAATGGAATCGCGTCCTCATGTCTGAGGACGTTTGGGAGCGCTTGCTCTAAGATGTTCACTTCGAAATCCAACAGCTTCTAAGCAACTCACCAACAGCAACAATGGAGGAGGCCATGCACTTCCTGGACGAGCTCAAGGACAAGTACCTGCACCAGGTCGAGCAGGCAATGTAAGTCAACTCACTAGTTACTCAAACCCAGTGGCAAAACTTGAACTGACTGAATCCGTTGCTCTACACCCAGTGAGGACTGGGACTACCAGGACTTCTCCCCGGACAAACGTTGCGCTCTGCTTGCGAACGAAGAGGAGCACAATGAGCGCGATGACCCGGAGGAAAACCGTACGATCAAGCCCATACCCATGTCCATGCGCAAGGCTTGGGTGGGTCTAACCCCTGATGCCGAGCTTGAAGAGTAAGTGAGGCTCTATCCTCTGCTACTATAGTCCAGCAGACGGTGGCTAACCCTTCTGTTCCATTTACAGCTTCGACTGTGGCCAGACCTCTGTGAACGTCTCTGGGTATGAAGCGAAGCTGGTGGTGTTGTGCACTTCTCCCGGCGGCATCCAGGGCGTCCCAGAGGCTGACAGTGTGCAGCGGCTCCTAGCTCAAATTCCGCGTCTCGAGGCCGCCAATGTGGCAGCAGCTTTTGCTGGTCGACTGCAGGATGGCGACGCGCAACGCTCGTGGCAAGTGCGAGCGAAGGCGATCGTTCTGATGCAGATGCTGGTGGAGATCAAGTCGTTCGCTGGTCGTTATATCCCTGCCTTCCGGTCCAATGCGACGCTCATGCAGCAACTTGACGCTCTTCGAACGGGGACACACAAGCAGGCAGTTCGGGAAGGTGCACGCAAGCTTTTGTCGTTGATCCGCTCTGATGGCACCGATCCGACGTTCCTTCCGAAGGCAAATGGGATGGTGAAACCTCACGTTCGCCACGTTCAGATCGGCAACAAGAACAAGAAGACTCCCAAACCTTCTCCAACTCCAATCAAACAGCAGTTGTCGCCTGGTAAACTGGCAGTGGACAGGGTCTTCCGACCGGAGCTCAAGATGTCAAAGAGTACCGCTCTACTGGTGCAGCCCCCGAGCGTCTCGAGACCGTCGCTGGTGATGAGTCCGAAAGTGTCTCAAGCTGTTCAGGCCTCCTGGAGACGGCGTAACAGCGTGACGAAAGACCAAGAGGACGGCAACCTCATGCCTTACCAGAAGATTCAGGCTGCAGCTCCCAGAAACTCGTGGATCTACGGCACTGCAGTGAAAAGTGGAGGAGTTCCGTCTTCCATCACGACGAGCTCTAGATTCGACAGCGGCAGCTTCAGTGCCTTCTCTTTTGTGCCGAAAACCGAAGTCCATGACACTGCATACATTCCCGACGAAGCAAACTAAGTTAGTTTAACCAACGCTAGATTGCAAATAGTATACGGAGTATAAAAATCTATCACAATTTTCTCTGTATAATAAGCGGCCGAGGGACAGCTGGAAGACAGAGATCTTCCAGCGTTCATCAAAGCTGTTGTTACACGTATTCCTTCCATCCCTGTACTTCCTAGCTATGGATTTCGTCGCATTCAAGACAAAACAAGCAGAAAGAAGCGTCACTGTGCTGCGCTAGTCTCGATGATGATGATATGGCATGTATTTGGATTACTATCTTAGAATCCTAATTGCTGTGCTTGGTCTCACGCTACATTCGTTGTGGTTGCTCCCGTTGTACACTGTACCATGAAGTTCCAGTGTTTTTCAAGCTTTAAATGATGAAACCTGTTGGTACTTTGAGTGCCCTGGCGTTGGCAGATTGCCGCAGACAGACGTTGCACTCGTTCGAGCGTGGGGATCCAAGCCACGTACTGTCATTAGATAGACTGCTCAGTTGGAGTACTTCAGCGTAAGAGCGCGTATGACCTGCGTCTGGAGAATCAGCCCGTCCGAGCTTTGCCAAAGCGTGTTGCCTCGCTGGTCGCAGAACTCCTGGAGCGATAGCAGCGATTTGAGGGTGTTGAAGCTTGAAAAGTCGCATTGATGATGGCAACCTCGGTTTACGCTCATACTGTACAGCGCCGACGTCTCAAAGATCTTCAGTGATGATTCTTCGCTGCAGGACTGCCGCAGAAAACCAGGCGTTTGCTGTCGCTGCAAACCTTGGTGACAGTCTACTTGGTGCATCGGTGACTGCAGTTACATCGTGACAAGTACATGTACATGAAGCTCACGCTGCGGAGCTGTCTCATCGCCGAAGTCAAGCCGCTTGACAAGCGGCGTCAAAGCGTAGCACCATCACTGCCTGTTACAGTACATGTACTGATTCCAGTGCTGATAGTCAGGCCGACGGGCGGCAGTGCAGTCAAGCAAAGCAAGTCCGTGACTGTCGGTCTTGCGTGAGAAGGCAGTGACTTCATGGCGGCACAAGTCGGTGGTGTAATGGATGGTCGGCCATGCTGGTCGGACGAGAGCGCCTCGCAGGGTAAGACGTAGAGGACAGATCATCGGTGGCTCGCAATGATCTCAACAGTGGTACTCTTGCGATAAGTCGCAACCGGCGACGTAATCCAAATTTAAGTCGCTTCTGGCATGGGACACACTATCCTGGCGGCGGCAATTGCGATCGCCTGCGACGGTAGACGTGGGTACGCTTTTGCCGCAAGCATGGCAGCACCGCAAAGCTTTTGTAAATGCATGCATATCCATCAGCGGCATGATGGTGCTCCAAAACGGAGTCCATATTCGATTCGGTCGGCGATTCTGGGACGCTTGAAGCGAGTCGTTTGGGAGCGCAATCTCAGAGCGTTAGCTAATGCGAGACACGGCATTGGACCAACACTCTGCGAAATCTCATGCACCCCTAATTAGGGGTTAAAAGTGCAGGTTGCGGTCTGCTGATGCCCGCCGGAAATTTACTCTGTCCGAGGCTGCAGCACTGCTTCAGCAGCAGCGCCTCTTGTATTAGCAAACCACTACATGCACTCACCCTTGCTCAGCATATGTCAAGTATCGATGCTGTCTCAAATAGTTCGTGGCAGCGCAGCAATTTTGGTCTGCTGCACTGCAGCCTGCAGCCCCCAGCCACAACAATTTTTCCATCTTCTGAGACTGTCGATGGCCGGCTGGCGCTACTGCATCTACAGGTACAGCAGTTTATAACAAGGATGCCGGGCCTCTGTTACATTTGGTCCATCCGGCACCGCCAGCGACTGTCCAAACGCCAGTTGCAAGTCGAGTTCGGCAGCCAACGCTGAATTGCGGCACACGCGCTATAAATCGGATCACGCCGTTGTCTCAGGACCGTGTCAAAATTCCTCTCTATCAACATATTGTATCCCATTCAAGAGGTTTTATACGCGTAATCTGCGGCCGCGTATCGCAGGTCGGAAATAGAACGCGCCTCTGCCTCTGAGCTGAGCATCTCGGGCTTAAAACGCCTGCGTCAGGAGCTGTCATTCTCGAATTTGCTTCGATCAGCACACCCCAATTACAACCAATCAGACGCAGCCATGGCCTTTGAGAGCACCGTGGAGATCACGCGCGGCGGCGTGGAGACCAAACAGGGCGCCCCTCACCAGGAGACGCCCGTCACCGAGACGGAAAGTGCCATGACCTTCGCCATTCCGGCCCCCATCGCCACTGTGCGCGCCAACATCGCCGCCTTCGAGGAGGACAGCATCCGCAAGCTTCTGACCCGCTACGAGGGCTCGGACGTGCTGCCCAATGGCTGGCGTCAGGGCCCCAGTAACAAGGGCATCCAGGTCGTCTACGGCGAAGTGGCCGGCAAGGGCAGCGAGTGGTACACCATGAAGACGACTGGTACACTTCACGTCAGTGCAGCTAAGGCGGCGACCATCCTCATGCGCAGCGACATGGTGCCTAAGTTCGACGAGATGACCAAGGAGGTCAAGGCCATGGAGAAGCTCAGCGAAGCGTCCGAGGTGCGTCGCGTCACGGCCAAGTCCGTCATGTTCACGGCCGCCCGCGACTTCTCGGTCGTTTCCACTTACCGTGAAGAAGCCAGTGGCCGCATCCTCATCGCCACTCGCTCGGTGGAGTTCGTGCCTGAACGCAAGGGCTACGTGCGTGCGACGATCCTCATCTCGGGCTACGTGGTGACGCCGCACCCGACCAACCCCAACATGTGCGAGATGAGTGTTATTGCCCACATGGATTTGGGCGGCAACTTGCCTGCTATGGTGGTGCGTTACCTTGGCCTGTCCGCGCCAATTAAGCTCGTAGAGAAGATTAACGAGATCACCCTCCGGGCATAGGCGGATTCGACATGAGTAAATTCGTAAACCCCACACAAGTCAGATAGCATGTACCAGTAGTAAGCTAACCATATAAAAACGTGGTTTTTTCCTCAACATTCATCCTTTCTTGGTGCTTCGTTTGCAGCCACTCATGCTGGGCGCCTGGAAGCCTCCTCTTTACGCTGGGCGGAAGAAGCCGCTCAAGAGACTGAACAGAAGCGTGCAATGAAACCGGCCGCTCAACTCGCTCCAAGGACCGAAGATTGAAGACGGCGGCGCTAGGAAGCGCTACGAGCCACAAGGATGGATGGGTCGTCTGCTTGAAGCATTTGCGAGCAATCGGTTTACACCTTGGGCCCCAAGTTGGGGGACGGTGGGATCATTTTTCCGCGAAGCAAGTGCAATTGCCAAGGCACGTCGGAGTCTGTGCTGGCTCAAGTGGAGGACAAAGCGCACCAAACGGCGGTGGACCGACGACGAATGCCAATACCTAGCCAAACTGTCAACACGACGGAGACGATCAACTTGGCTCTTGATGTACTCGTCAATGCAAGGCTACGGACTACCGGTACGTGTTGTCGGAGGGCGAATCCTGAGCCAGGACACTGTCTAGACTGGTGGGCCAGGGATGGCCAAAAATACATTGGACGGCATTGCGTACAATGTGCAGTACTTTAGAGCTGCGCAATACTTCCTGCAATACTTCCATTACTACACAACGGCTTGACCCTGTTCTTTGGTTACGCCCCACACCTCTATCGCCATGAATCTATCTCTGCGATCAAAAGGAATGGAGTGAGAGGAATAATGGGGAATCCATTTTTATACGATTTTGGCCGATTTTGCCGATTTCAGCTCAAATTTTGCCAGACTTTCAGCATTTGCCTACCATTGTTCGAGTGAAATTCGGGAAATACTTACGGCAAAACCCGCTTGTTGTGCAGTACTTACTGCAATACTTTCAGAGCTTGCAATACCGTATTGCAGTTAGTATTGCAAAATTCCAATACCCGCAATATATTTTGGCCATCCCTGTGCTGGGCACTGACATGTTTGTGTACTCGGGTACCGGTACAGGTAAACTTAGCAATTTTGCGGAGCTGACGTTCCACTTCTACCCGAAGTAGGTTGAAGTACTCTCGTTAAGAATTGAGGATGGAGGTGTCGAAGGTGGAGTGCACCGGTGCCTTTGAAGGACGCAAGCCGATTGGTTTCTTGAGTGTCATCTAAAATCGTGACTCGGTTCACTGCGTCAACGCTGAACAAGGCCTCAACAGAAGCAAGCGTCAACAGAATTCCAGTGTGTTCACTTACACCAAGTACAGCGGGGCCCAGCACCTGCCGAATGGTGATGCAGACATCAGGCCGTGCGAACCGAGTTCGGGAGGAGCTACAGTACCAACTACATCTACAACGGCTAACAGAGACTACCCAGGAACACCTTGTTGGCGCCACACTCGGTTCAAACGGCTGGTCGCCACTTGTCTGTAGTTCTCAGAAACCCAGGTTACCTGTTTTAACGACCAGGAGAGATGAAAAATAGTCGTTATTAGGTTGAGGCCTCATACGAGCGAAATCCGCTCTTCAAGCCGCGTCGAGATACCAGGAAACGATATATACATGTATATATTGTAGTATATGTACTGTAGTCCCTAAGTTCAACGTCAGACGCAATCAATGTAGTTTGAAGATACAGCAAGCGCTCATAAAGTTGTCCGATATCGATATGGGCATTCAAAGGTTTGAATCGTCAGGGTTTACTGACAGATTTATTTCCATTAGAATGTGGGGCCGTTCCCAAACTGCTGACGATGGCTTTCGTCTTCATCTACCCGCCACAGTAATCATTTTGATTGTACTCTACTTGGCGGAGATCCTGTTGTGAAATGAAGATATCCAAATTTTTACTGCCTAAACGTTTTTTTTCTTACGTAACTTTCTTTTTGCTTCTTTGTCTTCGTTGCATTACTGTAAGTACTTTCCACTCTGTCAAGAAAAAGAAAATGGAGCAACTTCTTCATCTCGCCACTCAAATTCTTTTCCGAGATAAAAGGACAAATTCATCACGCTGTTACAGGAAATCTAAAACCTCATTAGCTCGGACTGGAGAACCATGGCGCCGACCTTCAGTCTTCATTTACCGTAGTCTATGAAGATTCTTCAATGCGCCATAGACGACTGTACCGGTACGTCTTTGGCCCATTCAGGCTACAGCCAGACAGGATAAACTGAAGATTGGACGAGATTGGATCTTGTACTGCAAGCGCAGATTACAGGCGAGCCTACCGCCGATAAGAAGTGTTTGTTTGGCGTTCGCAATTTTTTCATACACACTCTCGAAGGTGCGGCGTTTTGGAAATGGGGCCAGACATGTTCTCTTGTGAGTTGACAAAGGATATATCGAATCGACATTGACTTCCAATGACGAGAGCTTCTCTTTTGTGTGAAGATAGATTACAACCAGTTTGCTGTAACATACACGTTCAAGATACGGTTGTC
Organism: Phytophthora plurivora; assembly: GCA_030027945.1. Classification (NCBI taxonomy): domain Eukaryota; phylum Oomycota; class Peronosporomycetes; order Peronosporales; family Peronosporaceae; genus Phytophthora; species Phytophthora plurivora. The sequence continues at coordinate 864,492 of CP125266.1, forward strand.
CGCAATCAAGAACGTCTTTGTCCGGTTTATCTTCGTATCTAGGGATGGTACTGTATCGTGTAGACGCGTCTGCCACTTTGCTCTCAGTTTGCGATTTCCTCTCCAGTTCTCATACCTCTCGGCTGAAAGAAGACACCCATGCGTTTTTCTCTCATCCTGGTGGCGATCGCAGCGTTCCTGGTTGCCGGCGAGGCATTTTCAGACTCAAGCCAGATTGCCAAAGTTGGCTTGACTGTCGGTCCGAGGCAGCGGCTTCTGAGAGCCCAATACACGGAAGTCGAATTTGGCATGAGCGAAAACGAGATGAAAGAAATGATGAAAATGATGACGAACAAGGTGACCAAGGAGGACTTCGCGAAGAAACTGGAAATTACGAAGCAGATCGACGGGATCATTAACATGCACGCGCCTGATTTGCACGCGTTCATGCAGACCTCCCAGTACAAGAAGTACGCAAATTACATGAACTTCCTGAACGACATGGCGAAGACGAGCGAGTATGGCGCCTTGGTGCAGGAGATTAAAGCCAAAAGTCGAAAGCAGGTCGCACTCACGACGCTTAGGAAGAATACCCAAACGACGCAAGGAAAGTGGAAGAATGTCTTGAAACTCTTGAAAGGAAAACGAATAGGAAAGTAGCACCATTAAAAAATGCTGCTCGCAAGGTCTGGTTTACAAGTACGGCTTCTTCGCTGAAGGTCTCCGACAACCAAAACTTGTTTTTCTATTGAATTGCTAATGGCAAGTGACGGTTCTTAATTTGAAAACTTGCAATTCATCAGCTTATTGAGCGTCAAACACTGTTCACAGCGTACTGTCGAGCTCTAAAACGCTGAATGCTTCGATAGCAGTACATAATATGTCAATGGCGACACGGGCCTTCGCTTTCAACGTCGTCCACCGGTATGACGCAGAAACCTAAAGTACGACCACGGCTTAGTGTTGCAGGGGTTTACCAAAGCCACAGTCCCAATACCCTGCAGATCACTCACTACAGTTGAAAAGGTGTGCAATCGATGCTTCTATTGCGTAGCGTCCTTGCAGTAGCACAAGTCTGACGTAAGTCTTCCGGAACGAAGTTAAGCTTGCCCACAACAATATTCGCTACAGGTCTCTGCGTACTAGTTCATGTATTGCACAACTTCGCCTGCTCAATTAACCTTTGACCGGAGATGAATATCCTTTACATTCCGTTGGTGTGCGCCTTGACTTTGGTTTCGCATTACCGCTTGATTCCCTCGGGTGACCTTCTCCTTCTTGGTGCAACAGCAATCCTCCACGCAGTCCACCAATTCCAAAGTGACAGGCTTCCAACCGCGTCGACCACTGCGCCTCGACATCCGCGAAAGCGTCAGCGATTTGTATGTTCATACACCGGCGCGTCAGCGTGCCACCACTGACGTCATTGAGAACGTAAAAGAACCCACTGGGGATGAATACTCGCCGCAACGAAAAGGGACAAGCTCGCAATGTCCAAAGTTCCCCCATTTGACTCGCATTCTTTTGTGTCAAAGTCTTGTTTTACAGACTTTAAACGATTCTACAGTACATGTACTAACATGCGTCTTCATTCCGAAAGTCTTGTATCTGTAGGCGGTAAGTGCAATCCAGTCTTCAATTCAAAGTGTTTGGATGCATCCGGTGTTACACCACACTTTTTGCAGACGGATGCTTTCCGCGACTTAATATATCCACTTCACATATGTCAATCTAATGTCCATACAATCATCAAGTGAATCCCGAAAAGCCACTTACTTATGTGCTACTTCAAATCCGTTCGAACCACATTGCGATTCTGGTGGGGAGCTCCGATGATTCACAAACCAAATCGCCGCCCGGACCGCAGAACCAAAGTAGCTTCCTCCTCTGTATCTCCATGTTCCTCCGCAAGCTCGCAGTCTCCGCCCGTGCTGGTGTGCGTCACCAGTCCCAAGTGGCTTCAGTCTCTCTGACGGTCCCCGGTCTTTCGTCCGAAGTGCGTCACGACTGGACCAAGGATGAGGTGCAGGCCATTTTCGACCAGCCACTGCTGGAACTCGTGTATAAGGCCGCCACTGTGCACCGCATGCACTTCGACCCCACTGAGGTCCAGCAGTGCACGCTACTGTCCATTAAGACCGGCGGTTGCACGGAGGACTGCAAATACTGCTCGCAATCTTCTCGCCACAAGACTTTTGTGAAACCTGAGCCTACCAAGAAGGTCCAAGAGGTGGTGGAGATGGCGCGTCGTGCTAAAGCGGCCGGCAGCACCCGGTTCTGCATGGGTTCGGCGTGGCGTGAGGTGGGCAAGAAGAACGCCTTCCGACACATCCTGGATATGGTGCGTCAGGTCAAGGACATGGATCTGGAGGTCTGCTGCACGCTCGGTATGCTCACTGAGGAGCAGGCTGTGCAGCTCAAGGAGGCCGGACTCTCAGCCTACAACCACAACCTGGACACGAGTCGCGAGCACTACGCCAAGGTCATCACCACTCGTACTTACGACGACCGTCTCAAGACCATTGAGAACGTCCGCAAGGCCGGAATTTCCGTTTGCTGTGGTGGCATTCTCGGTCTGGGAGAGGAGAAGATCGACCGTGTCGGACTGCTCCACACGCTCGCTACTATGGACGAACACCCGGAGTCTGTTCCTGTGAACGCCCTGGTGTCTGTAGAGGGAACGCCGCTCTTTGATGAGGATATCGACCCCGTCACGGCCTCGGACATGGCTCGTATGATCGCAACGGCGCGTATCTTGATGCCGAAGACCATGGTGCGTCTCAGTGCTGGCCGCATGTCGTTCACGGACGCCGAGCAGGGAATGATGTTCATGGCCGGCGCTAACTCGATCTTCAACGGTGACACGTTGCTGACCACGGCCAACCCGGCGTTCGAGAAGGACAAGAGGCTATTCGCGAGCTTCGGTCTTAAGGGCAAACCGGCGTACCACCAGCACAAGTCCACGCCCTACATCGTCAAGGTCACGCACTCGGCTCCTGTCGAGACTGAAGCCGTGGCATAAGCGTCAGGAAAGAATCCTGTTAAGATTTAACTGTTGAGCATCAATATTACTATTTTGACGCACACAAAATCTCTGTCATGCAGGAAGTAAATCTATATTATTCACGTCTAAACCCCACACTTTAGTCCGATTTCCTGGCCTTCTTGTTGTGGTGTCGGGTCTTCTTGGTGACCGCTTTGCCATTAGCAGAACGCTTCTTAGGCTTCTCCTCCATGGTCTCATCTCCGTCTTCATCCTTCGTCTCCTCGTCTGATTCATCATCAGGGTACAGATCGGCCATGTCGTCTTCCTCCTCCACCTTCTTGCCCTTGTGCTCGACAGCGTCCAACTCTTCTTCGTTTCCCTCTTCTTCCTCTTCGTCCGAGTACAGAACTTGACTGTTCTCGAACTCAAAGGCATCAGCGTCAAACTCCGCGTTGCCCTGCATCTCCTCGTCGTCTCCGCTCTTAGTGACTTTAATCTTCACGTGCTCCTTCATGCGCTTGTAGCGTTTGCCATTCACGTGCTTCTCCACTTCACTCGGGATGCGGTTCAAGATGGTGCCCGTGACATTGCAATACAAACTCTTCGAGAGCTTCCGGTGCGGTACGATATACGGCTCGTACTGCGAGTAGTCGTGGCAGTACCAGTCTCGAGCTTTCACGAACTTCTTGGACTTGAGATGCTGCTCGATCAATTCAACACGCGGAAGCATTTCGTGCTGCGTCAATTGGCACTTGATACGCACGCGCTTGTTGTCTCCCTCTCCGGACTCCACAGCCTCAAGGAACTCATTTTTCTTCAGAAGCTTCTGCACAGCGCGGTCAACTACGGGGGACGCCATGGTCAAGTGTCACAATGAACTGAGGAGCTCCAGTCAATGAAAAACTAGCCTATCCATGTACAGTTTATGTGGTACACACCATGCTTACTATATGTATACAGTGTATAGCTGAAGTTTCCGCAAGAGTGAATGTCAGTTTATGTGGTGCACACATCACAAGTATAAAATATATACCGCGTATAGTTGAAGTTGCGGTCAGAGCGATTGTCTAGGCTGTTAGTTGAGTATCGCCAAAGTGGCTGAGCCACCACTGCTCCGAGTTGCGTGTTGGCTGGCAGTAGTTGGTTATTGCGGGCGGGCACACGCGCATTCGACACACTGGACAGTGGATGGTGGACATTAGTCTCTGGAAAATGCACCAGCGATGGAACACGTGCTCGCAGGGGAGGACGACAAGTGAGTTGTCGCACTGCTGATGATTGTGCTCCAAGTCCACGTCGCACAAACAGATCATACACCCGACGGACTTCGAGTCGGAGCGTTGAGTTACCACGTGTCGGTTCTCCTTCTTCACAGCGACCTGGTAGTTGTCGACGCAGATCTGGAGAACGGAGCGTCTATCGACGTCGCTCTTCACATGGAGGAAGCCAAACAAATTGATCGGCAGATTCTGACGAGCATGTAAACACGCCATTGCACTCCCCGGTAGAAGCACACTGCGGAGGAGGTGCGTCAACACCAGTTCGAGTTTCCTCTTTCGAGCAGCTGCCACGACCTGATTGGAGGATAGCAGTGGCCATTTCTTAGGGAAATACGCCGTCACGATGTCGCGCACAGCTTGGCATGATCCGGAGCAGTTCGCGTCGTGGCACGTCCACAAGTCTTCGAGTTTTACACGGAAGGCAAGGAACTCTGAGTAACGGTATGACACGATCCACGTTATCTTGGATGCACTCGACACGGTGCAGTTGTAGACGACAGATTTTGCTTGAACGGAAGCTGATGACACGCTGACACGCAGTGGGAGATCTCTCGAGACGTGCTTGCGAAGGCTGTGAAGCGAGTGGCATTCTTCTGCGGGTATCATGGGGAAACTGGAAATGTGGCGAATTGAGGAGTCATGGTCTGTCCTTTGGGTTTGAGTCTTACGCTCTCTTGGTATCCAGATACAGAATTTTGTTCTATTGCATCCAACATCTACATGTTCCTTCGTACTACGCTTTAGTGCCCCGCAGATAGATACAAGTCGAGGGTGAAGTTTATTCGTTTTGAGAAGTTAAATGCAGGTCGTCTTGGAAGGCACTTAGCCACCACTGCGGTTTGCTCCGGTGCGCTCGGCAATAGTGCGTGAAGGCGTTCGGACACAGGTTTGCTCGGCACACGGGGCAGTGAAACTCGACGAGCAGCCACTGGAAAATGCACTTGCGGTGGAACGAGTGCTTGCACGGAAGAACGATCTTCGCATCGTCCGCATCGACAGTCTCAAGAACGTCCTGCGTATTGTCTTCACCGTCACTTTCAGTCTCCGTACCGCTGTCCTCTTGGTCACGTTGCTGGCTGTCCACGTCACCCAAGCAGATCATGCACTCTTGTCCCGTGGAAATGGCCTCACTCTCCTGCTCTACCTCATTCTGGTAATTGTCGACGAAAATGTGTAGAACCGAGCGTTTGTCGGCGTCTTCCATCACTCCAAGGAACTTGAAGACGTTGCCGGGTAGATTCTCTCGGGCGTGCATACACTTCATAACGTTACCAGGGATTAATACACTGCGGAGCAGGTGGGTCAGCACAAGCTCAAACTTGGCTGAGCGGCTGGTAGTGGCGCCTTGGCTTGTGGACATGGCCGGTAGACGCTTCTTGGGGAAGAAGGCAGAGACGATATCTCGAAGGGTTTGGCACGATCCGGAGCAGTACGGGTCGTGGCATGTCCACAGGTCGTTTAGCTTGGTGCGGAAGTCAACGAACTCCGAGTATCGATACCCCACGACGGCTACAGTCTTGGATGCATCGTTCGTTGTGGTGCAGTTGTAGACGGCGACGTCGGAATCGGTGGTTGATGACACGCTCACAAGAAGGGGGGACTCATGCCGTGAATGATAACGGAGAGAATCGGTTGAGTACCAATCAATGTGGCGTGAGAAGGTGCTCGGGGTCCGTCTTTCCAGGTACAACGAGCTCATTGACACCTCCACGCTGGCCCAGAGACTTCGGTTGCGGCTGCTAACTTGACAAGTGAGCGTGCGATCTGTGGTAATGATTGTGTTACGAAATCTTGCACTTCAAGACCTATGCGACTTGAACTACAGGAAGATAACAACTGTAGCCATATGCATCGATACCATAGAGTTGATAGTGTTTTTCTCATGCAAGTGAAGCGGTGCCATAATTCATGCGCAGTTGTACCAACGCAAACAGAGCAACTTAGGGTATCCATGTATCCCCTGCCAACACGTCGTGTAAAAAGTAAGTTTTTAGACGAGGATAGTGTCTACTCTGCAGCGGAAGGCAATAACTCCTCCTCAAAGTCGCTCAGCCACCACTGGACGTGCTTGCCCGGTCGAATGTTGCTGGTGAACGCGCTCGGACACAAATCAACGCGGCATATAGGGCAGTGAAACTCGAACAACAGCCACTGAAAGATGCACTTGCGGTGGAACGAATGCTTGCACGGCAGGACGACTCGTGCATCACCTCCTTCACTTCTCTCCGGAGCAACTTGAGAGCTATCGAAATCATCGTCGTCCGTATCGCTCTCTGCTTCTTGTTGCTGATTCTCCATACTGTTCAAACAAACCACACACTGAGTAGAGTGTTCTTGGTTGATTGCGTTCTCAGCGGTGCACTTGTCAACGAAAATCTGCAATAGGGAGCGTCGATCGTCTGCATTTTCCACTCCGAGGAACTCAAACACATTCTTTGGCAAAATCTGTCGAGCATGGCGACATTTCATCACGCTCCCCGGGAGTAGAACCGATCGCAGTAGGTGAATCAACACGATCTCGAACTTCTTCTTTCGACTGTCGATCGCTCCTTTCTTAGAGGCCAAAACAGCGAGGCGTTTCTTGGGGAAGTACGCAGCCACGATGTCGCGAAGAGCTTGACAGGATCCGGAGCAGTTTGCATCGTGGCACGTCCATTGCTCGTCGAGTTTCGTTCGGAAATCCACGAACTCGGAGTACTGGTACGACACAGTCCACTGTTTCTTGGTTGCTACACTGGACAAAGTGCAATGATAGTCGACAGAATCTGCTTCCTTTGAGGCTGACGAGACGTTAACCAGCAGTGGGAGCTCCTTCTGCGCGTGGAAGCGGAGATTGTCGACTGAAAACCAGCGGATGTGGCGCTTTGAAAGGCCTGGGGTTCTTGTCTCGGGAGGATACAAATGCGCGAAATTTAACTCGGCGTACCTAACGCCAGCGACTTCCATGATCAATTCCATGGCGAAGAAGAAAAAACTTGAAAACTTGTGTGTGAAGTTGGCGACAAATTGAATAGTGATGGACAAATTACCGCGTTGATTCTTATCACAGGTGAAATTCATATGATTTTGTGGGTTTTGGTGTTCGTATTGGATTTTTGCCATTCTTCAACGTATACCCACAAACTACAAGTTACATGTAGCAGCTCTTCCGCTAAAAAAAACAATTAGCGGTGCTGTTTCTCTGTTGGCTTGAGATCTTTCTCCAATCCGCTCATCCACCATTGAGAATGGCGATGCGCTGAGCGGCAGTAGCTGGCAGTTGCGTTTGGAACTATGCTGACACGGCATACGGGGCACTTCGATTCGGACAGCAGCCACTCGAAGATGCAGTTGCGGTGGAACGAGTGCTGGCAAGGGAGTACGACTCGTGTATCGTCTGTCTTGTTGTTGAAAAGGTCGATCTTGTCGTCTTCCTCGTCGCTGTGATCCGTGTCGCTGTCTTCAGTGTCGAACTGCAGATTGTGCAGACAAACCGTGCATCGCTGCACATTTGCGATCTCTTTCGCGTCCAGAATGGCTCCAGTTTGCAGGTTGTCGACGAAAATCTGCAGCACTGAGCGTTGATCGTCAGAATTTTTCACACCGAGGAATTCAAACAGGTTTGTGGGAAGATTCTGCCGGGCGTGACGACACTTCATCACGCTGCCGGGTAATAGAGCACTGCGAAGCAGGTGGAGCAATATGATCTTGAACTTCTTCCGACGACTGGCGATCACCCCTCGGCTCGACGATAGAAACGGGAGACGCTTCTTAGGGAACGAAGCCGACACAATCTCACGCAGAGCTTGGCATGATCCGGAACAGTTGGGGTCGTGGCAGATCCAATCGCTTTCTAGCTTCGTTCGGAAGGCCTCGAACTCGGAATACCGATACGATACAGTCCACGTGTTCTTGCTGGCCACGCTCGTCACTGTGAAGTTGTAGATAATGGGACGCTCGGTCGTTGGCAATACGTCAATCAGCAGAGGAAGATCCTTCGGCTCGTGACGATGAAGATCTCCAAGAGAATAGCGTTTCGAGTTTTTCGGGATGTTTCCGAGCGGCTGCAAGTCTTCGGAAATGGCAGCGTAGTTTAACGTTGCGAAGTCCATAGAGTCAGGTGGGAGAGTGGGTAAGAACCGAAAGGTTAATGGTAAATTTGAAAGTGAGCGCTTGGTAGTGAGGACTTGCACGTCCTTTCATGGATTTTTATACCGGGTATCCGAAGTATTTCCTATTGACTGAAGGTACATCCAAAATCTAGAGGTCCAAGCTTTTTGAGATCACAAAAACTTCTGGTCATGGCCGTTCATTTGCCTTGCAGTTACCAGTAAAGCAACTTCGTTCGTGTTGGATTTTTATACCGGCTACAACGTGGTACTAACATTTTGCCAAGTTTCATAAGTACTTCGAAGTACTTTCGTGCACGTCAAACTTAGCAAATTTGAAATAGGACATGTACATTTGGGGCGGTGTATAATAAAAACGCTGAATCAATAAAAGTCTTTCGTTCATCGTACGCGCCCAAGACAGTGATTTCATACAACTTACAGGTCGAATAGGTTATTATCTCGTACAGATCGATGAAAACGCATTCACAACCTTACTTTTTTTTGTATTAGGCCAGCTCCTGCGCAAGGATCATCTGAAGTCTGTACAGCGCTTCAGCAGCGGTCGGACGGTATAAAGGATCAACGGACACACAGGACAAACCTAACTCCAGCAATGACCGAGGGATGTACTCCGAGAATCCCACTTGCACCTCACCTGCTGTGATCTTCTGCAGCAAAGTGGCGTCCGCCATCTTCCTCCCAGTGGAAGCAAGGCTTCGTTCTTTGGCTTGGGCGTATGGCAGTGTATGGACATCCAGCTCCGAGAGTACGACCCCAAAGGAGAAAATATCGGCTTTCACATCGTATTTCACACCTAACATCACTTCTGGAGCCATCCACAGCGACGTCCCCACTCCGGCCGTCATTGTTTGGTCCAAACGCTCTTTTGAGACGCCGAAGTCGGTCAGTTTAGCTTCGAAGTTGCGATTCAGGAGGAGGTTCCGAGACTTGAGATCGCGATGAATGACTGGCGGCATCAACGAGTGCAGGTACGTGAGCGCATGGCACACGTGGAGTGCGATCGTCGCCTTCTGCTTGTCGAATCCAACGGGACGTTTGGCCGCTTCGTACGAGTTCAAAAGCGTCCGGAGGTCTCCTCCGTCCATAAACTCCAGCACCACACACATATCCGAGAGCGAATCCCACGCGACTCCGATGAACGTGATAATGTGTGGGTGGTCCATCGTCGCAGTCAACTTGGCTTCGGCGAGAAAGTCATTCACGTGCTGGATATTCCCACGTGTAGCTGGCAACAACATCTTGACTGCCACTTCTTGCCCGTTGTAAATTCCTTTGTAAACTTCTCCATAGGCTCCACGGCTGAGGAGGTTCTTCACTGTCACTTTATCTCGAGGAATCCTCTTGGCCGTGATGACGTCGTCATTCCAGATTCCTGGTTGACCTCTCAATGCCTTATCGACCGAAGCTGTATTGTTATCCCCCGTTTTCGTTGTCAATGTACCTCTTCTCTTTCCATGAGACTTGCGTCGACAGAGAACGATCAGGCCTACAACGACCAACAAGGCCACAACACCGCCGCATACAATACCAATGATAGCTCCAGTGCTTAATCCGGTATTGTCATTTCCGCCGTCAGAACCAGAAGAAGCCGATTCACTGGAAGTTGAGGACTCAGACACCTCATCGGCGCTACTGTACCATTTACGATAATTTGCATCGCAAAAATGACTAGCCAATGTCGATGCCACAACCTTTTGCGAGACGTACTCTTCGGTGCATTGACCGTCAGTGAAATACGCGATCGAAGACTGTCCGTTCACATCCAGAGTTCCAATAATGGGGTAATTATTTGCCACGTCATTCGTGCCTTCACACGTCCCTGTTGCAGGGACTCCGTACGCGTTGTAGAAGATGGAGCAACTCGAGTCGTTAAAGTTTTCTTGTATGAGGTATGGGGTGGTGTCAAACATACTCCGCATTGTCGAGATGTAGTCGTCCGAGCACTTGGCGGATATTGTGTGGTTCTCGCCCATCACAGTGCATGCAGTTTCTGTGCCCAGTGTACACGCGACTTGCTCCGCTGGTGTCGGGTAAACGTGGATGCCGTACGGGATTCCATCACAGGCGCTTGAGTTGTAGTTGGCGTAGACCCAGTACGTCGTCTCAGCAGCAACAGGAGCGAACAATAACGCTGCTAGTGTCAAAGTAGACCGGTTTATCATGTCGAAACCCAAAAATGGAGTTGGTTTGCCGTTGGTGGCCGAGTACTTTAGTTCTTTGCGCCAAATTGAGAACTGGCGATATTTGCTATCGTGGTGCCAACCTAGGTGCGTATTTAGAACTGCCCACAAAGATACCGTCACCAGAGCCACGAAGCAAGAACTGGAACGAAGAAGAAATTCACCGAAACTGCATGGTGGCAGACAATAACACAAGCAAATGCTTTGCTCCAGTGAAAATCTGCCATAGCACTTTTATTGAGGAGTGTAACGAGCTACACTACGATCCGGTCGTCTTTGTGAGGCCTGCGCTACAGCTAGCGACAGCAAAATATTTTGTGCAGGCTTCGACAAATTTTGTGAATAATTTTGGAAAGTTGTAGACTAAAATGCCTGGAGGATAAGTTCACGGATCAAAATTGCGGTCGACGATCCTGCCGACGTGGCAGATCATGCTACATGTATTCTTTCGGAGTTGCCTCCGATGAAATGCAAACGCGGTAGATACAAGATGAGCTGGCCTTGTCAATGAAAATTGGAATCGCTGTTGATACATACGAAATGAAATCCCAACAACGATATACTACTGGTAATGTTCATCACTATTGCCATGAGTCTGTGAAACAATACAACTGTATCGATATTAATGACTGCACCAGAGCACAGTCTTTAAGTGGCGGTCGATCTCGAGCCGCAACTAAACTACCTGGTCAGCTCACTGTCCGTTTGTTGCATTCCACTAGCGGTCAGCAGCTGACTAGCAAAGCAAAGAGCAACTTGGCTTAGTTGTTCTTGGCGAATTCCACACCCTTCTTGATCTGGGCCTCAAGAGCCACGATCATCTCGTCGAAGTTGGCCTGCTCCACAGCTGAGATCTCTCCGAAGTGGTGCACCTTCTCGACACCGTTGGGGCCGAGCGTCACGGGCGTGGAGAAGAAGGGCAGCTTGGTCACGTCGTTCTGCGTGTACGAGCACTCGACCACGTCCTTCTCTCCGTTCATGGCGTCCAGGAGACGCGAGGTGAAGCGAGCACCAGCGTACGCCATCGAGAGCGTAGCCGAGCCCGTTCCGTTCTTGGCCTGCACGACCTCGTCACCGCCGAACTGGATGCGGTGGGTGAGCTTGGCGATGTCCTCGTCCGAGAACTTGGCGCCCTCCAACTGCGACAGCAGCGGCAGGATCGTGGTGCCAGCGTGGCCGCCAATGACCTTGACGTTGGTCTCGCGCGGGTTCCACTTCTGGTTCTCCGACACGAACGTAGCAGCACGGACGACGTCCAGCGTGGTGACGCCAAAGAGGCGCTTGGGGTCGTACACGCCGGCCTTCTTGAAGGTCTCAGCCACAATGGGCACCGTCGAGTTCACAGGGTTGGCGATGATGAGCATCATGGCGTTAGGGCAGTGCTTGGCGGCCGCAGCGGCCAGAGACTGCACGATGCCCGCGTTCGTGTTGAACAGGTCGTCACGGGTCATGCCCGGCTTGCGGGGGACGCCCGCAGGGATGACGACGACGTCAGCGCCCTCCAGAGCCTCTCCGGCCTGCTCCATGCCCACGTGGCCCGTCACCTTGGCGTGGGTGTTGATGTGGCCAATGTCAGCGGCCACACCGGGCGTGTTGACAACGTCGAAGAGACTCAAGTGCTTAATGTGGTCGCAGTCCTTGAGCAGGAGCGACATGGGCTGGCCGATACCTCCAGCAGCTCCAAGGACAGCCACTTTCTGGGCGCCAGAGCCAGTGGAGAAGGCACGACGCAGCGTGGAAGAGGAGAGCGAAATGCGGGCAAACATCTTGATACCTGTTTAACTTGGGCAGGAGCCGGGAGATTCAGGAGTGTCAACGGTTTTTCGACGGTACAAGTGCGTCTGGGGCTGGCACGCGCTCGTTGGAGCGACCGTCGTGTCACCGACAGGCTCGGAGATCCGGCATCTGCTGTCACAAGTTGAAGCAGTTCGGTGGTGCGAGGTTGTATAAGGTATATAACCGGTGCAGCAGGTGTATTTAACCCTGGGCGAAAAAAGCGCAGTCGAAATCAAAGCTGATTTAATCACCATGGCGGGCGTGGTGTTGGCGACGGCGGGATATGACCACACCATTCGCTTCTGGGAGGCCGCGTCGGGCACATGCAACCGGACAGTAAAATACCCAGACTCGGTAGGCTGCTTCTCCCTTGATTTCCCGTCTCGTTGAGTCTTCTACGCCTCGGAATCACATGCTGATACATGTACTGATTTTTGTACTGCAGCAAGTTAATTGTCTCCAGATCACACCGGACAAGAAATACATCGCTGCAGCGGGTAACCCTCACATCAGGCTGTTCGAGATCAACAGCAATAACCCAAATCATGTGACGAGCTACGACGGCCACTCCAGCAACGTCACGTCGCTGGGCTTCCAGCGCCACGGCAAGTGGATGTATTCGTGCTCGGACGACGGAAGTGTCAAGATCTGGGACCTTCGTGCTCCTGGTTGCCAACGCAGTTATGACGCTGGAGTCCCGCTTAATTCAGTGGTTTTACATCCCAACCAGGCGGAGCTGCTCGTCGGAGACCAGAACGGAGGCGTTCGAGTGTACGATCTCACGGCCAATTCCATGGTCACTAGACTGGAGCCACCGACTGGAGAGTCAGGAGAGTGCAGTATCCGATCAGTGGACATTGTGCGCGACGGCAGCGCTCTTGTAGCGGCCAATAACCATGGTAAGTGCTTCTTCTACCGTCCCAAGCCTGAGGGTCACTATGAACTACAGGGTTCGATCCAAGCACACAATGGCTACATCCTCAAGACGAGGATCAGTGCGAACGGCAAGTTCCTCGCAACGTGTTCGTCGGATAAAACCGCTAAAGTGTGGAGTCTCCCAGCTGCGATGACTGCTGCTGCGAATGGTGAAGGAGCTGAGCAGGAGACGCACGGCAATGGATCGATCAGCTCTCAGCGCCAGATGAGTTCGTCCAGCATGAGCTCCACGCTGGGACCTACTACACCTCCTGTTCCAAGCAGTACGGGACTGATTCACACGCTGCAGGGCCATCAGCGGTGGGTCTGGGACTGCGCGTTCTCCGCGGTGTCGTCGTACTTGGTGACCTGCTCGTCAGACCAGAGTGCTCGCCTTTGGGATCTGAGTCAGGGCGAGGCCATTCGTCAGTACAGCGGCCACCACAAGGCTGTCATCTGCGTGGCTCTCAACGACGCCGTTGCAGATTAAATCGGAAGGGAACATGATGAAGAGGGTGGTGTATATGGAAAATGGTTACGCTGTTCAGTCTGGATCTACGTGAAGGTCTTCTTGGTCATGATGGCGTAGAACTCCTCGGCGTTGATCTCTCCGTCCTGGTCGGTGTCGGCTCGCTCAATCATTTCGAGCAGTTCCGCGTCTGTCATGGTCTCTCCCAGCTCTTTGGCCACGCGTTTGAGGTTGCGCAGTGATATTTTGCCCGTTTGGTCGTCGTCGAACAGGTTGAAGACCTTCTGGATGTCCTCTCTCGAGTCCTTGTCACTCTACAACAACAAAAAGATCTTCAGTTTAGTGTATCCATCTCACGCTCTTGGTGTTTTAGTCTGACCATTTTGGCTGTCATCATGTCCAGAAACTCCTCAAAGTCGATAGAGCCGCTGCCGTCCTTGTCGATATCGCCGATCATCTGATAAATGGTCTGATTCTTGGCTTCAAAGCCCAGCGACTGCATGGCCGCCTTGAGCTCTTTGGGGTCGATTGTACCGCTTCCATCTGTGTCAAAGAGGTTGAACGCTTCCCGAATTTCCTCAATCTCCTCCTCACTCAGCCCTGGACGCTCGTACGTCTTGGCATTCCTCTTCTGCGAGATACGACGGGCCATATCTTGCTCTATCGGCACTCGTTTGCCGTCTTGGAAGTGCGCAGGAAGCAGTCGAACGTCTCCCTAACTCGTTCGTTACGTTTCGTAACCGATCCTATAAAAAATCTTCCAGCTTTCTTTTTATTGGTGGAAACTATAGATTAAAACGTTTTAGTGGTGGAAAATTGAAATCTTCTTATTATCCAATCAGCGACGTGTTCTTCCCTTTTTAAGCCGCACTTTCCGCCTTCTCCGCACTACCGAGCAGGTATGGAGACTCCGCGACGCCCAGCGGGCTCTACGCCCCGTTCTACGTCGTTCCCGAGCGCGCGGATGCTGGAGGCACAGCGCACGTTCCAGCACGTGGTCAAGCAGGAGCTTCAGCTGCTGTTAGACGCCGGCACCAAGCGCGAGGAGGCCGTAAAGCTGCTCTTAAAGCGTATAGTAGCGAGTACAGAACCGCCTGAGTCTGCGGCTGTACGCGGCGTCATGCGGCAGTTCCAGATGAATTACGACGACGCTGTGCGTGCTCTCATAGTGAAGCAAGAGCTGGGGAGACTCAAGCGACAAGGTCTGGATTCTTTCGCGGCGATTGAGGAACTTACGAGGAAAATGAGTCGAAAAGAGGTAGAACAAGAGGTAGAACAGAAACCTAAACTACTGGAAGAAAAGGTAGAACAGGACAATTCCACGCAAGATGAAGCCGAACACGAGAAGGAGGGGGCTATGCCCGCCGCTGAGATGGCGTCCCCGACGTCGGAGAAGGACGGCAATGAGTCGTCCATGTCGTTGATTCAAAGGATTGGGCAGGTATCGATCTCGTCGGGGAAGACGTCGAACAAGGAGAAGGAAGAAGAGGAAGTTAATGAAGACACTGATGGAGAGGAGAACGAAGGGAGGAACAAGACGCTGTTCAAGTCGCCGTTGAGAGTTCGAAGTCCCAACAGCAAGACGCTCGCAGACCTCACGCCACAGTCACGTAAGCGTCGTGCAGCCTTTGGGATCCAGTATGAGGCTGGAGGGGGTCGTAGTAATTCCTCCGGACGCAGTGTGAAGCCGCTGTTCCCTACACTGAAGAAGCAGAAGTTGTGTGAAGTTGGTGACGGATTCCTTCAAGTCGTCACCCGCAAGTCCAAGCCCACGTCGAAGAGTGCAGCAGATGGAACGTCCGGACCATCACCGAAAAGCGGGAAGAGTGGAGGAGAACACAACCCCAAGAACTTACACAAGCGGCAGCGAGAAAGCCCGAAAGGAATGCAAGACGACGAGTCTCCCATCGCAGAAGAACTTCGCGTTTCCCATGTGCATCACCGACACCACACTCACCACCACAACAAGCGCCAGAAGAGCAGCTCCACGCATTGAATGTGGGTCGTCACTCGGACCTCTGAGTGGCGACGAGCGCGAATACCAGCCTAATTATTTCACTTCTGTAAGACCCTTTTGAAGATGTAGAAAAGCGAGAGTCAAGAAAGAAATTGGAGCCGCAGCGGAAAACACCTTTTGTACAAGAGAGAAAGCGAGAAAATGAGTGAGAATAGGAACAAGTAGGGCAGTTTACATCAATCAGCGTTGATTCTCAGATTTTAGTCCCGAAAATGGCGGGTGTTGCTCGGACGTAGCTCAATTCCACGCTCCTGCAGCTCCTGCATTAACCCCATGAACTCTGCCACTGACACCTTAACAGCTCGGTTCGAAGTCATCCCGCAAGCTTCCAACGCAGCCTCCACCCGATCCGTAACTGCCTGGAACTTGTCTTGACCTTCCTCCAGTGTTTCCTCGTTCAGAATATACTGCGATCTCGCCGTCTTGGCGACTAAAAGAGCTCTCAGCGTCTTGTTCTTGCGTTCGAAGCACAATCTCAACAACGCGTCGAACTTCTGGAAGAACAAAGCGTCTTCGGTAGGAAGCGCAGGCGTCGAAGCAACACGTGGCTCGAGCTTAATCACCCTCGAGTCAACCTTAGGCGGCGGTAGGAAATGGTGCTTGGGGACTTTCACAACCGACGTGACATCCGCTACCAACGCTGTGTTAGCACTCAGTCGACTGTAGTTTTTGTTCCCAGGTTTAGCCAACAACCTCAATGCGAATTCCTCTTGGACCAGAAGTACAGCACACTTGAAGGTCGGGAATCGGTGCATGTAGCTGGAGAGTCTGGACACCACAAGAGACGACAACTGGTACGGGATGTTGGCCACGCAGGCATCCAGTTTCTTCTCCTGGTTTTCCTCCTGGTCCGTTACGAAGCGGAAGTTCTCGAAGTTGGAATGCTCCAGCACGAGGCTGCCGGACTCAATCTCGGCTGGGAATCGGAGCTTGAGTTGCTCCACCATACGCGGATCAAACTCCACCGCGTGAACTTGCACCTTGGGACTCACTTGCAGCAAAGCCGACGTTAAGTTGCCCGTTCCAGGGCCGATTTCCAGTACTCGTACTGTGTCCGAAGAGTTTGCAAGGTCTGCGGCTGCTACGATCTGGTCCAAAATGCCATCGGAGACGAGGAGATGCTGCCCCAATTTGCGCTTGAGGTGTGGCGTGCCTTTCAAGCGAGAAACATTGCTGGTAGACACCCAACGAGCACGCAGAGCACCAAGAGAGGACACGCAGGAGCCCAAGCGCAATGTAAACGACATGCTCTTTAGTGGTGGCAGACAGCCGAAATTATGTTGCAGTTTAAGTTGCACTTTTATTATGTTGCTTTAAAGAAAAAAACATTACCGGTACGCAATTTTGGTGATCGACAGCAACTTCAACGTGGCACTATGAAAGGCCACAGTTGGAGCGGCACGAGCCACTGGTGCTAGGATCCGAAAGTTGTCGCTGGCCATCAATCTCATTGTCTCCCCCAGTTGGCAAAAACCTGCAACATTGCGTAGCTACAGAACCGTAGCTGGTACACGTAGTAGTACTTCGACAGCACGAGTAAAACAAACTATGAAATTGATTTCAGAAGTTATGCAACTCAGGTTTGAGTATCCTATTTGAAGTAGCTTGTTCTTGTACATGTACATCTTCACGCAGTTCGATGTTGAACCGTTCAACACAGTGCAGATACCTTCGACTTGAACGTATCTGCACTACCCGTAAACCCATACCTCGTTAAGCCAGCTCCTGTCTAATGACCATCTGGAGTCTGTACAGCGCTTCAGCAGCGGTTGGACGCTCTGCAGGATCAACCGAGACACAAGCCAGTCCTAGCTCCAGCAATGGTCGAGGGTTCATCTCTGAAAACTCCACTCGTATCTCGCCCGATGTGATCTTTTGCAGCAAAGTGGCGTCCGCCATCTTCCGCCCCGTGGAAGTCAGATTTCGCTCTTTGGCTTGGGCGTATGGCAGCGTGTGGACATCCAGCTCCGAGAGCATCACCCCAAAAGAGAAAATGTCGGCTTTCACGTCGTATTGCTCGCCCAACATCACTTCTGGAGCCATCCACAGCGACGTCCCTACTCCGGCTGTCATCGGTTGGTCCAGACGCTCTTTCGAGATACCGAAGTCGGTCAGTTTGGCCTCGAAGTTGCGATTCAGGAGGAGGTTCCGAGACTTGAGATCGCGATGAATGACTGGCGGCATCAACGAGTGCAGGTACGTTAGCGCTTCGCACACGTGAAGTGCGATTGTCGCCTTCTGCTTGTCGAATCCAACGGGACGTTTGGCCGCTTCGTACGAGTTCAAAAGCGTCCGGAGGTCCCCTCCGTCCATAAACTCCAGCACCACACACACATCCGAGAGCGAATCCCACGCGACTCCGATAAACGTGACGATGCGTGGGTGGTCCATGGTCGCAGTCAACTTGGCTTCAGCCAGGAAGTCCGTCACGTGCTGGATATTCCCACGCGTCGATGGCAACAGCATCTTGACTGCCACTTCTTGCCGATTGTAAACGCCTTTGTAAACTTCTCCGTAGGCTCCACGACTGAGGAGTTTCTTCACTTTCACCTTGTCTCGTGGAATCCTCTTGGCCGTGATGACGTCGTCGTTCCAGAGTCCTGTTTGGCCTCGCATTGCCAGTTCGATCGACATTGTGTCTCGTCCCGTTCTTGTGAATGTGTTACCGGTACTCGGCTTGTCTTGTGACCTGCGTCGGCAGATGATAAGGAGCCCAACAATTATCAGAACGGCAACAACACCGCCGCATATCATTCCGACGATAGCTCCCGTGGGCAAACCGGTATTGGCATTTCCGTCGCCAGAATCAGAAGAAGCTGATCCTCTTGAGCCTGGGTTTTCCGATAGATCATCCTCGCTACTGTACCACTTGTAGTTGTTCGCATCGCATGAATGGTCTAACAACGTCGAGCTGGATGCGTACTCAGTCGGTAGTACAGTGTCGGATGCGCATCGACTGTCATTATAGTATTCGATCCATGACAGTCCGTTAGTGTCCAGGTTTGTTTTATGGTACAATGAATCTTCCGCGTCTGGGTTGCGTGAACCCTCACAGTTCTTGGAGGCGAAGAATCCGAGAGCATATTTGAAGATAGAGCAGCTCGAGTCATCGAAAGTCTCTTGTAGGATGTACTGGGAGTTTCCGAACATATTCCTCATTGTTGATAGGTAGTCCGTCGAGCAGTTGAGCTGGTATGATCCAAAGTCTGTCACTGTACAGTCTAAGTCAAGGCCATCCACACACTCGGGTTCCTCGAGAGAGTAGACAAGGGTGGGTGTACCATCACAGGAGCTTCCGGTGTATGAGGCCTCGATTAGGTACATCGTTTGTGCGGACACAAACGGACAGTGTCCAGCGAACAGCAGTACTACTGCCGTCACAATGCGGTCCATCGTGTCGAATCACTGCGAATCTAAGTGTGGGAACTCTGGTCACTGGATGCTGGCGACTGAACCAAATCGAAAGTGAACGGAATGGCACAAGAGAGGACTAGGAAGGATGCCCAGGTACATGTAGTCGCCTGTCCTCGCCAGAAATATTTTTTTTTTTAATATACGTCGAAGTAAGGCACGAGGCGCCTGTCAGCATCGGCGTGGGTGCATTTGGACTTAATTTCAGCTGTTGTACAGTGCGAGCAGATCCAACGCAGGCCTTAAAAAGGGTTAAAGACCTGAGCATTTATCGACTAAAGTGTTGTAATTGTCGAGTTTCAAGTTGAAGCGAAGCATTTTGCTGTTGCTTGCACCTTCGCCCCAGTTCTTGTTCCGAGGCTTTGGTACTAAGGTTTGACTCATGACGAGGGTATCTTTAGTATCGCCAGTCCTCAATTTTCCACACAAAGACGAAAGTACTCAGCACCCCTGCCAAAGAGAAGAAAGAAAGAAAGAAGAAGAAAAAAAAAAACACACACACACACTTTCTAAGCCCCACCTTCGGTTCTCCAATTCATAAGGGCAGTCGATTGGATTCGCTTCGCTTCGACAAGATGAACCGGGCCAAACAAGGTTCATCTACTCAGAACTAAAACTATTCATCTTCTAATTGATAGCACGGAAGTTCACAGAAGCAGTAGACTTCATAACCTGCTAAACTGCTTCACTGCTTCACCAATAGACCCACATTTGGTATTGTATTGTTGCGCAAACTGAGGATAACGTTATGGAACGAATTGCTGATTTGGTTGGCATTACCTGTCAAGTAAGCAACAAGAACAATTGGTATGCCGCATAACGTTAGTGCTATCATATACTGGACTGTTACTGTAGAGAGCACGATCTGGACATTCGACAGAATGTAAACAACTTTAACCCGATGTGTTCGTGTTGCTCACGCATCAAATGTGAGGCTGGCCATTCGAGATCCTGCTGACGCGGTAGACCTCTCCACTTTTCAGTTCTAGTTTTCTGCCATAAACAGTCAATAGGAGAACTCAGCCAAATAGAGTCTGATACATTTTTCTTTAAACCATTCGAAGTAGTCCCTACTTAGGCCAGGTCCTTCGCAACACTTCCCTGAAGTCTGTACAGCGCTTCAGCAGCAGTTGGACGGTCTGCAGGATCAACTGACACACAAGCCAGTCCTAACTCCAGCAAAGAACTAGGAATCGACTCCGAAAACTCCACTTGTATCTCACCTGCTGTGATCTTCTGCAACAAAGTCGCATCCGCCATCTTCCGCCCCGTTGACGTCAGATATCGCTCTTTGGCTTGGGTGTAAGGCAACGTGTGAACATCCAGCTCCGACAACACCACCCCAAAGGAGAAAATATCTGCTTTCACATCGTATTGCTCGCCCATCATCACTTCCGGAGCCATCCACAGCGACGTCCCCACTCCTGCCGTCATCGTTTGGTCCAGACGCTCTTTCGAGACGCCGAAGTCGGTCAGTTTAGCTTCGAGGTTGCGATTCAGGAGGAGGTTCCGAGACTTGAGATCGCGATGAATGACTGGCGGCATCAACGAGTGCAGGTACGTTAGCGCTTCGCACACGTGAAGTGCGATTGTCGCCTTCTGCTTGTCGAATCCAACGGGACGTTTGGCCGCTTCGTACGAGTTCAAAAGCGTCCGGAGGTCCCCTCCGTCCATAAACTCCAGCACCACACACACATCCGAGAGCGAATCCCACGCGACTCCGATAAACGTGATGATGCGTGGGTGGTCCATGGTCGCAGTCAACTTGGCTTCGGCGAGAAAGTCATTCACGTGCTGGATATTCCCACGTGTAGCTGGCAACAACATCTTGACTGCCACTTCTTGCCCGTTGTAAATTCCTTTGTAAACTTCTCCGTAGGCTCCACGACTGAGGAGTTTCTTCACTTTCACCTTGTCTCGAGGAATCCTCTTGGCCGTGATGACGTCGTCGTTCCAGAGTCCTGGCTGGCCTCTCATGTCCTTGAGCGAAGGAATATCGATTGGAATTGTTGGTAATGTGCTGCTAGACTTGTCTTGTGACCTGCGCCGGTAGATGATCAGGAGCCCAACACATACGAGCACGACGATGACCACGCCACAAACTATTCCGACGATAGCTCCCGTACTTGATCCAGTGCTGCTATTCCCGATGTCAGAGGTAGAAGAAGCTGGTCCGCTAGAGCTGGAGACTGCAGAAGATGATCCGCTAGAGCTTAATCCGTGGGTTGAGTCATCCTTGCTGCTGTACCACTTGTAGTAGTAGTTGGTGTCGCATGAATGGTCTGACAACGTCAAGATGGATGCGGATTCAGCCATGTTCTCCTCCTCGTCTAAGCATTGACTGTCATTATAGTATTTGATCGATGGCGGTCCGTCAATCTCTGCCTTGTAGTACCAGAACGTGTCTGCTGAAGTGTTGCGTGAACCCTCGCAGTTCCCTGAAGCAAAGTATCCGAATGCAAAGAATGGGGCGTCAGGGTCGTCACTTCCTAAGCTGGAGCAGCTCGAGTCACTAAAACTCTCTTGTAGGATGTACTGGGAGCTCCCGAACATATCCCGCATTGTTGATAGGTAGCCCGTTGAGCACTTAGACTTGGTTGTTAACCCAAGGTCTGTCTCGTCGCACTCAGATTCATCGCCCTCCGTACAATTGCCATTCGCATTGGATGATAAGACTAGGGAGGGAGTACCGTCGCAGGAACTTCCGGAGTAAAAGGCATCGATCCAGTACACCGTTTGTCCAGTCACGAAACGACAGAGTACAGCAAACAGCAGCACGGCCGACGTCATAACGTCCTGGTTCATCGTGTCGAATCACTGCGAATTTGAGGATGGATCTTCGGTCACTGGATGCTGGCGATTGAGTCAAATCGAAAGTGAACAGAATAGCACAAGAGAGGACTTGGAAGTACGTTACATGTAATTTGGCCTGCTGTGGAAAGCAAAGCGTATCTGGTAGTAAATACAAGGATGAATTTTTCAATCAGTTACCCGCCCTCAGGAACGTTGTTCAGGCAACGGCACCGCGGATGGATTCAGGAAGTTGTACGCTGCTCAAGCAACCGGTGGTAGGCCGCTAGGAAGTATTTCCAGCACACTTCATTTTTTTAAATACATGAAGCCAAGTCAAAAAGGATCCTCAAAAAGAGGTTAAGAAGACCACACTGCGCTTGCCTTTTATTTTATGCTGTATCTCTCGAGTAATTAGGCGTTTGATGTTGAAGTAAACCATTTGTCACCTTCGTTTTAGTTTTTACTTCCTTAGCTAACTAACGTTCTCTTCTTTGAGTGGTGAGGGTATTATGTGAGACGCGCTTGCCACACAAGCGCGAAAGTATTCGGCAGTGCCGAGTCGTCATCCCTGCCAGAAAAAAGAAGTTTTCCGTCTTTGTCATACGAGAACCAGTTTGGGGGCAAAGCAGTTCGTTCTTGGTTATCGAAGTCAAGCCTCGGTGAGTCTCACGTAGTGAGTCGAGCTGAGGCAGCCTAGGGAGTGGTGTGGTGGGTCTAAAATCTGCTACGCTAGCGGCACCGAGCTTGGTGAGTGCCGAGCGTTTGGAGTTCCTGGCCGTGGTTGAGCTGCTTGAGTCCGACGAATCGAGATCGCGAATGGCAAGGAACTTCTCCAAGAACGACTGCCTATTTCTAAACTACAACCGCTGGGCCAGAACTGGGGGTTACTTGTGAGCCGAACCCGCCCAGTTGCCAGCTGACCCGTTGGTCCTTGATCGCAGAGCCGTTGGGATGAAGTCGAGCTTTGGAGTCTTGACAAACGTGGTTCTCTTCTTCCTTCCGGAAAACTCAATTTCCGTCTTCGCCGGAAATACCGAGATACTTTGCTACGACATGATGAACCGATCTGCTTCAGTATTAAATAGATTGGTTCACCTCATCATTCAGAACTAACATATAAATGCTGTACTTCAGCTAGCATGGAAGTTGTGGAAGCAGTAGGATTGATAATTTGCATTTGTTTTACCGCCTGATGCTAACCAATAAGGGTCTTGTTGAATACCCGGCATAACGTTGTATGTAGTGCTGTATCCTGACTTTATAAATCGTTTTTTTTTTCGAGCAGTTCGCATATTTCGAAGACCCCACCTCACCATTCTATTAGCAGCGCAAACTCCACACCGTCGTTAGGCCAATTCCTGTGAAATGATCACCTGAAGTCTGTACAGCGCTTCAGCAGCAGTTGGACGCTGTGTAGGATCAACAGAAACACAAGCCAGTCCTAGCTCCAACAATGAATGAGGGATGGACTCCGAAAACTCCACTCGTATTTCGCCTGCTGTGATTTTCTGCAGCAAAGTGGCGCCCGACATCTCCCGCCCTGTTGAAGCAAGGCTTCGTTCTTTGACTTGGGCGTATGGCAGTGTGTGGACATCCAGCTCCGAGAGCATCACCCCAAAAGAGAAAATATCTGCTTTCACATCGTAATTCCCGCCCAACATCACTTCTGGAGCCATCCACAGCGACGTCCCTACTCCGGCCGTCATCGTTTGGTCCAGACGCTCTTTCGAGACGCCGAAGTCGGTCAGTTTAGCTTCGAGGTTGCGATTCAGGAGGAGGTTCCGAGACTTGAGATCGCGATGAATGACTGGCGGCATCAACGAGTGCAGGTACGTTAGCGCTTCGCACACGTGAAGTGCGATTGTCGCCTTCTGCTTGTCGAATCCAACGGGACGTTTGGCCGCTTCGTACGAGTTCAAAAGCGTCCGGAGGTCCCCTCCGTCCATAAACTCCAGCACCACACACACATCCGAGAGCGAATCCCACGCGACTCCGATAAACGTGATGATGCGTGGGTGGTCCATGGTCGCAGTCAACTTGGCTTCAGCCAGGAAGTCCGTCACGTGCTGGATATTCCCACGCGTCGATGGCAACAACATCTTGACTGCCACTTCTTGCCGGTTGTAAATTCCTTTGTAAACTTCTCCGTAGGCTCCACGACTGAGGAGGTTCTTCACTTTCACTTTGTCCCGAGGAATCCTCTTGGCCGTGATGACGTCGTCGTTCCAGAGTCCTGTTTGGCCTTTCATGACCTCATCGAGCGAAGCTGAACCGACTGGAACTGTTGGCAATGTGTTACGTGACTTGTCTTGTGACCTGCGCCGGTAGATGATCAGGAGCCCAACACATAGGACGACGACGATCACTCCACATATAATTCCGACGATAGCTCCCGTGTTTGATCCAGAATTGTCATGTCCGTTGTCAGTAGTTGGCTTGCTTGAACTTGGGTCTTCCGATAAGGCCTCATCGAAACCATCCTGGCTACTGTACCACTTGAAGTTGTTCGCATCGCATGAATGGTCTAACAGCGTCCAGCTGGATACGAACTCAGTCGGTTGTACAGTGTCGGATGCGCATTGACTGTCATTGTAGTATTTTATCGATGACATTCCGTTAATGTCCAGCGTTGTTTTATGGTACATCGAAGCTTCCGCGTTTGGGTTGCGTGAGCCCTCGCAGTTCCCGGAGGCAAAGAATCCGCGTGTAAATGTTAAGGTCGAGCAGCTAAAGCCATCGTAATTCTCTTGTAGGATGTACCGGGAGGATCCGAACATACTCCGCATTGTTGAAAGATAGTTCGTCGAGCAGTTGTACTGAGATGATCCAAAGTCTGTCTCTAAGCACTCAAGGCCCTCCACACACTCGGGTTCCTCGATAGAATAGGCATAGGAGGGAGTACCTTCACAGGAGCTTCCGGTGTATAAGGCCATGATCTCGTACATCTTTTCTGCAGACACAAATGGACAGAGTCCAGCGAACAGCAGTAGGAACGCCATAATGCACCGAATCATCGTGTCGAATCACTGAGATCACTAAATGCTGGCGACTGAACCAAATTGAAAGTGAACAGAATGGTACAAGAGAGGACTAGGAAGTACGTTACATGCAGATGCGGCCGCCGCAGAAGCAAAGCGTGTGGTATAAAATACATGTTAATTCAGGATGAAGTTTTCAATCGGTTACCTGTCGTCAGGTACGTTGTTCAGGCAACGGCACCATCCAGGAGTTCACGTTGGACAAGAAGCAGGTTGATTTAGGAATTTGTTCGCTGCTCAAGGTGAAAGAGGCCTTCTGGAAGCCGGCTAGGAATTGTTTCCAGTAGTCCCTGCATGCTAACTTTTTCAATTCAAATTTTACTACTGGCTAAAATAGGATAAGTTACTGAGTCCTCATCAGACCAAACACGCGCATGAAGCTGTATCTCTCGAGTAAGGAGAGTCGGCACCCGTGCCAGAAAGGTTTGATAGTTTGCATAACTGTTTTACAGCATCTCCTGGTGAAAACCATGAATATGGGGCTAGTGTTGACTTGGTTGACATGTGAGCATCGTTATGTACAGTACCCCGACAAGTCGTTAGGCCAGCTCCTGGGAAGTTCCCAGTGGGAACTGATCACCTGGAGTTTGTACAGGTACACCGTTTCAGCAGCAGTAGGACGATCTGCAGGACCAACTGACACATAAGCCAAAATTAGCTCCAGCAAAGAACGAGGGATAAACTTCGAGAACTCAGCTTGTACCTCATCGCTGTGATCTTCTGAAGCTAAGTAGCGTCCGCCATCTTACGCCCCGTGGAAGCAAGCGTAAGGCAGTGTGTCGCCCTAAAGGAGAAAATGTCGGCTTTCACGTCGTTTCCGGAGCCATCCACAGTGATATCCCCACCCCATCCCCCATAGCGGGTGGTTCTGGGGCATTTCCACTGCTTCCAACGGATTTGCGTCGCTTGTTGAGCTTACCAGACCGTGTGTCTCCTACGCCAAGTTCTCCCTCTTCGTCTATTTCTTCACCTGGAACGATTTCCAGTGCCATCGCAGCGGACTTTGAAGAGGATGAAACACGCGACTTCTGGTCTCAATTGGAGCGACTCGGAGGCATTTTGGGCCTCGCAAGAGAGCTACGTGTCGACTTAGAGCAAGGTCTGGACGCTAAAGACCATAACGGAGACCATAGTCAACGTACCGAATGGTTCGGAGCCAACTACGTCGCCCCTCCACCAGCTCGAGATCTACTTCGACTCATGTTCGAAGCAGCGTTTATGGACACTACGAACTTCATCCTGGTGGTGGATGGCGTCGTGGCTGTGGCTCTGGGCATGGCTGTAGGTGGGAATCCCAGTACGGACTGGATGGAAGGCACCTGCGTCTTGATCGCTGTCTTAGCTATCGCTCTAGTCACAGCCGTGGGCGATTTCCAGAAGGAGCGACAATTCCGAGCTCTCAATGCTGTGAACGAGAACGAACTCGTCCGAGTCGTGCGGTTCGGAGCTCAAGAAGAGGAAGATAACGACTCTCGAGTTCGTAAATGGTCACTGGTTGTGGGCGACATCGTACAGCTCGAACCTGGCGACGTTATACCGGCTGACGGTCTCGCTTTCAGTACTCGTGAGCTTAAAGTGGACGAGAGTACACTCACAGGCGAGCCAGAGCTCATGCGGAAGGGTGACGCACTTGTTGTAGCTTCAAATGGCGAGGAAGTCTTACCGATCAAGCTGTACTCCGGCACGCGAGTGATGGAGGGCTTCGCTAAGATGCTAGTGCTGTGTGTAGGCGAGCACTCGCAGTACGGGCAGATCACGGCGTTAATTAATGGATCAGAAGAAGAAGAAGAACATGAGAAGAAGAACAGCTCCATTCAAGAAGAAAGCTACGTCTCTTTAGACGTTGTAGAGCCTTCAAAGCCCAAGAAAACCAAGAAAAAGTCAACGAGACCAGAACGCACGCCATTAGCTCAAAAAATCGAGGCGTTGAACTTGTGGCTGGGTAAAATGGGCGTCGTGGTTGCCACACTCATCTTCGTCGTGCTCTGTGCGCGTTTCAGTATCGAGACGTTCGTACAGGAGCCTCGAGCTTCATGGGAAGCTTCCTACCTTCGAGACTACCTCTCGTACTTCATTTTAGGCACTACCATCCTGGTTGTAGCCATCCCTGAAGGACTCCCGTTGGTTGTGGCGATTGCTTTGGCTCTTGCAGTACGTCGAATGTTACGTGGACGTAGTCTCGTGCGGCATTTGGCAGCTTGTGAGACGGTCGGAAATGCTACGACGCTGTGTACTGACAAGACAGGAACACTCACAGCCAACCAGATGAGTGTGGCTCGTATTTACCTTGCACCTGACTGTGAAAAGGACTTCGTGAATCTCTTAGAAGATGGTTCTCAAGCGGATTTCACATCAGCAGCCACAGTGAAGGCTGTGATGAACGATACGATGGTTCACACGCTGTTAGAAGGTGTGGCTTTGAATTCAACCGCCGAGTTGCTTCCTGTTGAAGAGGGGGATACTGATACTCCTCGGAAAGCACTGGGTAGCCAGACAGAAGGAGCTTTGCTAGCTTTTGCCACGTCTTGCAACGGAGGGGACTTCAACTACGCTGAAATGCGTACGAACGCCAACATTCGACGTGTGGTGCCTTTCAGTAGTGAGCGAAAGCGAATGACTGTAGTTGTTCCTCAAGGCGAAGACCAATGGCGTACGTACACGAAAGGAGCTCCTGAGCTCGTTCTCGCTTGCTGCACTCAATTGCAGACACGTTCGGGCTCTACAATTCCACTGACAAACGACGGACGTCAGTGGCTGCAGCAGAATGTACTTGCAGTGTACCAGAAACGCGGATATCGCACGCTTTGTTTGGCCTATCGGGACTGTAAATGGAGCAGTGAAGAGGTGGATTCTGCTTCGCCTGAAACTCTGGAGCAACAGCTCGTATGTCTCGCTCTTGTTGCCATCGCAGACCCGTTACGTCCTGGTACACGTGAAGCTGTGGCTTCCTGTCAAAAAGCAGGGATCGTCGTTCGTATGGTAACTGGAGATAACGCACTGACAGCGCGTTCCATCGCAGAAGACTGCGGTATCTTAACGTCCGAGGAAGACGACAATGCGTACACTGTCATGGAAGGACCGGAGTTCCGTGCGCTGGTACTTGACGCGCGTGGAGACTTGCAGCAAGACGTTTTCGACCAAGTGTGGCCTTCACTGCGCGTTTTAGCTCGCAGTTCGCCACAGGATAAACACATACTCGTGACTGGACTTCGAGCGTCTAAACTCTTGCCTCAACAGCTCGTAGCCGTCACTGGAGACGGCACAAATGACGCACCAGCACTTCGAGCTGCTCACGTGGGCTTCGCAATGGGGAAAAGCGGCACTTCCGTGGCTAAAGAAGCCGCTGACATCGTGCTAATGGACGACGATCTGGCCGGTGTTGTCAGTGCGGTGGTCTCTGGACGCGGCGTCTTCGATGGCATCTCGCAGTTCCTTCAGTTCCAACTCACAGTCATCGCAGTGGCTTTGAGTGTGGCTTGTATCGGAGCTGTGACGCTGCGTCAGTCCCCCATTGCAGCCGTGCAGATCCTATGGGTTAACCTCTTCATGGACGTCTTCGCTTCGCTCGTACTTACAACCGACGAGCCTAAGGCTTCGGAGCTTCTCGCGCGTCAACCGTACGCTCGTAGTAAACCCCTGGTGACGCCGCGTATAGCCAAACACATTGCAGGTCAAACAGTTTTGCAGCTTACGATGCTGTTGCTGCTCACGTTCCTAGGCGACAAGTGGTTTAACGTGCCTTCGGGTCGGTCATCCGTGACCGATGACTCGCAGTCCACTCAGCACTTGACCATCGTCTTCAACACGTTCGTGTGGCTGCAGCTCTTCAACCAGTTGAATTGCCGCCAAGGTGCAGCAGATACGCCGATGCTGAGTGTGACGGGGCTCTGGAAGAACAAACTGAGCGTTACTGCGTTGTGTGTGCAGTGCGGACTGCAAGTCGCTATCGTGCAATTCGGTGGCGAACTGTTCCATTGCGCTCCACTCAGTGCCGTCCAATGGGCCGCGTGTATCGGTATGGGGGCGTTGGCACTGCCTCTGGGCTGGTTACTGCGCGTATCATCGCTTGAAGAGGTTGGGACTAGACTTTTGCTTCGGGTGTGCAAACGTCAAGAAGAACAGTAAGAACACAGGACTAAAAACTTGATAGGAGTTAACCTGTTAATGAAGAAGTGTCTTCGAGGATATTCAGGACTGTAAAGCGTGCGGAGACTGACGTCATTCAGGTCCATTGCAAGTTGAAGTGGTCCTGACGATCAGGTACGGTACCACCCGTGAGCCAGTACATGTACGACCTTGCGGACCTCTTCATGTCTGCGAATTCCACTGGAAATGCTGTGGCCGTTGTCAAATCTCCAGTTCTTGTTGGCGATCGATACGCAACTCGTTTCATTGCGCTGCAGTACTTGTGTGTGTGTGTGACAATGTCGACTATATGCACATGGTGATTTAGTCGATGACCGGCAATCGTTCTAAACTTTAGAAATGCAAACTGAAGTTGCACACGAATGAAAGGCAAAACTGAAGTTTCCAGTTCGCCATCAAAAATGATGAGCGTTGGCTGCCCGGCGCAGCATTTCACCAAGCAGACGAAGGTGTCGCCGGAACAAAATCAACTGCAATCTGGACCACCGGTGCACTGTTTAACGCTGTGCAAAGACCCAAACTTCTGAGCATTCATCCATTATCCTCGCAGCACCATGCTGAGGCGCAAGGTGCGACCACGATCCAGCACTCCAAGCCTTGTCTCTCGCCATTCTGAACCAGTAACTTCAAGAGCGCCTTCCTCAGCTGCTTTAGACCACAAAGACAACCTAAAACCACGAATTGTCCACATTCCCTACAGCATTTAAACAGTTAAAAGACTATCGACAAGCTTTGTCGTTGTCATTGTCCATTATCCACGCCGTAGCGTTGCCGATAGCCAATGCAACTGCAAGTCCATCACCTCCCATAGCCGCGACAAGCTCTGTTAAATACAGTTACCGTCCTGTTTCTATTCTTACTACAACCGTCGCACCACCAAACAGCTTCAACTTGTGACGCCAGCTTCCCGATCTTGTTGACATTCAGTGACACGACGGTCGCTCCAATGAAGCGCGTGCCAGCCCCAGACGTTCAAGTACGTTGACGCTTCACTCCCGAATTCCCCGACTCCCACCCAAGTCTCAACGATGTTTGCCCGCATTTCGCTCTCCTCTTCCACGCTGCGTCGTGCCTTCTCCACTGGCTCTGGCGCCCAGAAAGTGGCTGTCCTTGGAGCTGCTGGAGGTATCGGCCAGCCCATGTCGCTCCTGCTCAAGGACTGCGACCACATTAAGCACTTGAGTCTCTTCGACGTTGTCAACACGCCCGGCGTGGCCGCTGACATTGGCCACATCAACACCCACGCCAAGGTGACGGGCCACGTGGGCATGGAGCAGGCCGGAGAGGCTCTGGAGGGCGCTGACGTCGTCGTCATCCCTGCGGGCGTCCCCCGCAAGCCGGGCATGACCCGTGACGACCTGTTCAACACGAACGCGGGCATCGTGCAGTCTCTGGCCGCTGCGGCCGCCAAGCACTGCCCTAACGCCATGATGCTCATCATCGCCAACCCTGTGAACTCGACGGTGCCCATTGTGGCTGAGACCTTCAAGAAGGCCGGCGTGTACGACCCCAAGCGCCTCTTTGGCGTCACCACGCTGGACGTCGTCCGTGCTGCTACGTTCGTGTCGGAGAACCAGAAGTGGAACCCGCGCGAGACCAACGTCAAGGTCATTGGCGGCCACGCTGGCACCACGATCCTGCCGCTGCTGTCGCAGTTGGAGGGCGCCAAGTTCTCGGACGAGGACATCGCCAAGCTCACCCACCGCATCCAGTTCGGCGGTGACGAGGTCGTGCAGGCCAAGAACGGAACGGGCTCGGCTACGCTCTCGATGGCGTACGCTGGTGCTCGCTTCACCTCGCGTCTCCTGGACGCCATGAACGGAGAGAAGGACGTGGTCGAGTGCTCGTACACGCAGAACGACGTGACCAAGCTGCCCTTCTTCTCCACGCCCGTGACGCTCGGCCCCAACGGTGTCGAGAAGGTGCACCACTTCGGAGAGATCTCAGCTGTGGAGCAGGCCAACTTCGACGAGATGATCGTGGCTCTTGAGGCCCAGATCAAGAAGGGTGTGGAATTCGCCAAGAACAACTAAGCCAAGTTGCTCTTTGCTTTGCTAGTCAGCTGCTGACCGCTAGTGGAATGCAACAAACGGACAGTGAGCTGACCAGGTAGTTTAGTTGCGGCTCGAGATCGACCGCCACTTAAAAGACTGTGCTCTGGTGCAGTCATTAATATCGATACAGTTGTATTGTTTCACAAGACTACCATGGCGATGAACGTTATATCGTTGTTGGTTCAAATGAATGATCTCATTTCGTATATATCGGCGATTCCAAGTTGTATTTCTAAGGCTTACGTGTCCAGTATAAGGGTAAAATCAAAGTGTACCCCAAGTGTACCCCTTTTCATTTTTTCTTTTGTTTTGGCGGCTGAAAGCTCATGGCAGAGCCGGCGGCAGGGAACGCGTCAGCGTCCGGGGAGACGCCAGATCAACCAGCGACCTCCACGCCCAACACAGTAGCTAGCAAAGAAGCCAAGACACAGGTGCAGCCTACAGTACAAGTCCCATCCACCAATTCCTCGCAGAAGCTGCAAAATGATGCCGCGACCGGCACGCAACTCGCCTGTTCAAGTTCCACGGCTTCTACAGCTCCAACGGACGTTAAAAAAAGCGTTAAACCCGCAGAAGCTAGTGGTAAGTCGAGTTCAGAAGCGTCTGCGATGGATCAAGCTCTCCGGGCCCAAGAAGAGGCGCGTAGACTCCAGTTCGCGTTGGCGCAGCAACAGGTCCAACAGTACCAGGCGATGACCAAGCAACTGGAGGCCCAGTCGGGAATTACCATGACACCAAGCACTAGCAGCAGTACTACTAACAGTACTACAACTACAAGCATGGCAGGGCTGGCTAAAACGTCCGAGGACTTACAGAAACTGAGACAGGAGCAGTTGGCCAGACTCCAGCAGAACGTTCAGCGTCAAGCGGCCATGGCAGCTCAGGCCGTGCAGAAGAGGTCCAACGAGGAGTGGATGAGGAACAAATTACTACTGGAACAGGAGCATCTGCGGCTGTTGAGGCTTCATGAGCAGCAGTTGATGCAGAACAAAGGGAACACGGTGACAGCGGCTACAGCTACATCCATTGCTGACAGTTTGTTGGCGCAGCAGCAACAGGTTATGAGGCAGCAGCAGTTGCTGAGGGAGATGCTACAGAAGCAGCAGAAGCAACAACAGGCTCAGGCTCAGTTGAAATTGCAGCTTCAGGCAGGAGGAGACAAGAAACCGGCAGTAACGACGACGGTGAAGGCTGATAGTGCAGCGGACTATGCGCAGAAGAAGAGGAAGTTAAATTCCGCGTTCTACATGGAGCTGGAAGGGCTGGCACGCGTGTGTATTCGAGTAGCCAACGCGAGAACGGACTGTGAGATGCGTCAGTCGCTGGATAAGATGACGTCGTGGCTGCATCGGTGCACGGAGATCACGTTACTGCAGATCGCTCAAAGGGATTACCGAGACTCCATGGCACATCGTCGGCCGATTATGATTCAACAAGACCGATGGCCGCTGGATCTGCAAGTGAAGTCTGAGTTCATTACCCAGAAGATCGTGCAACTACTGGGCGCATTTTTACTTCGAGAGAAGAACAAGGCAGCGCAGCAGGAGGCAGCGGCAAAGGCTGCAGCCGCAGCCAGTGCCGCAGTTGCAACTGCTGCGGCTGCAACTTCTGCTACTTCTTCCGCTACGGGAGCTGCCAAGACAAGTCCCAGCACTGTCCCAGCTTCAGTTAGTCCTGCTACTTCCAGTACCACGACTACTGCAGCTTCTACAAGCACATCCGTTGCTGCTAGTACCTCCACTGAGGCTGCTGCTGTTGGTACGACGTCCACTGCTAGTGCGGCATCTGCACCCACTACAGCAACACCAGAGTCGACAATTATTCTAGCACCGGCAGTTCGAGTCCCTGTAAAGCGCGACATTCCCACGATCGAGCGTGAATATGCAGAACTCAAGGCGCAACTACAAGCCAAGCAGGTCGAAACGAACCAGAAAGCCAAGGCCAAGCGAGATGCAGCCAAGATGGAAGTTGCCAAAGCTGTTGGTGCAGTCAGTAGCAATGCGATGCTGGCAGCCTCATACAAGCGTCCGCTGCAGGTTGATATCCCTGGGTCAGTGAAGAAGCCGCGGACTGATTCATACGGTGCAGCATCGACTCCTGTTGCTAGTTACCGACCTGCAACGACGTCAGTACCTCCGATTTCTCCTCGTGTGGCTCAGCAGTTTTACGATCTGGACTTGAGTACCAGATCAACCACAGAGCCTGAGGACAAGATGTACCTCCCTCCCAAACTCATTTCCAAGATCATGTACCGAGCGTTACCTGGCGATCATGAGGACGAGATCGAGGCCAAGGGCAGAACCCCGTCTCCAGCGGTTTCTCCTGCCCACAGTGTCCAGGATCTCGACTCGAGCGACTCGATCAACATCAGCGACGACGCAGTGACGTTCATGCAAGAGTGCGTGACTGAGTTCCTGTTGTATTTCACCAGTGAGGCCCGCGATTTGTCTATCATGCAGAACCGGAGGACGAAAAAGGGTGTGGGCTTGTCCATCTCTGGAAACAACGTCGTTGAGGGCATGGAGAACTTGGGATTTACTTCGTACGCCCAGGTGCTGTCGGGGTACAACGAGAAGGTCAAGGCTAGTCAAGATGCAGCGGCCCGGAAGAAGATGGAGCGCAAGAAACTCGTCCAGCAGGAGGCGATGAAGAGAGCTGCCATGGCTGCAAATGCTGCGAGGGCGACTGCGATGGGACAGAGTGTTGCTGTTGGGATCAAGCCTGTAGTTCCGTCGCCTTTGGTGCGTTATAACGTTGGAACCAGCATCGCTCAAGCTTCGACAACAGTAACGACGGCACCAGCAAGGCCAACGACGGTAACAGCACCGAAGCCTCCAGTAGCAGCGATGGACAAGCGAAATGAGAGTTAATGCTTACCCAAAGTACAGATGAAATCGTGTTTCGCGCCGGACCTTTCCTGCTTATACCTACTTACCTATCTATGACCAGGAGATGTCAGCCCCTCGTGATCTCCCTTTCGACCTCGCAAGAAGAAGAAAACACACTGACGCACACACACACAAAGCGGGAGCCGAAGCGGGGGAAGCTGGGCTGGATAGGGCGGCATAGTTACAGGTTCTTCGAGTACTGCTGCGAGATCTGCGAGCGCATCTCCCACGACGACGGCGACTTGAAGTACTTGAGCATGTCTGCCTCTGTGGGCGTCGTCGACGCTGGGAGCACCGCAGCAGGCGCCAGACTGGCTTCGACGATAGTGCGTAGCTGCAGGGTCGTTGCAGAGAAAACCGAGAAGTAAATGGTGATCCGCGTGCGTAGGCGCTTGATCTGACGGCCACGACGCCCCAGCGGTTCTTCTTCCGGTTCTTCCGGGGAGTCTTCCGCCTCATCCTCGTCCAGTTCCTCCTCCTCTTCGTCGTTCTCCACTGCTTCCAGTTCGTTATCGTCGGGCCAGCGCATGAACTGCACGGCCACGGCACTTCCGTTCGAGTCGTCAATGCCACGAACCCGCCACGCACGGTACGCCATAAGCGAGCGCTTTCGAGACCAGCCGAACGGGAAATAATCTTGCGGAAGCACCACCGTGGGCTCCTGTTGGTCCAGTTGCAGTAGAAAAACCGCGTCAGCAGACACCAAACTGTTGGGCAGTGTCAACGTCATGGTCGTCTCCGTCTCCGTGATGTGGAACGTCTTGGTCGTGTGCGCGTGGATGCAGCGCGCCAGCCACGACAGCGACGACGCGGCAGTAGCCGATCGAACCGAAGCAACACGTTGCGGCTGCTGCATGTGGTGCTCGTCCGGCTCACCCTGACGGTTCCATTCGCCTGTTAAACCGGTGGCACCTGTAAGCGCTGCCTTGCGCAATGAAGACGCCACTTCCAAGTCCTGCGGGGATGGAACGGCGTCCTGAATGGCGCGATAGTAGTCCGCGAACATGTGCATGTACGGTAGTGGACGTAACGCGCCTTCCTCTTTATCTCCCGCTTGTTGCTGGTCGTCATCGTCCAGCACCACCCACCAGGGCTCCTGCATGAGCCACGGCTCGCAGCTCTTCAACATTTCGTAGAGATCCCATTCACCTTCATCTGCAGATTCCGCATCTCCCCACGACTTGTGCATCCGACGAGGTAGACGAGATACCTGAGCTTCTACCGAGTCGTTCAGCAAGTCCACAAGCTGCTGGTAGGCTGCCAGTACTCCACGTCCAGCCTGAGCACAGTCTCGCATCTTTTGACGCATGTCTTCCAGTAGTCCGGAGCTTACGAGCGACGTGCAGACCGTGACGAGATTGGAGCACAAGTACAGCAGCTTCGGGTTGCTAAGAGGGATCTGAACCAGCGAGCACTTCTTACGCTGCGTCTGGTTGGCCGGGGGCGTCGTTGGCATGGGAGGAGTGATCATCTCGAACGAATGGCGATACACCTTGGGCGTGGGCTCCGTGTGCTTAGCCACCTCTTCGAAGCGATGGATGCGCTTAACGATAGTGAAGGCGAGCTGCAAGATACGCGCACGACGGTACAGTTCACTGTCCGTGGGGACAGGAGCCACCATCGGAGGCGTGTAACCTGGGGACGAGACCGGTGAGAGAGTGGGGTGGATCTTCTCGGACGCCTCAATGGCAGCAGTGATGGCCTTGTCCGAGTCCGTGGAGCGATTGCGTTTCCGGTTGAGAAAACTGTCGGGCGAGGATCCGGGTGACATCCGCATCATGGGGATACCCCCTCCTTCTGGGATCATACCTTGTAAATTACTGGACCAGGTGTCACGACGTGCGTACGGGTACGGTCGGGCGGAGGCGTACGCGTGCTGGTGCAGTGCAGCAGCTGTAAGACGTGTCGTACTAGTAGGAGGAAGTCCAGATCCAGAGGACGAAGCAGAGCTGGACGGGGTGGAGCTGCCCATCGGCGTGCTAGTGTAAGGCGAGTGGCTCTCCAGTCGGAGTTGCATCATACCTGTGATAGGAGTAAGCACGGGAACTGGTCTCTGCTGGCGTGACATGCTCATCGGGTTGGACACGGGCATCGGGAGTGCTGCCAAGGAGGATCGTCGGTTGTGGAACGCGCGGTTGCCGCCATTCGACCGTGGGGTCGCAGAGTTCAGGAAGGAGCCGACACCGGGAAGAGAAGGCGTTGACGCGCGGTTCTCCTGCAATCCCTCGAAGTGCGGCGGGTGCGTGGCTGAAAGCGACAGTCGCTGCGGTTGCTGGAACTGCTGCTGCATCTGCTGTTGCTGCTGGATCGTAGGGAACGAGATCGTCGAGAAATAGTCCGTCTTGAGAGAAGCCGAGCGTGTCAGCCGCTTCCGTTCACGTCGCGCGGGGTCTCGCTGCCCCATGAATCCCGTTGGCGGTCGCTGTTGTTGAGCAGCTGCATACATAGCTGCCGCATTAGCCGCCGCAGTGTTTGCGGACCCGCTGCCCAGTAATTCGTCAATACTCCTCCCGTTTTGTGTCAATTCCGGCGGGGATCCAGCTGCAAGTCCTCTGGGGACTGCCATCAAGTTCTGCAAGCCAATTGCAGCAGCCGAAGCCTGCGCAGTGCCGTTCACCAGCGCTGTCTGGTTCATGGGCGAGCGGAAGGTCTTCCTGGCTTTGCGACTCGAAGAAATCCGGAAAGCAGGCGACGCTAGAGCTGCCACACACGTCAACGTGTTGGTATTGCCACTGGCACTGGCGTCGAAGACGTAGACCTTGAACACGTGCAGGTTCTTGCAGTTGAGTCTCGACGACTGCCATCCGTAGTGCCACGACTGGCGGTTGCCATTGAGCAGGAAGCACGTGCTTCCTGCTGCTCCAGTTGGGCCGTTGGGCACCGCCGTGCCTCGGAACCAGCGGCCGAACGGTTGATCGGGCATCTTGACGTCGTCAAAAAGCTCCTGGCGAGGGTATTCCCTGCCTACAACGAGGCTGCTGCGGCCCAAGCTCGTGTCCACTGTGGTGGGGGACGGCAGCGTCTTGTTGGCTGTCTGCTGCTTGGCCACTTCCTCGAATCTACCCAAAACCAATTGGCAATTGGGCAGGAAACACTCGACGACCAGTCCAGAGCCACAGAAGCTCTTTGGGTTGTGTCCTCCGCAGCAATGAGGGAAGCATCGGAGATTCTACAAGGTAGAACAAAACACAGTTAGTCGCGTAGCTATTTTAGAATTTAGGATCTGGAACACAGTACCTTGTGACCGCTAGCTTTATTACTTCTGCTCAAATAAGAAAATACAAAACGTGTGGTAAGTAAAATATTATACGACGGTATTATAGTAAATCAAAACGCTCTGAACAGTACTGTACCTCAAGTATTCGCTCGTGAAGAGCTCCTTATCGCACTGGTTGTGGGTGAACCTGCAGGCGTCCGAGGGCTCGTCCGACAGACTCTCGGAGCTCGTGCTGTCCCCCGCCTGGAAGGCCGCGTATGCCGCGCTGTCCTGCATCCACTGGGTCGCCATGGCGCTTTCGCTTCTTCCCCCACTATTGACAGTGATCTCCCGCTACGTCTCGACTCGGGCTTGGAGAAAGCGGGAGTCGGCTTTTCTATGGCCCTTCCTGCTCTCTTCTGCGAGACGGTCAGAGACAGGCTAAAACACGTCACGACGGAACGACCGTCAAATTTCAACCAGTCATAAGAGACTAGATCAACCAATCAGAAAAAACCATAGCGAAATGGGACCCAAGTGGCACATGGCAGACGTCGTCGAGCATTAGTTTTCTTCATTACTTCCAGCCCCTGTTTGTCCCTTTATGAAGCAAAGAGTATTCGTCTCCATACTGCCGCAGTACTAGTACATTGCAAGCTTGGTATCTGCCCAAAGCTTCAAAGATATCGCGCTGTTCCGGCCTAATGAGTCCACCGCCGCGAGGGTGGACCTTCTGCTGGCGCGCAGATCCCGGACTTGAGTGCAGGTCCCGTGCGATCCGACAATGCCGAGGACTGCGGTGTCCACTGCGACGTTCGCGGAACACGCCCGTGCCGCTTGATGGGGGTTTGTCGGCGGCAAAATTTACTTGCGCGTGGTCTTCCCCCTGGTCGTCGTCCGGCCGTCCTGAAAATGGGAAGAAAGATCCTTCCTCGCACCGGCGGTCAATGATGCAGGTCATCAGCGTTTGGAGACATGGAGGACGTCGGCAGATAAGCAATCTACAGCGTCGTGCTCTCGCGTTTGTCTCCAGTGGGCAGAAACTTCCAGCCCGGCACTTCGTCGCTTTGTCCTCCCAGATCACAGACGCCCGGCCGTCACTATGTTTAGCCTGCAGGCCACACGCACATCAAGTTAGCTCCGGACAACTTCAACAAGGCCACTACAGTCACCTCCAGTGCAACTTTGCACTAGCCGAAGCTCCAGAGCCACACGACCGCACTCCATGGACCCGGCGGCGCAGCTCCGGCGTCAACCGAGCGGCCCAATCACCGCCACGCTCAGACACGGCTCGTCCACCCGCCAGAGGGCGGCACTCAACTTGCCTCTGACCAGCGCGCGAGCCAACGCCGACGCGTCGCAGTTTTTCTCCATTGAGACGCGGCTGGAGCTCAAGGCGCGACTCACCAAACTGCAGCAGCAACTGGTTCCTCTGCTGGTGCAAGCCAAATTGGCCTGGATGCGCTGCTTCGGTGAATCTCGCACGTCGGCGTCCTGCTTGGCCGCTCTGCAGATGGTACAGCTCGGAGAAGGATTGGCTGCGAGTCTTTCGCGTGCCTTCGACTTGGCGGCAGGTGCAGCGACTGCACCGCTGGTCGAGTACCAAGCTCTGGTCACACAAGTGGAGTCCGAAATGGCTTCGTTTCAAGACCTCGTCACCAGCGTAGCACACGGCAAGTATCCGGAACCAGAGGGCCAAATTCCAGACGAAGAAGACGAAAGCTGCTCAAGTGAAGAAGAAGATGGTGAGAACGACACTCAAGAGGAAGCAACGTACCTGAATCGACCCGTGAACTTCGATCTGCCGTCCATGCAGACGTACTGCAAGCACGTCGCCCCTCCGTACTCGTCATATCTCCCCAAAAACGCTAAGAAGTCGTCGCCAACCAAGCACTTGTAGCACAACGAGCTTGATAAACCCCTATATATTTATACACACTTACCATTTCAAGTCTCCGCTACTCCTCCTTAGCGATGCGCACCGAGAAGCTGTTGCTGCGACGCCTGGAACAGTTTCCGTTTGGTTCTCGCCAGTTTGTGCATCTCGCTCGTGTTCTTACGAAGCACGTCCAATACGAATTGAGAGCGGTTAGGATCCAGCACCGCCACTTTCTCATTCAACTCGCGTCTGTGCGTCGCCAGCTCCTCGCGTTTAAGATTCACAGCGGACAGTCCCTCGTTCATTGAACTGCTTGCGTTGGCTTCCTGCTGCGTCTGGAGCGCTTCTTCACGACTGCGCACGCGCGCAAAGGCGTCCTCGATGCCGCCAAGCTCCAGCGTCTGCATGCGCACGACTTCCAGCAGCGCGTACTCCATGCAGTCCGCGTCGTTTTTCGTGTTCAGTGAGATAGAGCTAAACACCTCGGGTGCTCGCTCTCCGAAGGCTCGAGTCTCCATATCGTCATCTTCATCATCCGGACGAGTCCTGACGTCTTGAGACGCTACAAGTCGCTGACGGCGTCGCCTCGAATGGTCTTGGTCGAGCTTGTTCATATCATGGAGCAGCTCACACATGCGGTGTAGATGATGCGACTGCTGCCGTGAAGCGCGCGAGAGCTGGCTTCCCTTCTGTGCTACCGATTGATACGACCTGGCAACGTCAATGTATCTGCGTCGACGCTCGATGTTCGCTTGCGTGGCTGCATCCGCTCCTTCCGCCTCCACGAAGCTCTTCGACAACTCCAGCTCCGGATCCTCTGGAAGTCCAGCGGTGCCAGTCTTCGTGCCGATTCCACTGAGGGCCGTGCCAGTTGTGGTGACCAGCTTGGCCGCACTCGACGTAATGGCTGACACGGCCCCCCACGCACTCCAACTGCTGCTTCTCTTGCTCAGTGTCGAGTCTTTTGAAGCTGAAGGCGGACTGCTCACTGGAGGAGACGAGTTTCGAGACTCCACATCGTCGTTCGGTGTATCGTAATCCACAGACAGCAAGTCATCGCCATCAACGTTGCTGTAGTAACTGGACGTGGCACGTCGGAGACTGTCCAGCTCTTCTGTCGTGGACAGCAGGAACGCCCGAACTTCTTCCGTCACTGCGAGATGTGGCTGTCGTAGTACACCACGTAAGAATGCTTGCAAGAAGCGCATACGTTCTCCAACAAACTCCTTCTCCTTGTTGAAGAAAATCTGCTTCCCGGGCACGCACGGCACCAGTTCAAACGGGAACTGACGCTGCAGTTCACACTGCAGCCACACAAAATCACTGTATCGACGGTAAACCTTCACTGACGAGCTCGGTTCTTCCACTTGGCGTAGACGCGTCCACGTCTTCGCTGCCTGGTACGGGTCAATAGCTTGGGCGCCTTTCGTTGTGTCACTGGCGATGCTGATCACAGCGTACCTCGTGTACGGCATGATCCAGGAGCCCACCGTCGTAGGATCAGCCACCAGAACTACCAATTTACTCGGATCATGTCGTCCAGCATGCAGCGAGAGTTGTGCGCGGACACAATCAACCTGTTGTTGCAGCTGTTCGGCCTTAGAATGCAGCTCCTTCACCACCTGAGCAGCACTTGAAGCGTCATGTTGCACACGCGCAAGTTGCGCTGCGTCATTCTGTAATTGGAGTTTTAAATTCTCCGTCTCCGCTTGCAGAGCTTCAGCCTGTTGGGAAGCCACTAGCGCTCGGTGTCTGGCTTCCTCAGCCAATTGCTGCGCTCTCTTCTTCTCCTGT
The DNA here is from genome assembly GCA_030027945.1 of Phytophthora plurivora. Classification (NCBI taxonomy): domain Eukaryota; phylum Oomycota; class Peronosporomycetes; order Peronosporales; family Peronosporaceae; genus Phytophthora; species Phytophthora plurivora. The sequence goes on from CP125266.1 coordinate 905,405, forward strand.
TCATTGATCTCCACCTGTTTTGTCAGGAATTTGGCACGTTGAGAAGCTTGAACACTCTCTCTTTGAGCTGTACGAGCGTGTTCCTCAGCTTCTTTAGCCAGCTGCTCCTTCTCCTTTAGCTGGGTCATCCAAATCTCCTTGAATCGGCGTAATTGCGTCTGAGTCTGAGTCTCCATCTCCTGTCTGGCTCGTACCAGCTCGAAGTTTTTAGGTAGAGCGCGTGCTCCGATGGATCCGTTGAAACCAGTCGTTCTACGACAGGTAGGGCACTCTATTATAGCAATCTCTTCGCTCTGGGGGCCTGCATGGTTCGCCCAGCCGTCCAAACAGCTCTGTTATCAGGTATGATACCACGTTGAAGTTAATATTTAACGGAGGGGTGGGGTTAGTAAAGGTAGAATGCGCCCTACCTGGCAGTAAGTATGGCCGCAGGTCAAGAGGCGCGGGATGTGGCCCTCGTCGCTGTCGTCGTCGTCGTATGGCTCGTTGCACAGCTCGCACTCGAGACTGTTGTCCACCAGCTCGCGCCACATGTGGTCGTCCACTTCCACGGGGGCTCCTGCGGCCGATCCGTTAAGCATTTCTCTTAGGTAGAACGCTGCGGAATCGGAAATGAAAACAAATCGTTGTTTTCTTTCTGTCAGTAGTATGTAGCGATATGATGATCTCATATTGAGGTATGACCACATCATATCGAATCTGATAACACGGATCGTAGTTTGGTCCTTGGAGTAATGGTACTACAGAAGTTAGAAAACTACTGCGTCTTCCTCACAGCACAGAATAAGCATAGCAGACTCACCACCACAGGTGGCACCGATAAAGGGTAGAACTTGATTTTGCCAGGAAGTCAATCGTCAGTACTCTTTCACGTCAAATCTACATGTAGACATTGTTGCGTTCGCGAACAGATAAGTGTAAATGTAAGTGCATGTATTACAGACCACTCAATATGCAATCATGAACTCCACAAGTGATCGGGGTCTACAACCTAGTTAGACCAACTCCTGCGCAAGGATCACTTGGAGTCTGTACATCGCTTCAGCAGCAGTCGGGCGCTCTGCAGGATCAACTGACACGCAAGACACACCTAACTCCAGCAAAGAACGAGGAATCGACTCCGAGAACTCCACTCGTATCTCACCTGCTGTGACCTTCTGCAGCAAAGTGGCGTCTGCCATCTTGCGACCCGTGGAAGCAAGGCTTCGCTTTTTGGCTTGGACGTATGGCAGTGTGTGGACATCCAGCTCCGACAGCACCACCCCAAAGGAGAAAATGTCGGCTTTCACGTCGTATTTCCCACCTAACATTACTTCTGGAGCCATCCACAGCGACGTCCCGGCCGTCATCGTTTGGTCCAGACGCTCTTTCGAGATGCCGAAGTCGGTCAGTTTGGCTTCCAAGTGGCGATTCAGGAGGAGGTTCCGTGACTTGAGATCGCGATGAATGACTGGCGGCATCAACGAGTGCAGGTACGTTAGCGTTTCGCACACGTGAAGTGCGATTGTCGCCTTCTGCTTGTCGAATCCAACGGGACGTTTGGCCGCTTCGTACGAGTTCAAAAGCGTCCGGAGGTCTCCTCCGTCCATAAACTCCAGCACCACACACACATCCGAGAGCGAATCCCACGCGACTTCGATGAACGCGATGATATGCGGGTGGTCCATGGTCGCAGTCAACTTGGCTTCGGCGAGAAAGTCATTCACGTGCTGGATATTCCCACGTGTAGCTGGCAACAACATCTTGACTGCCACTTCTTGCCCGTTGTAAATTCCTTTGTAAACTTCTCCGTAGGCTCCACGACTGAGGAGTTTCTTCACTTTCACCTTGTCTCGAGGAATCCTCTTGGCCGTGATGACGTCGTCGTTCCAGAGTCCTGGCTGGCCTCTCATGTCCTTGAGCGAAGGAAAATCGATTGGAGTTGTTGGTAATGTGCTGCTAGACTTGTCTTGTGACCTGCATCGGTAGATAATAAGGAGCCCAACACATACGAGCACGACGATGACCACGCCACAAACTATTCCGACGATAGCTCCCGTACTTGATCCAGTGCTGCTATTCCCGATGTCAGAGGTAGAAGAAGCTGGTCCGCTAGAGCTGGAGACTGCAGAAGATGATCCGCTAGAGCTTGAGCCTTCCGATGAAGACTTGTCTAAGCTGCTGTACCACTTGCGCTTGCTGTCACATGAATGGCTGGACAACGTCGATGCCTCAACAATTTCCATTCTGAAAGAGCCTTTCGCGCAGTCAGCATCGTCGAAATACTCGATCGATGAGTTCCCAGTCGCATTCAACCTTGCCGCCATTGGGTGGCTATTTGTCAGGTAGTCCTCGCAATTCCCCGTCGCGGGAACACCGTTCACATATAGTAAAATAGAGCAACTCGAGTCGTTATAAACCTCTTGTATGAGGTACGGGGTGCTGCCGAATAAACTTCTCATCGTCGACAGGTAGTCGTCTCCCAAGCAGTTGGTGTAAATCATGTGACCATCAGGCCCCAAACTGCCCCTGGTGTGCACTCAGCTTTCTCCCAAACGTCAATGATGTACGGGGTTCCATCACAGGAGATTGGGGACTTGTACTGGGCGGAGATCCAGTACGTAGTCTCAGCAGCTACAAGCCGACAGGCTGCAATCAGCAGTACGACTACCGAAATACACCGGCTCATAGTCGAAGCACTGCGAATCTGAAACTCTGGTTGCTGGGTGCTGGCGGCTGAACCAAATGAAAAGTGAACGATATGGCACAGGAGAGGGCTAAGGACTACCTTAACTACACGTAATATTCCAGGTAGGTCACATGATGTAGTTATAATTTGGCCTAAATATTTTTAAAAATACGTCGAAGTGCTGGATTTTTCAACTGTTGCTCGAGCTCCTCCAAATATGAAGTGAATTGCATGTAGCGGACTGTGTCTACTGGAAACATTTCCGAGTGGTTTTCCACCCGCTGCTTGAGCTGCGCACACCTTCCTGATTCGCTTCTTGTCTAACGTAAACCTTCAGGATCGTGCCGTTGCCTGAGCAATGTACCCGACAGCGGGCAATTGGATTGACTACAAGACAAGTCAAACAGAAAACATTCCCACAAAGAGGCTAAGAAGACCTCAAAACTAAACCAGACCGCGCTATACATGACTTTTAGAGCCGTTGAAGTAAATCACCTTGGCACGGTTATGGATAGTTGTTAGTAGGATCTAAGTGACAACGATGTTGCCGCGTCCGTTGTCCGATCCAAAAAAGCTGATCCGCTAAAGCTTGAGATTCATCGGCGCTGCTATGCCACTTCTCGGAGAGGGATGAATCGCTCGCATTGCGAAAATGGTTTAACAACTTGGAGCTGGGTCCTTGTTGGACGAGCATTGACTGTCATCATAGCAAGAGATCGATGGCTGTCCGTAGTACGACTCCGTACCAGTAATGTCCACTGTTGTCCCGTCCCAACAGTTGTGTTGCGTGAACCCTCGCAGTTCCCAGAGGCAAAGCGTCCAAGGGCGAAACCACCATGGTTTACAAGGTAAAGATAACGTTAGCCGCAGAACGATGTTGATCAAAAAGAAGAAGTTCATTTTTTTTTCTTCTTTTGAATAAAAACTCGCTTGCAGACTTCGGGGAGAATGGATGAAATCAATTGTTGAGCGCTACAAAAGCGGTCAAAGGACTCAATGTGGTTGTTTCGCACAGGAACTCTTTTAGACATAAATGCCCGTGTAAGTTCGCTCAATAGTCTTCAGTTCAGTTAGGAGGACCAAACCCATCCGTGCAATGAAGTTGGAAAATAATTATTATCTGTTGTTTTTGCACTACTCGCCTGCTCACTACCCTGTGGCCCCTTCTCACCTGTTGACTCCACTATTCACCTGTTGAACATCAACAGAGAGCCAGTACTGCATTCCTGTTGGAATGAAAACCTGTTGCGTCGTTCCTCGGGTGCCACAACGAAGGACTAATTTATCATTCTATCATCACTTCACACTTTGAGGCCTTAGAGAGGCGCCTTGACAACCGGAGCGCAGCGGAGGTCTGTCAGGGGACGGCGCGTAGGCCGGAGTAGGTTCCGAAACAAGAACTTACAATCTAATCCGCGCGGGATCCTTGCCCGCCACGAGCGAAGCGAAGTTGGCGGTGCAAACGCCGCGCAACTGAGGAGCGTAGCGACCAATATTTGAACAAAAAATTGAAGTCAACAGGTCAAACACATTCGGTGCGAGCAAGTAACAGATAAGCAGTGACTGCAAACAGACGAGAAAGAGCCACAGCTACTGAACAGGCGAGTAGTGCAAAAACAACAGATAATAATTAGCACCCATGAACTTCATTGGGTGCTAATTATTATCTGTTGTTTTTGCAATGAAGTTCATTCCTTAATCACTTGTCTTAGTCATCTTGATGTTCACTGTTTTGCTGCTCGGCTGTGGGGCTGGGAGGAAGAGGAGGCTTGCCATGGTAGGGCATGCTGAGAGTACGGATACACTCCTGTACATCGATACACTCGGTATTGTTTGGGTCGAGTGCACTGAGGATATCGTCGACCATGCAGCTCACTTCGTGCTGGTTACTGTCTGGAAGGTGCGCATACGCATTCTCAAGGATACGCTGCATTTTGGTGCGGAAGACAACCACAGGGATGTCTTCCTCGTTGGGGAATAAGCTCTGTTAGAAAGGAAGAGCTGTTAGTTCTAAAATCGCTGATAAACACTGCAACTTACGTGAAATGCCCCCAGCAGATCGTCTTCGTCGTGTGGAGGAGTGACGATCATACCACACAGCACGACCCATTCCTGTAGATCGATAGCCTTGCTACCTTCATTTATAAACCACGACGTGTATCAGGTGGTTGGGTGGAGTTTAAATCGGTACTTGAGCGAGGTTGAATCGGTACTGACCGTCAGCATCTGCGACGAGCAAGTACTCGTCCAGTTCCTTGTCACTAGGAGAGATCCCCAGCAAGGTGAGAGCCTGCGATAGCCACATCCATCCGGTTTAACTTCAAAATGCACTTGCTAACATTCTCCTACTGTATACCTCGTGCAGCTCCGAACGCAACATGATTCCCGAGTTGTCCGCTGTACAGCCAAACACTGTCAGAACTTAACGTTACAACTAATGCGAGCACTACACGCACTATCAATCTGGCGGAAGATGTGGTGGAAGAAGTTGACGTCTTCAGGCGAGAGCTGCTCGGAAATGTGCTCCATCTGCATGGTCTTCTCAGGGTCCAGATTCATCTTGCGCATCGCCACCTCCGTCAGTAGCTTCGAGCGCCGCATACGTGAGGCCGTGAGCCTCGCACGTCTGCGGCGCGAGTTGTGGATGGACGTCGAGCGCGAGTAAAACATCCTTCCCTTGCTAAAAAGCTCAAATGAAACGGACACCTTGAAGTTGCCTTTTATGTAGCCATTCGTTCTATTACAGGGGTTTTCATCCGAATGTTCTTATAGAGAGATTTACACCTGAGCCAGTCGATTATTGCCACAATTTGTAATCACTATGGGGCGAGTAAGTGCCAAGAGGAAGCTGAAGCAGTGCGACCCGTTCTTCAAGGGCAAGCGGGACAATGGCAAGAAGGGGAAGGCGTACGACCTGCCACCTACCGAGTCCAAGCGCTCCAAGAAACGCCGTCGTAAAGTTCTGAGTGATGACGCAATGGAGCAGTACGTTATGCGCACTTCTGCTATGGACGGCGATGGCTCTGGAGCCAAGAAGAAGCAGAAGCTGCAGGTTGGCTCCATCCGAGAGGGCGAGTCCATGCGTGACTTCAACAAACGCATCAGTACGGAGGTCAAGCGCGTCATCTACGACGCAGCCAAGCAGGGAAGACGCAGCAGTGAAAAGCGCAAAACGTACTTGGCCAAGAAGAAGGAGAAGGCTAAAGACAAGAAGATGACGGAGCAGGAGCGCTACGAACGCGATTACCAGAGCACGGGCAACACGAAGAAGGACTACTTCGAGGATTCGGCCCCTGTTCGCTTCGGGGAACGTGTGGACGCGCCTCCTATCATGCCCAAACTCTCGGGCATTTTTAAGAAACGTGCGGAACAGCTTGAACGACAGAAGACGAAGATGGAGAAGAAGAACGCGCTGGCGGCAGGATCTCGTGTCATCAAGAGAGCGAAGAAGTAAAGGAAGGGGAAATACATTGCTGTCTTTTAACATCTAGTCGGAGCCTTTGTCACTGGATGTGCTACCCCCCAATAGTCCTGTACGTTGTCGAGGATCCTTCCTCAAGTCGAAAGAACTCATGTGATTGCCTCGTTCGCGACGTAGCAGTATCACTGAGGCAGCCAGCACCACAGCCATCAACGCCTCGAACTTCACCACTGCAACTCCTGGTCGAGCTGAGTCGGCAGGAGAACAGGCCTTGAACCTCGTCTCCCTTTCATCTTCAGGCTTGGTCAGTAAAGCTTCGTCCTTTGGGTCTTTTGGTCTGGGACAGTCTAATTCCTGACGATATCCTGTCTCCCGGCAGAAACTTTCGTCTCTTTCGGACTGCGGACAGGGCACACACTCCCCCACTAAGGAGCAGGCCAATCCGGACACCGGGTCGTATACCCGGTGGGCGGAAACCAGTGCCTGATCGCGACGTTGCAAAGGGTTGGTAGAGTCCCTCTTCTTTCCTGTTTCTTGGGGCTTCGCAGCGAACGCAGCGCCAGTCTGTCGTAAATGTCGACTAGGAGAGACGTCGGGGCTGTTGTTGATGCCTTCGCTGTCTGTCAGGGGCGTCCATAGGGCCACACACAGAGCTGCCAACGCCACGACTACCTTGGTCACCTTCATACTGTAGCTCTTGGGGAGGAATTAGAAAAAAATGGGACACTTTATTTGGGACGAGAAAAGAATTCGGACTTATACGGGAGTATCGCTTTGTATTGAAGTACCCTACCGAACTGGTTTCTGACCGCAGAAGTTCTGATGCTGCCGTAGAGCACGTTCTTCATCGAATTCGCGACTGCAAGTTGTGCATTGGCGTTTAGCTGCAGCTCGAGGTTGAAGTTTCTGCCAGTGGGAGTCGAATTCTTCCGAATTGGTGAAGGAGAGCTGGCAGATTGAACACAACTTGGACTCTGTGGGTGATACCGTTTCTGTTGATGCAGTGGATGTCGCTTTATCCGTTGTTGAGGCTTGGACTTGCTGCTTTTCGTACCAGTCTGGCTTAATCAGTGGGTCCTGACCGTGTTTGGCGAGCTGGTGTTGTCTTCTGGCGTCCTCCTTCTTAAAAGTGCGGTCACAGAACTCACAAGGCAATAAAACCTTCTTGGATGCACCTCCTTCCAACTCGTGAACCATGTGCACGTGCGTTCTCAGTCCTTGATCGGATTTAAAGCTCTTCTCGCACTGAGTACATGCGAACTCTAGCGGTAGTTCACTCTCCGCCTTCCGTTTCCGAGATAACGGCGCCTTCTTCTCTTCCTCCGCAGCTAAAACCGTAGATTTATCGTCATTTTGCCGTCGGAAGATGAAGAGGGTGCTCACCTGCTTCTTCCTCTCGCCATGCAGCGTCACTTGATGGAACGACTTGCCGTTCTGGTGGCGTTTACGTTCGTACACCAATCCAAACACCTCGTCATTATCCACGTCGTCAACCTGTCGATGTAGTTTCAGCCCAGCTTTCAACCCTCGCTCTACCGCCTGCCACCGTTGCGGTTGTCCTTCCGCTAGCGTCAAGAGAACATCACTCTCCTCCTTCTCTTCCAGCACCTCCAGCGCTGAGCTGTAGAAATGAGACAGCAAACTCTGGTGTCGCCGGACGTTCTCCTCGCCACAGTGCGGGTGGTTGAACACTACCGAGTCAAACTTGAACTGCTCGGCTCCTGCTGCCACTAGAGACTCCCGAATGTTGGTGGCGTCCACTCGATGAAACACTGAGACCCCCAACTCCTTCAATTGGGCGCAAATCCGTTTACATTCCGGGTATTTGGCTATTAACTCGTCGTAGCTGTCGTAGGACGTGGCCGTTAAGTGCAGTGGTGTGTCATTCTCCCCATTCTTGTGCTGTTTAGCCAATGTCAATGAATACGAAAAATTGCCATCGCCCACGGTGAGAACACGTCGATATTGCGGCGTTGTCGATGGTGCTGGAGGTGCCGAGTGCTGCTCCGTTGCGAACGTCTCGGACGTCGAAGCGGATTCGATCTCCTTTGTCATAGCGTTGAACAATGGTGGAGACTCCATTCAGTCTTGTCCGGTAATAACTGCCCCAAAACAAACTTCCCAATACTGAAACGTAGTCTATTATTTGCAAATGATTGCTAAAATATATTTGTCCGGGTGAAAGTAGCGCATGGAAAATGCTAAGGTTAGTTTTCTACCGAAACATGGAACTACTAGGGTGCAACCCATAGTCTATATCATTCGCTTCGCTCTACTTTGCGCCTGGGATCCCAGTCTAGCGCCATCACATTAGCATTCTGTTCGAACGGCTCGAAACTCCCTGACGCCGTTTTGGTACCTATTGATATCCGACCATTCTCCGACCTGCACACACTCGACACTTTGCTTTGTCACTCACCGAGATGATGCCTAGTAGTCTGATGAACGCTCGAGGGCTGGTGACCCTCTCGCCAGGTCCATTGCTAGGTAGTACATTGGCGCTGGTGGTGTTCTGGGCGATGCGTCGAGGTCGAGAGCGCCGCCTGAGTTGGACCAGTACGCCGCTGCCGCCTCAAGGATATCGACATTTACCGTCTGCATCGACAGCCCACACGCCAGTTCGTGTTGGGATGACAGCGGAGCAGCCGAAGGAAGGGTCACCGGCGTTCTACGACTGGGTCTTCGCCATGACCGTGAGGTTCCACGGCAAACCGTGGGTGCTACACCGTCCAGGACTGCCGGATGTCCTGGTTGTGAGCTCTCCTGGCTCATTCGAGGACATCCAAAGGACTTTCGCAGTGCAATTCGACAAGGTTGACAGTGACGCGGATGGTTTGAGTCATGACGCGCATGGCAGAGCTATCGCGGTCGTGGGCAGTGGGCATCTACGTCCTTCTGTGAATACACAACGACAACTGGCAGCCAGTGTGTTGAGCTCACCAGCTCTACGTCAACAAGCTTCTGCACTAGTTAAACAGAAACTCAAGTCGCTAGTGACAAGGCTGGAGGACGGTTTGGATATGACGAAGCTGATGCGACAGTTCGCGATGGAAGTGTTCACAGAGTTGGGGTTTGGACTGCAGCTTCGATCTCGCAATGGTGAATCTAGTATCTTTGAAAAAGCTGTTGATGATATCCAGACGCGAGTTGCTGAACGAATGCAGCGTTCTACAGTTGCGTGGAAACTTGAGCGGCTACTTGACGTTGGGTGCGAAGCTGCGTTACGTCGCAGTGCCGACGTTGTAAACGCTATAACGTTGGGAGCTGTGGAGGCCAAGAAAAAGCGTAGTTGTGACAGTCCGATCGTTGGTAGTCGAGTGGATATACTGGATCTCCTTCTTAGTCAAAAGTGCAGCTCCAAGAGCTCGAAAGACCCCGAGTTCCTCGCTGAATTCGTGTTGAGTCTGGTACTGGCAGCGAGAGACGCAATGGCTCATGCTTTGGGCAAATGCTTGCAGTGTCTTGCTCAGTATCCAGATGAACAGGAGAAGCTCTTACGTGAATTGAAAGAAGCGGAGGAACAGGGCAAAGACCTTCACTCTGTCGTGCGCCTCGAAGCAGTGGTGAAGGAGACACTGCGACTGCTTCCTGCTAAGCCGTTCGTTCGCCGTCGAGCAAGACTTGACACTGTTCTTAGTGACGGCACCTTCGTTGCGGCTGGGGTGGAAGTGGCTATGGATCTCTACACTATGGCAAGGAGGGAGAACGTGTGGGGTGCAGACAGCGCTCAGTTCCGTCCTCAGCGCTGGATCGACCCAACAACCGGTAGATTGCGCCCTGTATCGAACTACAAGTTCAACGCCTTCCTAGGTGGCCCGCGAGCTTGTGTAGGTGCTGATATAGCCCTGGCAGAGATCAAGACGGTCGTTGCGGCGATGACACTCAAAGTTCATCTGGAAGTCGACGACAGCAACGGTAAGGATAAGGGATGCGATGCAGTGCGCGTTCAAGTTCGGCGACGCAATCCCAGTCCGACAGCAAAGTTAGCTTAAGTTTGTTTTGAAAATTATGTTTTATGACGCGAATATTTTTGGCACTTGTTGCTGTGCATCCAACAGGTAGTCAGAAAGACAATGTTGAAAGCATTGAAAAGGAAGATCTCAAAGCTTTTTTTTCTTGAATTCTATTTCTTTTCTTTCACGTTTCTCAATGGTTAGCACTGCTATCCGGATAACTTAGCACGAATACAGCCGCCGGACTGTGTGTGTGTGGGGCGCAGAACTTCTTCACGAATGCAAACTCGGATTTCTCGATTGCACGGTGCAATCGAGAAATCCGAGCAATTTGCACCTGTTGTGTAATTGCACATCCGCCGTTCATCGTGTAGATTACCCACATTTTCAAATCGGTCCGATCCTAGGCTGACCCGTATTGTCAACATTATTAATCAATACCGTTGCGGAGTTTCAGTGAAGCAAACACAAACGCATCCGGCGATTTAATGTCCGTATCCCCATCGTCGCAGGAAGCACCACAACCCTGTCTGGCTTAACCGTGTGCTAACCAAGGTCATTCCGGTTTTTGCCGCTAACTGCACACCGCATTCCAGCATCCCGTTAAACCCAGCGAAACATGAAGGTTATCTCGACTCTTGCCATCGCGTCCATCGCTCTTGGTGCCGCTTCGGCCTCGGAACACGTTGAACGTCAGCTTATCCTTGGTGGAGGGGAAGTTCCCATCGGCACGAAAGCGTATGCGGCCGGTATCCGCACTACCGCGGACGGAAACTCCTACTGCAGCGGTGCGTTGGTCTCCCCCACTCACGTACTTACTACCGCGGCATGCACGGGCCCCACCGGTCCTGAACTGCCTAACTTCGTGGCTATCGGTACCCACTACATCAACGGCACGAAGGACGGTGAGCAGATCAAGGTCGTATCGACCCAGAACCACACGCTTTACAACGCCACCAGCGCCTCATACGACTTCAGCATCCTGACGCTGGAGAAGGCCAGTAAGCTCGCCCCTATCAACCTTCCGAAGGCGGACGACTCGGACATCATTGCCGGCATGTGGACCAAGGTCATGGGCTGGGGCGACACCAGCTACCCCAACGGCACCCGTTCCAACGAACTCCAGAGCGTCGGTATTGAGGTGTGGGATAACGAGGACTGCGCGCAGCTCATCGTAGTGGACAACTCGTCAGTGTGTGCCGGTGGTGCTGCCGGTCGAGACGCTTGCTCGGGCGACACGGGTGCTCCTCTGGTCAAGGAGAAGGGCCAGGGAGACGCGGATGACATTCTGATCGGTCTGTCGAGCTGGGGCTCTGGCTGCGGCGGCAAGGGCGTCCCTAGTGTGTACTCGCGTGTGTCGTCTGCGATTGAGTGGATCAACTCTGTCACGAAGTAATCCTGTCTTGTGTCTATCGCCTCCAAATAATGTCTTTGAGCTAAACAGTCCTCATCAATTCATCAATACAATGAACTGAAACCTGCGAATGTTTTTTAGCATTTGAAATCTAAAATACCAGATCTAAACAATTAGAACAAAAATAGACATATCTTTGTACTACTTGTATTAAACAAAATATTACTTGGATAATATTTAATTTGTTCCAACTTACTATTGTCATGTACAATTGGTTTTACCGTGGTTGAAACAGTATGGGTAAAACCAACATATATTCACGTATAAATTGTTCATTTCGACGGTCTAAGGGGGGGGGGGGAAGAAGAACTATTCGTGTTGAATGTTTAGCAGTTGTCAATGGAATTGGCAACCGGACCTTTAAAAATGCTAGCGACTACTGACTACGTAGGGATGTCGTCGATGCTAGTCGTTGTTACGGGGACAGGGTGGGGCCCGGAGGCAACCATCATTTAGACGGTCTAATGGAACGGTCTAAATTAGACCGTTCCATTTACGATTCAGTTTCGATGCAATCGCTTACCACGTCCGTAGTATTGTAGAGGCACAGGTGTCGTTGCGTCCGAAGGGCAGCCTCGAACAGCGAACGCGTACCTATTGACATATGACGCGGCTGGATTCGAGCATGTTAGCAGCACTCAATACGTTAGAGCATATCGACAATCTGTCCGTCCCGTTAGAAAACATCTCGACAACTCCTCCGTAAAGGCGATCTATTCATGGAGGATAACCCGCAGCCTGCAGCAAGCAGCGCAGGAGCTCCCCCACAAGGGAACTCTACGATTTTTGTCCCTACGTGGTGTTCGCAAAAGCGAGTTGAAGCCGTCAAGTCTGTCCAAAATGAACATGATCAAGGATACTCAAGCCCAAAGCCAGAGATTCCGATCTTCGGCTCGATCCTGTGGCGTTGTGGAGCTGCATATGCTTCCATGCATGTTGACGGCACTTTATAATCCGGTCCAAGTACCGGTAGCGAATCCACAAGTTTTCAAATCCATCCGAAGAACTGCTCAAGAACACCTTCGCCATTTTGTCCCACAACCTTCTGGTTCTTGTGAGCCTTACGCGCGTTATCGCTTGCTAACTTCACATCCACGGCACTTCGGATTTCGCCGTCTACTGCTCACCGCACTCCAAGATGAAGATTATCGCTACTATCGCCGCTGCATCGTTGGCCAGCGGAGCCGTCACGGCCGACCACACTTCTCGCCAGCTTATCCTCGGAGGAGGAGTTATTCCGAGCGGCTCCAAGACCTACACGGCAGGTATCCGCTCTACCGCTGGGGGTGACAGCTACTGCGGTGGCTCTCTCATCTCGCCCACCCACGTGCTCACGACGACGATCTGTACTACCCACCAGCAGCCCAACTTCGTGTCGGTGGGCACGCACTACCTCAACGGAACGCAAGATGGCGAGCAGCTTAAGGTCGTGTCGGTTCACAACCACACCGACTTCAACAAGTCTAGCGGCGCCTACGACTTCGCTCTGTTGACTCTGGAGAAGCCCAGCAAGTTCTCGCCCGTCAAACTCCCGAAGGCGGACGACACGGACATCGTCCCGGGAATGTGGTCGAAGGCCATGGGCTGGGGAGTCACCAGTTACCCGAACGGGTCCCTCTCTTACGAGCTGCAGGGGGTAAGTCTCGAGGTGTGGGGCAACGACGAGTGCTCGCAGGTGTACGTGATCGACAACGCCAGCAACGTGTGCGCTGGTGGTGTTGCTGATAAGGACTCCTGCGTGGCCGACACTGGTGGTCCGCTCATCAAGGAGAAGGGGGAGGGCGACGCGGATGACATCCTCATTGGCCTCGTCAACTGGGGCTACGGCTGTGGTGACGCGGGATCTCCTACCGTTTACTCCCGTGTGTCGTCTGCTCTTGAGTGGATCAACTCCATCACAGGCGTCAAGACTCAGTAAGAAAATGTTTGAAAACATGGTACAAGGAAGTTTGTTAGAGCTTCTTAATGAAATCTTTTTCTTTTCGTTCGCAATCGTGTCTTCAAGCCAGGCAAGTTCCGTTGATGATGGAGTCGATCCACGGACGAGCATGGGAGATACGCGCGTACACACCAGGACCGCCTTCCATGCCACAATGCGCCGGACCAAAACTGGAGAGACCAATCAAAACGTCCTGCGAGTCCGATTCCAGGACAAGTGGACCGCCGGAGTCCCTTTCACACGAGTCCTTTCCTGCTATCCCGCCAGCGCAAACCATCGAGTTGTCGGCGCCCATCGTTTTCGTGCAGTTTTCGTCATCCCAGAGAGGAAGTTCCACTCCTCGTAGTTCGTAAGAGACTGTGCCATTATCCGTGGTGTAGCCCCATCCGAGCATCGTTGCAGTTTTACCGGGAGCAAAATCCGAGTCGTCGGCTGCTGCGAGCTTAGCAGGCGTAAAGGTGCTGGGCTTCTCCAGTTCCAGAATCGCGTAGTCATTGGGAAATTGCTCTGGCACGTAGTTGGGGTTGTTCATGATGGAAACCACCTTGATCTGCTCACCGTCGCTTGTTCCGTTGATGTAGTGCGAGCCTACGGAAACCCAGCGAATGTCGTAGTTGCTGCTGCAGTGCGACGCTGTGATCACGTGCTTAGGTGAGATGAGGGTGCCACCGCAAACGTTGTTGCCTTCTGCAGTTTTGCGGATTCCAGTCGTGTAAGTTTTGGTACCAGCGGGGACGATATCTCCTCCTAGGATCAGTTTGCGCTCGACGACAAGTGATGGGGACGCGCAAGCCAAAATGAAGCACAGACTGGCGACAACGGAAGAAGTTTTCACCATGGTTTTGAGAACGATGTTAGGAGTGAACGGCAAACTGCAAAATGGTTGAGTGCTTAACAGATTAATTATTGTGGTCGCGTAGACCAGGGACCAGGAACGAGTTGTTACGTGATCCATGTTTGCATATCGTTGTTGGTATGCCGTGGTGACCAAAGGGCGTGTTGTTCGTTCGGTGTTCGAAGAAGAATTGACAACGATTTCACGCCATCGTTGGTACCCCAACGCGATGTTTGAATACGTAAATCTTCTGTACATGACATTGTGCTGCAGTTTATGTTAGATGCAACATCGGCCCGTTCCTGCGCAACAGCAGCCGGATTACGGTGTCGGAGTTTCATGGTACCTGTATGAAAACAAATATCGAGATGTCATGCTTGGTGGCTTGCCTTGGACGATTCTTTTCTCTCTCTGTGTGAGGGAATATCTGCTTGCATCTTTAATTCCCTTTGGATACTAATTCTCGCCCATCATACCGCGTTTTGTAAAAAGCCCTTCCACTACTTGTCCATTTTCGAGAACGGCCCAGTTAACTGTTCACAATGAGCTCTTCAGATGGCAGCGCTACGGAGAGCGAGGGCAAGTTCTTATGACAAGGCCACTGCATCAGTATATTGTCGAAATCTCCAACGCTTCAAGACGGCCTCCCCAACTTCAAGGATCATCACTCATGCAATAATTTGGTACAATGTACCGCTACTTTGGTACAATACTATTGGACGAGTGCTTTTCTGAGTCAGCATAAAAAATTACCATAAGTGGGTGACCCTTCTTTTCTCAACAAATCAGAGTTCATACATAAATCAAGTTAAAATACCTTAATTTGTCATCCATCAAGATACTTTCTAAATACGTCAGTCACCTTTCCACGCCTAAGAGCTCACTTACTCATGTCTTCGCCATGGCTCAGCCAGCGCGAGGAATTCAGCCACAGCCAGAGCAGCAGAAGCAGCAGCAACAACAGCATGGCAGACGCAGAGCTTCTAGGTGAGAGGCAGCCACTGCTAACGCCAGGGAGTCCAGGGACTCGCACAGCCGCCGCTTTATCCCCCAGTACAGGGCGCGCCTTGAATTTACGTCGTACTTTCCATCGGGGATCAAACAGCCAACGCAAATGCACAGATGTGTTTTTCCTGGGCTGTTTTGCCACCTATTGGATCGGGATGGTGGCTCTAGCCATCACTGCCTTTTCGCACGAGAGCAGTGTGAGTTTTGCACAGGAAATTAAGAGCGGCGTGGACTTCCAGGGTCAAGCGTGTGGCGAGCATCGGTTCGTCTATTTTCCAGATTTTGAAGTCAATCCAGATTTTGGATTTTGTGTGGACGAATGCCCTAGGAAAAATGGAGAAATCCTGACGGTGAAGTTGCCAATAGAGTCGGGCAAACGAGTGAATGGGTCGCATGAAATGCAGGAAGTGCAGTTCACGTCGTACGCCACCCACAAATGGGCGTATGTGTGTGCACCGGCAGAAGGTTGGTATCTGAATCTTGAAATTGAGTAACAAGACACTGAAAATTTTTTTTTAGTGAAATCGGAACAAGTTATGATCCGACAATTGCAAGATACGCTGGGACGGTTTGTTGGGGCGCTGGGCAATGTAAGATCTGATGAAATTATGCGTTATTATTGTGAAAAACTGACAGTTTTTGGATTTACAGTGTTGGCAAGTGCTGATGATCGCGACTGGGGTCTCACTGTCAACGGCGGGACTGTATCTAGTGTTATTGCGTTACTGTGGCTGCATTAGTGTGTTGTTGTCCACGCTGACGATTGAATCCACGTTGGCGTACAGCAGCTATCGCCTCCTGAAGGCGGCGTCTGACCCGCTTTCGTACGTGAATGACCCGGTGATGCTCAGTTCTCTCCAGATCAGCGCAGTTGCCATGTGCTGCGCGGCAATTCTGTTCTTCCTGTTCGCTGTGGTGAATATGTCTCGACTACTGCTGGCTGGTGCATTTATCTCGCATGCAGCGAAAGCCTTGTCCCAGCTGAAGCGGCTACTGGTGTTGCCGTTCATCTCCTACGTGCTGCTTTTGTTGCTCTTTGGCTGGGGAATCCTCGTGACCGTCTGTATCTTCGGCGCTGGCGAGACATCTACGCGTATTGCGACAATCTCAGCTACTTCGCCGTCATCAATCCGTGTCGTAACGGAGTCTTTTGAAGTGAGCACGAAGCTACGGTGGCTATTTCTCTACCATTTGTGGGGAATGTACTGGTCGGTGAACTTCCTCCTGTCCATTGGAGAAATGGTCACGGCTACGGCGATGTCGTTGTGGTATTTCTCGCCGGAGAATAGGGTCACGGGTCTAAAGGAGTTTGAACAGGCAGACCCAGTGTCCTATTCAGCACAAACTACTATCAAGTATCATCTCGGAACGTTGGCGCTGGGCTCGGGGTCTGTCGCTCCGGTGGAGCACATCCGCTCGTTCTTCTTGTACCTCGAAAACAAGAACGAATTCGACGCCAACACGTTCACAGAGTTGGCTGCCAAGTGCTGTTGTGTGAGTTGTTGTACTTCTGTATCTGAAAGTGGGGTATGACTGACGATCTACTGATTTCAATTCTGCTGTTATCAGTGCTGCATTTGGTGCTTCAAGCATTGTCTCAAGTATATCTGCAAGGAAGCTGTCTACGTCACTGCAATCCAAGGCACAGACTTCTACACGTCTGGAAAGGTACTGCTAAGCACTGATGTCGCTTGGATTCGTGCTAACAAAACTTGAACTTTTATTTGCTTAGCTGGCGTACACGCTGATTTCCTCCAACTTGATTCGGGTTGGAGCACTCAGTCGCATTGGCCATGCGTCGGTACTGCTCGGCAAATTGATCGTCTGCACTACCACGGGTCTTGTGTCGTGGTTTCTCCTTGATGACGTACGTGTAATCGGCTTGTGGCAGAGGTAGAGGGTTTTTCACAATACTTTTCTTGATAACCAGGTCCCTTCGCCCGTGCTACCGCTGGTAGTTATCATGCTCTTCTCCTACAGTGTAGCACAAGCTTTCATGACGGTGAGTCTGCGACTGGTAAAATATTGGGATGAAAGAGTTTTTCTTTTCTGATCACAATATTTTTTTGTTAGATTTACGAGACGTCGATCAATATGTTGCTGATGTGCTTCACACTGGACGAGAATCTGCACGGAGGTCGTGGCAACTCAGCACACGCATCAGCGCCACTGATCCGGTCGGTGAACGACCATTTGCGGCCCAAGTGGCAAACGGTTTTGTAGTCACCGATGCTAGTCTACAGTAGTGTTCGCTCTCCATTTTGATCACTTATATATCGCCACGTTCGGTCGTCCTACCGTTCGGTAGTCGTACGTGTATTTCGCGTCAATCTTGAGTTCTTGCTCTTTATAACGACTCTAAAGGAGACATGGCTACACTCGACTTCCAGGAAATGAGAAGGCAGAAGCTCCAGCATCAGTCAGACAAGCTGGAGAGCAATCCTGACCGAGCAATCGGCAGCCGCGTACCCATCAGCCTCTCAAAGCAAAGCCGCATGTTGCGGTTGCCTTCAACGGCCTCTGGCCGCACCGTTGGAATTCACAATGCAAGTTGCAAGTCTTGTCATTGTCCGGTACGTGTAGCCTGTATCCACGGATGGACCTTTGTGACAACACCTTCGAGCTGGATTGCCGAGGCAGCAAGCCATACATGTATCCCCTATCGGTCTCTTCCCGAGAGGAGCCTTGCATGTATCCTTGCGCGTCCGTCTTTCCTCTCGACTGCAAATCGTCGTCTTCAGCGAAGAGCTCTGTTGGTCCGACTCTCCTTTCTATATCAATACCCCGTCTAAATAGTTATAGCTACGACCACAGAAAAAATCCGACAGACTTGAAGTTATTAAATATTGATTCGACTAAGGAATTGTGTAATCACATAACTCGTGGAAATAGAAAATAAAGGCAAGGTTTTGGTCTCCACGAAACGACACTCGCTGCCCAGCGTGAAGCGATCGCCGCTCGCTCTCTTTTCCTTGGGCCCAACGACCAAGCGATGCCGCGCAGAGCAAAAACATCGGAATGTACCGCACACGCGCTGTTACTTCGCGCTCGCGGCTCGAAAAGCGGCCACTTTTTCCTTCTTCGACAGCACAATGCCAGTGTCCTTATCTGACCACAAAGTGTCGCAAAAACCATTTCTCTCTGAATCAGTACGGTTCTTACATTTGCCAAGATATGTCTCTCTTCAGACGCATCATAAACTACTGATATATGTTAGTATGAACCCGTGCACCACGTCACAGATCCGCCCCACGAGCTATTTACGGGCGAGAGTTTCCAAGACGAGGATACATCGTCACTTTGGGCAATCAGTACACTCCTTTCCGTGCTCTTCCTGATATCTCCAGGCGCTTACTTTGCATCGCGCTCGTGGAGACGCATCCGTTACGCCCTTGTGTCTGCCAGGATAGCCTGCAGCTGCATCCTGACCTCCTCGTGATCCAGGATCGTTCCGCTTTAGACTGCAGGAGCTCTTCGCACACGAGTCCTGCCACTGATTTCTAGATTTACGCACAATGGAGACCATAGAGGAACCTTCGCCAATTCACAGCGAGTTAGCTCAGCCATCAGCCGCAGAGGACGAGGAGTTAAACGCCACCGACACGTCAAGAGACGATGAGACGGAGGAAGCTGCACCAGCAGCAGAAGAGGACAGTTCTTCGACTCTGCAGCAATTGGAGCAGACCCACAGCCACTTACAGGAGACGTCGAGAGCTGCGTCCTGCTCGTCCTTGTCGACGTCTAGTGGCGCAGGTTCTGCCTCCTCTGCAGCGTCACTACAACGACGCGCGTCGACACACACTCGGGTTAGCAACCCTTTACGTGGCGACACGAACCTCAAGATCTTCCTTCCAAGCGACAATTTGGCGTTGAAAGCCATTTTATCGCCGCAAAACTCGAGATCTTCGCTGAAAGAGGACTCACAGGCAGAGGAAGGAGGGAGTTCGTCCAATTTGATTGACAAGTTGCTGTTTCGCAACCCTCCAGCTCCGTTAACACCGAAGAGATCAATGGGAAGTGCGGTGGAAGAAGACCTGGAAGCTATGAACGTCGTGGTGATGAACAGTAACTTGCCACCACCGCCGTTCGCTAATATGTACGCGTGCGAGTCCTGTCGAGAGGACATTGGCTCGTTACTGTCAAAGGGAAGACACCATTGCCGGAATTGCGGTGGCTCGTTTTGTTCCGACTGCACTACCAAGACGATCGTCGTTCCGTATCAAGCTTATTTAACTCGAGGAGAACTGCGCGTGTGCGACGGCTGCTATCACCGGATCAAGAACTTCCAGAAGCAGGTAAAGAGCACGAGCGTTACGTGGAGTGGCCTCCAGCCGCCGTCAAACGAGCAGATCGTACGTGACTTCGAGCTATCCGAGGACGAAGCTCCAGTCGCGATCTTCAACTGTGCGCTGTTCCTGGATACGACACCGTTTTACGGCCACCTCGTGCTGACGCGTAAGCGTCTGTGCTTTCAGAGTTACGTGGATTCTAAGAAGCGTAAAGTGGCGTACTCACAGGTGTTGTCGCTGCTGAAGCCACAGTTCTACTACATCAACGGCCTGCAGGTCAAGACAAAGCGGAAAGAGACATTTTTCTTGGCCGAATTTAATGGACTTCGAGACACGTGCTTCCTGAGACTGGACCAGCTCATCCGAGCGTATCAGGAGGCTAGCAAGATCAACAGTTTAGCTCCGGGGAAGTCTCCTAGCTCTAAGGAGCTCCGCAAGCAAGCGCTGGACCGCAGACGCTCGTACAAGTTGATTTCGGAGCATTTGGTATCTTCTGTGGGCAGTTCCGGTGGTGCAGCGAACCCTCCGTTGTCTTCTTCGTCCGCTATCTCGACTGTGGGGTTTATTGACGTTGATGAAGATGAAGAGAACGCAGAAATTCCTCTCAGTGACATTGTGGAGGAAGGAGGACACACAGATGACGGCAAGTCAACAGCGAGTGATGAGGAACCGTTCGAATCCTTACCACCGGATCAGCTACTAGAGAAGATGACGGTACTTCTGGACTGCGATATGCGCGCAGACGTGAAACGGGTGTTCGATCTCTTGTGGAATGATGGTCCAGGCCAGGAATTCTCGCACGCCAACATGGAGAAGGCGCGGGACATTGATATCGACATTGAATCTTGGAAACCTATTGACAAAAATGACACCGAGATCCAAAAAGGTTTCGAGATCTCCAAAGAGGACGACTACACTCTTTACCGCACTGTCCGCTCTCAACATCCGCCCAAAACCTCCTTCCCTGGTCTCCCTGCGTACGCTGGATGCACCAGAACCCAGCGCTTCCGTCTGGATAAAAGCTCCAACGGTGGGGACAAGTGGGATCGCTTCGTCATCACAGAGCTGAACCGCATGAGCAAGATCCCGTTCAGCGACTACTTCGAAGTGGAGATGCGCTACGTTTTCTCTCGAGATGGCAACAATTACTGCCATGTCCAAGTGGGTTTAGTGGTGAATTTCCTCAAAGCGACATGGTTTAAGTCCCAGATTAATTCGTCCACCAGATCGGAGTCCAAGGAGGCTCTGGAATCGTGGGCCAAGCAGGCCATCGAGTTCCTCGAGTCCCAGAGGAATCGCGTTGTCCCGCTCTCTCCAACACTCAGGGCGTTATCTGCTAGCAGCTTCAGCGAGCTTGAGTCGGATTCGGGAAGCGCTATTCACCCCGTTCTCAAGAGTGCAGCTTCTAGCCCCAAGCGCCTCGTAAATTCAGACTCACCAGCTTATGTTACGGCTAAAACAGAAGCTGTTGGCTCGAATGTCGTGGATATCCAGTCCCCGAGGTCACTGGTACAATGGCTCGTACTGGGACTTCTGCTCTATGGCCTCCTGCTTCTACGTGGACACCAAGCGCAGATGCAGCAGCTTACGGACGTGACGACGAAACTACTTGAACACCTGCAACAACAGCAGAACATGATGCAAGCTCAAGCGCTGAGAATGCAACAGAGCTGTGAAGGTCCTTCGGTGGAAGCGGCAGTGGAAATCCTCCAACGGTTCGTGGACGCCTCAACTACATAGCTCCCTTTAGATTGACACTATTAATGCCGAACGAATATCGAGCAGTACTTTACCCACTACAGGGCTCCACCTTGGTCAGCTCCGTCTTCACTTCCGTCTTCATTTGTGTTTTTGCTCGGGATTGAGTAGGAATTACCCGCGCAGGGACCTTTTCAGTCGAAACTGGAGGGACATACACGGACGAGTCCACCGGGTTGTTGTTCTTCTTCTTGGCCTTCGGTCCAGCAGCAGCCTCTGCTTTGCGCTTCAAGATCTTCTTCGCTTTCTTCTTCTTGGCCTGCTGCTTCCTGTCTTCCTTCTCCGAAATCGGTTTCTGGATCTTCAGACTGTTCATCAACTTGTCAAAACCCGACGGGTTATCCCTCTTAAGCAGCGCCTCTTGTCTCTCGATATCCTGCTCCTCCTTGTTGAGCTGCTGCTCGTACTCCTCTCGTCTCTTGGTCATTTTCAGCTTACTGGCTTCATCCCGTTTGCGCTGCAAAGCTCCTCTGGCCATCTTCAGTCTCCCCACCTTGTTCGTGAACACTGAATTCATATCCTCGCTCTGTTGTGCCGCTTTCCTGGCTCCTCTACTGCCTTTGGGCGCGGGTCCGTTGTTTCCCGTACACGACTTGCACTTGGGTGTGCCCTTCTTGCGTTGGTTCTTGGAGAAACGTGACAATGGAAGCTTCTGCAGACAGCAGGAACAATCCAACAGCTTCGGAGCAGAGTCAATAGCAGACTGACTCACTGTTACTATTGGATGTCCACAGGCCGAACTGTATCGAGGTGCAATGTTTTGCTGTTCAGTAGCGTCGGTCTCTTTCTCTTCAAGTTCCGCTTTGACTTCCAGTTCCGTTTTGACTTCCAGTTCCGTTTTGACAGCTTCAGATTCCGCTTGATCTCCACCGGCTTGGTATCTGGTAAGGCTGCTACTTCATTATCGACGTGTGGCTCAGATTTCATGATGACTTGCTCGGAGAACTCGCCCTCGCTCTCCATAGCGCTGCCATCCGAAGAGCTCATCGCGAAAAGTTATGGCGTTGTCGAAAACGAACAGGTAATGGTGCAGTGTACCAACCAATGATGGTTTGAAGATAACAGGAGTGATGATCCTTGAAGTTGAACAAGGAGTGATGTTTTTTTAATAAATTGGAGGAGCTCTTCAAACGCAAAGATTAAATGCCACGGTTTGAGAGGACGGCACCGGTATCATGACAAAAGCTGACAGCGCTGCCGTACTCAGCGTGTTGTTTATGAAGGCGAATTACCGCGTAATCGGGCACTGCTGTTGCTCAGGAACGGACTGGAGGTGGGAGTCGGGGCTATCGGCTATTCAACCTGGAGTTGAGCACAGTGATCAGCGATGATGTGCAACCTCTGTTGTTTGGTCACGCCTTTTGGCCCCCACAACCATATGCAAATGCAAACATGCGACCACAGTGATTAATCTGCCAAACACTCAACCATTTTGCAGTTCGCTGTTCACTCCTCACATCGTTCTCAAGGCAACATGGTGAAAGCCCCCTCCGTCGTCGCCAGTCTGTGCTTCATTCTGGCTTGGGCGTCCCCAACAGTTGCCGTCGAGCGCAAGCTGATCCTAGGAGGAGATATCGTCCCTGCCGGAACCAAAACTTACACGACTGGAATTCGCAAAACTGCAGAAGGCAACAACGTTTGCGGTGGTACTCTCATCTCACCTAAGCACGTGATCACAGCGTCGCACTGCAGCAGCAACTACGACATTCGCTGGGTTTCCGTAGGCTCGCACTACATCAACGGAACAAGCGACGGTGAGCAGATCAAGGTGGTTTCCATCATGAACAACCCCAACTACGTGCCAGAGCAATTTCCCAATGACTACGCGATTCTGGAACTGGAGAAGCCCAGCACCTTTACGCCTGCTAAGCTCGCAGCAGCCGACGACTCGGATTTTGCTCCCGGTAAAACTGCAACGATGCTCGGATGGGGCTACACCACGGATAATGGCACAGTCTCTTACGAACTACGAGGAGTGGAACTTCCTCTCTGGGATGACGAAAACTGCACGAAAACGATGGGCGCCGACAACTCGATGGTTTGCGCTGGCGGGATAGCAGGAAAGGACTCGTGTGAAAGGGACTCCGGCGGTCCACTTGTCCTGGAATCGGACTCGCAGGACGTTTTGATTGGTCTCTCCAGTTTTGGTCCGGCGCATTGTGGCATGGAAGGCGGTCCTGGTGTGTACGCGCGTATCTCCCATGCTCGTCCGTGGATCGACTCCATCATCAACGGAACTTGCCTGGCTTGAAGACACGATTGCGAACGAAAAGAAAAAGATTTCATTAAGAAGCTCTAACAAACTTCCTTGTACCATGTTTTCAAACATTTTCTTACTGAGTCTTGACGCCTGTGATGGAGTTGATCCACTCAAGAGCAGACGACACACGGGAGTAAACGGTAGGAGATCCCGCGTCACCACAGCCGTAGCCCCAGTTGACGAGGCCAATGAGGATGTCATCCGCGTCGCCCTCCCCCTTCTCCTTGATGAGCGGACCACCAGTGTCGGCCACGCAGGAGTCCTTATCAGCAACACCACCAGCGCACACGTTGCTGGCGTTGTCGATCACGTACACCTGCGAGCACTCGTCGTTGCCCCACACCTCGAGACTTACCCCTGCAGCTCGTAAGAGAGGGACCCGTTCGGGTAACTGGTGACTCCCAGCCCATGGCCTTCGACCACATTCCCGGGACGATGTCCGTGTCGTCCGCCTTCGGGAGTTTGACGGGCGAGAACTTGCTGGGCTTCTCCAGAGTCAACAGAGCGAAGTCGTAGGCGCCGCTAGACTTGTTGAAGTCGGTGTGGTTGTGAACCGACACGACCTTAAGCTGCTCGCCATCTTGCGTTCCGTTGAGGTAGTGCGTGCCCACCGACACGAAGTTGGGCTGCTGGTGGGTAGTACAGATCGTCGTCGTGAGCACGTGGGTGGGCGAGATGAGAGAGCCACCGCAGTAGCTGTCACCCCCAGCGGTAGAGCGGATACCTGCCGTGTAGGTCTTGGAGCCGCTCGGAATAACTCCTCCTCCGAGGATAAGCTGGCGAGAAGTGTGGTCGGCCGTGACGGCTCCGCTGGCCAACGATGCAGCGGCGATAGTAGCGATAATCTTCATCTTGGAGTGCGGTGAGCAGTAGACGGCGAAATCCGAAGTGCCGTGGATGTGAAGTTAGCAAGCGATAACGCGCGTAAGGCTCACAAGAACCAGAAGGTTGTGGGACAAAATGGCGAAGGTGTTCTTGAGCAGTTCTTCGGATGGATTTGAAAACTTGTGGATTCGCTACCGGTACTTGGACCGGATTATAAAGTGCCGTCAACATGCATGGAAGCATATGCAGCTCCACAACGCCACAGGATCGAGCCGAAGATCGGAATCTCTGGCTTTGGGCTTGAGTATCCTTGATCATGTTCATTTTGGACAGACTTGACGGCTTCAACTCGCTTTTGCGAACACCACGTAGGGACAAAAATCGTAGAGTTCCCTTGTGGGGGAGCTCCTGCGCTGCTTGCTGCAGGCTGCGGGTTATCCTCCATGAATAGATCGCCTTTACGGAGGAGTTGTCGAGATGTTTTCTATCGCGAAGCACAGATTGTTGATATGTTTAGTGAAGCACAGATTGAGTGCGATGAACATGCTCGAAACCAACCGCGTCACATGTCAATAGGTATGTGTTCGCTGTTCGAGGCCCTTCGGACGCAACGGCACCTGTGCCTCTACAATACACAACGAACGTACTGAATTTATGGGTACACGGTATGTCAATGGAAGATCACCTAACGTGACGAAAAGTCTGCCTAATTTTATATGCATTTGGTTTTATTATTAAAACCCATCTCATTTCAACAACGGTAAAACTAAAAATACAAAATAGAATTTGCATAGAACAAAACAAATTGTCATTTCGTATACCATTTGGTATTTCTATTTTTGATCTAATTTTAAGATCTGGGCGCCAGTTATTTTACCATGATGCAAATTGCTAAAACATTAAGCGTTCTAAAAAAAAGCAATCGCTGACTGCCTTTCAGTTCATTGTATTGATGAGGACAGTACGGTATAGCTCAAGGACACTATACCCAGGTGCAAGACGATAGACACAGGACAGGATTACTTCGTGACAGAGTTGATCCACTCAATCGCAGCCGACACACGCGAGTACACACCGGGGACGCCCTTGTCGCCGCAGCCAGAGCCCCAGCTCGACAGACCGATCAGAATGTCATCCGCGTCTCCCTGGCCCTTCTCCTTGACCAGAGGAGCACCCGTGTCGCCCGAGCAAGCGTCTCTACCGGCAGCACCACCGGCACAAACCGACGAGTTGTCCACCACGAAGAGCGGCGCGCAGTCCTCGTTATCCCACACCTCAATACCGACGCTCTGGAGTTCGTTGGAACGGGTGCCGTTGGGGTAGCTGGTGTCGCCCCAGCCCATGACCTTGGTCCACATGCCGGCAATGATGTCCGAGTCGTCAGCCTTCGGAAGGTTGATAGGGGCGAACTTACTGGCCTTCTCCAGCGTCAGGATGCTGAAGTCGTATGAGGCGCTGGTGGCGTTGTAAAGCGTGTGGTTCTGGGTCGATACGACCTTGATCTGCTCACCGTCCTTCGTGCCGTTGATGTAGTGGGTACCGATAGCCACGAAGTTAGGCAGTTCAGGACCGGTGGGGCCCGTGCATGCCGCGGTAGTAAGTACGTGAGTGGGGGAGACCAACGCACCGCTGCAGTAGGAGTTTCCGTCCGCGGTAGTGCGGATACCGGCCGCATACGCTTTCGTGCCGATGGGAACTTCCCCTCCACCAAGGATAAGCTGACGTTCAACGTGTTCCGAGGCCGAAGCGGCACCAAGAGCGATGGACGCGATGGCAAGAGTCGAGATAACCTTCATGTTTCGCTGGGTTTAACGGGATGCTGGAATGCGGTGTGCAGTTAGCGGCAAAAACCGGAATGACCTTGGTTAGCACACGGTTAAGCCAGACAGGGTTGTGGTGCTTCCTGCGACGCGGGAATCTATAAATCGAAGCGCCACATGCGTTTGTGTTTGCTTCACTGAAATTCCTCATCACCGTCAGCCTAGGATCGGATCGATTTGAAAATGTGTGGGGTGGAGGTTAATCTACGCGGAATACGGCGGAGGACAAGCCATGTGCAATTACACGACAGATGTAATCGAGAGATCGCATGGACGTTATCCGGTTTGCCTTTGTGATAAACTTCCGGCAGGTCCCTGGGACCGTCCCGCCACAGTTCGGTGGCCACACGCTCAACCATTCGTGCTAACCATTCTCTAGGTAACCCGCGTCAGAAGGAATATTAACTACTTGCAGAAAATGTAAGCACAGTGTGGCTACATTAATGTACCAGTACCTACTTTGACTTTCAAACACAAGAGTTGAGTTGCAAATTGTGACCCGAAAGCCTCTGCGCCTTCCCTTCAATTCTGTGACGAACCCAAAAGGCTCCATCGACTTTCGCTGTTCGGATAGGACACGCGAGCTCAACAGTACGAGTTTCCATATGGGATTAAACCAAGCTGGTAGGGTAACGCGCATGTCGTTTTCGGGCAACTACAGTGTACATGTATAATACCACATGCAACACCAACAAAACCGTAGTAAGAGATTTTATTTGGTCTACATGGTAGCCATTAAAATCCTAAAGCAGGTTTTATCGTTCCTACTAGAGGCGATACTCTTGGTAACTGCATCCTGCTTACCCGTGCAGCGGACCGTCGCCAACACTCTCCACAGTTGTCTTAACGTTTCTTCATGCTGGGGAGTACAGGATCCCGCCGTTTGAGTTATTCTTTTCTTCAATGAGGCAGCCACTGGCGGAGCTCGTCGCGCTGCACAGTATTCCTGGTACGCACTGAGATCATTTCCAGTCACTTCCGCCCCGGTCCAGTGTCTCACTAGCCATCTCCAACAGCTCACCGCACATGGACACTCCCAAAAAAATATGGGTCTGTGTTTCTTTTTCGTGGTTGCATCCTCTCGTTCTCCTGCACGTATTGTCGTGCTGCCTTCCTTCGAAGAACAGGTTGAGCTGGCCGAACGCTATTCGGTACGCTGTCCACACTTGATAAGATGTTAGCGAGTTATCATGTTGCCATAGCTGCTTGGGGGTTTGTTGCTGAAGCCCGCGTTGCCATCGGTCTTCCTGTGCTTGCTTTTCCAATCGCCCCACGACCTGTTCGATACCTACCCGAAACTGTGTTCGAAATCTTGCAAAAGCTTGGCGTTACACCAACAAAACCGTTCATTCAGTACACCGATCAGCGTTTCGTCGTGAGGGCATGAGTTAATTCCTTTCAAGCGTGTGCTGCCAAAAGATCGCCGAGGCTGCTTTCGTTGTGTGTGTGTGTGGGGGTAAACAGACCCTTCATTTCGGCAACACTACCGGTATCGTCTTTCAAACCGGTATCATCATCTTAAATTCGGAACTATTTTCGGGTATCACACAAGATGAGTTTGCTTTGAGCATGACTCCACTTAGCTCAGCTACTACCCCCCTCGCTGCAAGAAGGCCCCATCCAGAACCTCTACCCCGTCCAGCACCTGACGGTGTCGCCCAGGCTGTCGGCAATCACACTCCCGACCTCTGTGACAACAACATCCTCGACCTCTTCGACAGCATCCAACCCCCACCATCGACACTTTTGTTATCCCGCGGCGCCCAGCCCCTAAGCCGACCAGCTCTACTTTGCCACAACTTAATAATTCCGAAGGTTCTACCAGTAGTGAGCGTCGTAAACGTCACCGTCACCGTCTGAAGCCTCGACAACGTTCGAAAGAGAAGCGAGAAGCCAGGCAGCAGAGACTCGCGCAGAAGACCCACAAACGCCACAGTGCTGATGCGCAACGACAAGGGCGAGATTATCGAGAAGAAGCTGACCGGAGTCCTCAAATGTCTCGGCCGACGAGAAGAGCAGCGCTAAAAGCGCAAGAAGAGTGGCGGAACGACCCTCGAATTAGGGAGAATGGGTACACCACTCTTCGTCAACGACTAGAGGACCGAGATCGGGGACGTGCACGGCTTCTGGATGCTGCTGTTCAAAGAGACCGCAGGGAATACTATCGCTAAATGTTGCAGCAGAAGGTCTTACAGCAATATTGGAATGAGAATGCTTGGCACAATTTAGAAAACTCTTGTTGATGGTATGATTATTTGTGTGGCTCATTTTCGAATTGCCAAGTTGTTCAGTTGCAAAGTCAAACTGTATGGAGTCTATATCCACAGCTACGACTTCATTCTCGAACTTGCCGTGTTCCCCACACTCCTTCCCAACAGTGCTTGGAAAAAATGTATTTTAATAAATAGTATTTGTATTTTTCTACCAAAATTATTAATATTGTTACTTTAAAATCCAGGGTAATATTGCTGTATCAGAAATTTATTGCTATCATATCTAAGTTCCGGACTTCTTATCAAAACAAACTCCAACAACACTTGAATTTCACAAACCAATTTTAGAAGTTGTGCTCGCAATGCAAACTAGTTATGACTCGTCGTTCCTCCTCGTCACCTGTAAAATGCTTGATTTTCTTTGTTGGAACTGAAATGTTTAGACTTTCATGGTCATTAGCGTTGATGAGGTTCTCGTTTGGCGAGCACAATACAATATATATTATTCAATACTTTATTATTGTTTTTTCAACCACAGAAGTATGTATTATTGCTTTTATAAACAGGTCGTTAATTACTTTATTGTAAAGTCCAAACACTGCTTCCCAACCCCAAGCTTCTCAGCAGTACCATGAAGGCCGTCGCAATCTTAGCAGCCACGATCGTACTAGCTGAGGCCACCACCGCTAACGTCGAACGCGTCCTTGTTCTCGGTGGCGAAGTAGTGCCAAGAGGCTCGAAAACTTACACTACTGGCATCCGCACCACTCCTGAGGGCAACAGCTTCTGCGGAGGGGTGTTGGTCACTCCTTCCTACGTTCTCACGACGGCTGTGTGCACCTCGTACAATCGAGTTGGCTACGTGTCTGTGGGCACTCACTACATCAACGGCACGCAAGATGGAGAGCAGATCAAGGTCGTGTCGTCCCAAAACCACTCCAGCTACCGTAGAAAATAATACAGGTCAAAAAGATGTTTGGTCACAGTCAAAAACCACTTTGGACACGTGGTCAAGGCACTTGGTCACGTGGATAAGCTGTGACCTATTTCTGGAGGTTTCACATTGAAGCCAAACGGCAACGCCATGCACGCAAGAAACTTAAGTGCCGGTTCCAATCCAATTTTCTTCTAAACGACCGTCTATTCGTGTACAACGTACCAACGGCTCTCAACTGCCAGGCTGTTTTGCCTGCATGTTGGGTTCTCCCCGCATAGATTAAACTCATTTCCAAAGTAAACCTTCCAGTACAGCTTCTGCTTCTCCCACACATTCCGCAGCAAGAATGCCTCGGTCGTCACGAAGAAGAAGAGGCCGTCGTAATAAACCATCGTCGAGACCGACAACAAGGTCTACAAGCACTCGGCACGACCAAGCAAGTCTTGAGGACGAAGAAACTAAAGAGTTTGACCCGGGAAACACTCCACAGCCAAGTGTCCGGAGGCCTAATACGACAGGGACACCGTCTGATCAAACCTCTACTGAGCTCATGGCCACTCCCATCCTTGCTACTGGTGAGGCGCCGTTGCCACAAAGCCAAGCACCTTCTGCACCGCCATCTCAACACTTAGAAGAAGTACCAAACGAGGGTAGAGGTATTGACACAACTGGACTGTATCCTGCGGCAACAATGGGCCCATCAATGCTAGAACTTCAAACTCAATCGGTACCAAGGACCACAAGGAAGCAGAAACGAGATGGAAGCACAAAAGTATACTACCTGGGGTACGTACGAATTGCGTGGTGTTGGGCTGGAAGTCTGGAGTAACGAAGACTGCGCTCAAATCTTCGGTGTGGACGATTCGATGGTGTGTGCTGGAGGTGTGGCTGGTAAAGATTCGTGCTCCGATGATACAGGAAGTCCTCTCATCAAAGAGAAGGCGAAGGGAGACGCAGACGATGTTTTGATCGGTTTCGCGAGCTGGGGTAAAGGTTGCGGCCAAGATGGATATCCTGCTATCTACTCGCGCGTATCGGCTGCTGTCGAGTGGATCAAGTCTGTCACAAATGGACAATGAGCAAACGCTGAAAGTAGTTTTCGGGAAATCGGCCATTCGTTTGTTTTTCTTCATTTTCTACATACTTCGAATTCGAGAATCTGGGAAAGCTGCATTTATCTTGAGTAAATTGACTCCATTTCGAAGCGGACCGCCATCTTTTTTTGATATAATAAGGTGAGGTATATTGTGTTACTGTCCCGCGTGCGAGGAAAAAATCTTCTACGTTGGAATCATCGGGCTGCAGGTGTTAGTTTATGTTAGCTCGTGTGACGCACTCATTGATAAAGTTGGTGATGGAGTTCTACAGTTTGAGGCAAAATAAGCATGAGTTATCGCTCAGCAGCGAAACTTGTGTATCCAGACAGACAATTCGGCAAACGTAGTTTGTGGAAATGATAGTGGAAGGCAAGAAAACAAATTCAAAAGAAATGTGATAATTTCTTGTCAGAAAGAAATGCCAAGTATATTATTCTCAACTACAACACCCCCGTTGAATATTGCTCCTCAGTGGAAACATACACCACTAGCAACCGATTCGATCCAAGTGCGAGCACTGGACACGCGTGAGTAAATACTAGGATAGCCAGGTTTTCCACAGTCCGAACCCCAGCTTACCAAACCAACCACAACGTCGCCATTCGGTCGCTCGACAACAACGGGACCCCCGTAGTCACCCGTGCAAGAAGTTTTGTTAGCGCTTCCGCTGGAACAGAGCATCGATTCATCCACGTTCGTCTCCTTCATACAGTTTGCATTGCTCATCAACTGCACGTCTTGGCGCATTAGTTCGTTTGCCATGATATCTGCACCGCCAGTATCATCCCATCCCATTTTCGTGGCTCCTCGACCGTCGTACACATCAGAATCGTCCGAAGAAGCCAACGCCACAGGTTGGAACGAACTGGGTTTCTGGAGCTGCAGGATGGCGAAATCATTCGAGAATCCCGTGGTTCGAGGGTGATTCAAGATGGCGACGACCTTAATTTGTTCCCCGTCTTCGGTTCCATTGACAAAGTGGGAGCCGATCGAAGCCCAGCGGATGTTGGCGGCTACACAGTAAGTTCCAACGAGCAGGTGGGTCGGAGTGATAAGTGACGCACTGCAATAGTTGTTTCCTCCAGCGGTGGCGCGAAGTCCAGCAACGTACGTCTTGGTCCCTTTGGGCACGATGCTGGTGGACCCTGAACCATTGGTAGGAGTGAAGCTTTCTTGAGCATCAAACAGGGATGTTCCGACGCTTTCGGAAGAAATATTGTTTCCAGGTGCGATGCCCGATACCGGGGCGCTCCAGTGACTTGGTTCTTCTTGAGAATTGGAGGCTAAAACGGAACCAACGAAAGTGACAGCAAGGGTAGAGATGAACTTCATCCTCAGTCTTGTAGAAAGAGAAGTGGGCAGAATCACGAAGAAACGAGGCGAGTGTAGATTTTGGAATGGTCATCTATAACAACGTGAGATTGGCACTATAGATTTGAGAGGGGTTTACACAGCAGAGGATAATGCTTACTCCAGAGAAAGATTTAGTTACGTGTAGCTGTAATAACGAAAATGAAGTGATAAGGCATCCAGACATGTACCATTGAGTAAGGGTTACAACTACAACGAGTTCATTTTGAAGTGAAGTTATTTCTTACGTTTAATAGCAGGTGCGTCTGCATCCTCCCGAAGTGTTGCTGGTCATTGACCAGTGGACCACTGGCAGTGGTCAACGCTACTAAAAGGTTACGATTGGCACCGACGTTTGATTTGCCGTGAAAATTTGAGATTTCTCATTTGTGCTAAGTTTTTTCTTCAACGTCCTGTACTGTAGGCTAAAGTCTGTAGCATGCTTTTAGCAATACTGACCTCGCGCCTTCTTTCTTCAGCAGAGCTCGGCCTACTACTTTGAATCAGGGCGACAAGTACACGGAGCTGAAGGAGAACAACAAGTTCCAATCCATTAAGTTGATCCAAGCGATCTTCCCCATATTACTGCCTCTACTGTACTTTTGCACATCCTTGGCAATTGCCGTATGGGTTAGCGTAAAAATCACTCTGTCCTTTGTCACACAACCAAAGAATTCCGCCCGCCCAAAACCTCTACGCTATGAAATCGCTCTCTATCTGTGCTTGGGCAGTTTTGCTGGCTAACGCGAACGCCTTCAGCGGAGTCCCAGTTGAACGCCAGCTCATTCTCGGCGGAGAGATTGTTCCCAGCGGCACCAAGACGTACGTTGTCAGCCTTCGACCTACTGTTAACGGCAACTCTCTTTGTGGAGGCACACTCATCTCTCCGACCCACGTGCTCACCGCATCACACTGCGTGACCCAAGACATCCGTTGGGCCTCAATAGGCTCGCACTACCGCGACGGGACCCAAGACGGAGAGCAAATTCGGGTAATTTCCATCATGAACCACCCCAACTACGCCGAAAACGTGAAAAATTCTGACGATTTCGCGGTGCTGGAGCTCGAGAAACCAAGCCAGTTCAAGCCTGTGAAGCTCGCGGCTGCGGACGATTCCGACTTTGCAGCGGGGAAATGGGCAGCGACAATGGGGTGGGGAGTGAATGCGGAGGTCAACGGCACCTACTCCCACGAGCTGCAACGTGTGGATGTTCAGCTCATGAGTGACCCAGAGTGTGCCAAACAGGCGATCATAGACTCGAGTATGGTGTGTGCGGGCGGTGTTCTGAACCACGACTCGTGCTTTGGAGACTCGGGGGGGCCATTGGTCCTGGATGGGGGTAACTCTACTGAAGATGTGATTATTGGAGTGGTGAGCTGGAGCAAGGACGACACGTGTGGGAGGGAAGGATACGCTGGTATTTACTCACGTGTGTCTAGTACTCGCTCCTGGATCGATTCTATCATGGAAGGAAACGGCACATGCCTTGGTCCAAACATTTTACTTTTTCGAAACTGATTTTACTTCTTATTTACTGAAGTACATGCTTTAACAAAGAGAAGTAAAATCAGCTAATACACAAAAAAAAAAAAAAAATGTTGCACACAACTCCACAAGGCTGTTACTGGCTGCAGTAGGAGATGTCTGAGAGGTTGCTGGAAGACGGGAAGCTTGTAGCTCCACTGGAATTTCCGCCATTCTTTAGGCTAAACATCTTAGCCCGAGCGATGTCGAGCGCGTTCATACTCGTCACTTCGCACATGCACTTGGTGCAGAACGTGACCTTACGCTGCGTCATCTGCAAGTCCGGGTCCACAAAGGTCAATTTCCGGACAATCTTGCACGCGTGACACACGAAGCCGAAGCAGAGTTTGCACGTGCTGTTGGACTTGCCGAAGTCGCCCAGACGTCGCCCCGTGATGGCAGCCGAGCATGTGACGCAGGTGCTTTGTTTGTTCGGAGCGCCGCGCGTCTTGGATTCAGCGTACCGCCGCTCGAGCATGTAGGTGAGTTTGCGCATCTGTCCGCAGTAGACGTACTCGAGACTGCCTAGGAACAGCGTGGCCACGACTGGAAGCACCAGTTTGCGGATGATACTACCGTCGTCCACGGGGTCGAGGATCCCCGTCGCGTACATTTCCATTGTGTTGTTGCCGATCTCCCGCCAGTAGGCGATGAAGGAGATGTTGCCACGGACGCGGTTGGGAAGCGCGTGGGTCTGTGGGAAGTTGACGGAATGCAGCAAACTGTATCCGAAGCGCTCCCCAGCTGCGTTCTTGACGATGCCAATGCCCTCGAGGTAGATGTAGTCTCGGTTCTTGATGAGTCCCGTGGAGTTGAAGGGGATGTCGAGCTCCATCCACTTGACGACCAGCGACTGGAACGGGTCCTCTAGAGACGGCATGACGACGCCGTCGAGCACAGCTGCAGCGCTGAAGCTGTCGGCGTAAGAGGCTTTCATTCGCATGGTCTCGAGGTCCTCACTGATGATGCCGAACATGAGGTCGTCCAGTTTCCCTTCTTTCGTGCCGACGCAGAGGATCGTCGGTAGTCCAGCGCCAGTGGCCTCGTCAGGCTTTACCAAGCCGATGCTGTCAGGACGTTCGGAGTAGATCTTGAGTCCTTTCCGCTCCTTCAGAGGCTTCCAGCGCCTCGGGTCCACCCTCCTACCGGAGCTCATGAACTTCATGCACAAATCCAGGTTGGTCATGATGTAGGCGTTGGCGAGATCTTCTAGGGACGTTTTGTCGGCATCGGTGAGATTGAGCTCCGGGAAGGGGTTGACGGTGTAGCGCTCTTTCATCTTGGATAGTTGGGGGGGGTTGGAAACCGGGTGGGGGCAACTGAGCAAAACTGGGAATGTCGGCCCTCTTGCGATCACTTTGATCAGAGTTATAGATCAACTGTTTGAATTCCACCTGCCGTTATTACAAATATTACAATTGGTTGTTGCCTCTAGATCAGAACGTTTGGTCTGCCATATGCATCCTACCTACCGGATCAAAAGCTTCCCACTCCACGAAGCCGATGATCGAGGAAAGGCTGCTCCAGAGTTTCTGCCTGCGCTATTTTTGCCGTGCGAAGTCGTCCGAATTCTACCTTGATAACATTTTCCATGTGACCAACCTACATATCTTATCCGATACAGCTTCAAGAAGACTTGAGTTCGTAATAAGCACAGAGGCCAAGCTGTCAAACGCCCCACAACACGAGAGAATTTATATCGACGCCTAAAGCACGTTTACAAGTCTCCAAGTTCTCATTCCCAGTTTTGCTCAGTTGCCCCCACCCGGTTTCCAACCCCCCCCCCCCCCCCAACTATCCAAGATGAAAGAGCGCTACACCGTCAACCCCTTCCCGGAGCTCAATCTCACCGATGCCGACAAAACGTCCCTAGAAGATCTCGCCAACGCCTACATCATGACCAACCTGGATTTGTGCATGAAGTTCATGAGCTCCGGTAGGAGGGTGGACCCGAGGCGCTGGAAGCCTCTGAAGGAGCGGAAAGGACTCAAGATCTACTCCGAACGTCCTGACAGCATCGGCTTGGTAAAGCCTGACGAGGCCACTGGCGCTGGACTACCGACGATCCTCTGCGTCGGCACGAAAGAAGGAAACTGGACGACCTCATGTTCGGCATCATCAGTGAGGACCTCGAGACCATGCGAATGAAAGCCTCTTACGCCGACAGCTTCAGCGCTGCAGCTGTGCTCGACGGCGTCGTCATGCCGTCTCTAGAGGACCTGTTCCAGTCGCTGGTCGTCAAGTGGATGGAGCTCGACATCCCCTTCAACTCCACGGGACTCATCAAGAACCGAGACTACATCTACCTCGAGGGCATTGGCATCGTCAAGAACGCAGCTGGGGAGCGCTTCGGATACAGTTTGCTGCATTCCGTCAACTTCCCACAGACCCACGCGCTTCCCAACCGCGTCCGTGGCAACATCTCCTTCATCGCCTACTGGCGGGAGATCGGCAACAACACAATGGAAATGTACGCGACGGGGATCCTCGACCCCGTGGACGACGGTAGTATCATCCGCAAACTGGTGCTTCCAGTCGTGGCCACGCTGTTCCTAGGCAGTCTCGAGTACGTCTACTGCGGACAGATGCGCAAACTCACCTACATGCTCGAGCGGCGGTACGCTGAATCCAAGACGCGCGGCGCTCCGAACAAACAAAGCACCTGCGTCACATGCTCGGCTGCCATCACGGGGCGACGTCTGGGCGACTTCGGCAAGTCCAACAGCACGTGCAAACTCTGCTTCGGCTTCGTGTGTCACGCGTGCAAGATTGTCCGGAAATTGACCTTTGTGGACCCGGACTTGCAGATGACGCAGCGTAAGGTCACGTTCTGCACCAAGTGCATGTGCGAAGTGACGAGTATGAACGCGCTCGACATCGCTCGGGCTAAGATGCTGGGACTGAAGAACGGCGTGAATTCTAGTGGAGCTACAAGCTTTTCGTCTGCTAGTAACATCTCCGATCTGTCTTACTACAGTCAATAGGGTCGGGAGTAGAGTTCAAATTCTCAACGTAGTTCTGCATTTTATCGAGAATTATGTTTTGCTGTTGAAACAAACTTTTAAAACAAGTGAAAGAAGTATTTCTTATACCCGTCAATTACGCGCTCGAAAGTAAGTACTTCGAAGTAGGAATGATCTGATTAACAAGTTAGCGGATTTCTTGTCTGTGTGAGTCTATCTTGAAACAACAATTCTAGAGATGTGAACCAAGTACATGTATAAGGAATCGACCCTGTTTAAGGAAGAATATTCGAGCTGCTTTAAACTATAGTGTATTGGTTTGCAAAACACATTTCTTAAAAAAAAAACAATGGCTATACATCCCTTTTGCTGTTGACAACGTGTTGCCTTCGACAATACTACAGCAAGTAGCGTCCCAAAGCGAGCAGTAATGCAACAAACAGAAGCAAAAGTTGGGTGCGACTATAGTTTGTAGCACAGCCCGCAGCATCACCCAGGCTAATGTTGATAATCTGTGCAACAATCGTACGCGGCCCAAAGGCTTCTTCCATTTCTTCATTGTCTGCGAATTCCTGTAACTTCTGAACCACATCCGACAGATCTGAACGATCATCTGGAGAAACAGCGAGCATTTGCTTCACCAAGTTCCACTGTGGCTCCGTCATCTCGACAGGTTTGTCGACTTTAACCCCTCCGTTGCGGAGGAGCTGGCGGATTTCTGCATCGTTGTCCACACTCAACGGGTTCTTAAGCGTCACTGCCTCGATGATACACATCCCCAACGAGTACACGTCCGACTTGCACGTTGGTTTCAAGACCGTCATATGCGCGAACTCCGGGGCCCGCCACGCCATAGCACCCAGTTTATCTTTCATCTTCACTAAAGAGCACGATCCAGACTCTTGAAAACTCAAACCAAAGTCAGTCAGCATCGCGATACCATTGCTGCTCACCACGATGTTGTTGCCCTTTAGATCTCCATGAACAACCCCCCGTGAATGGAGATACCCAAGTCCAGCTGCTACTTCCTTGATTTTTCTCCATACGAGGATTCGCCCCTTTTCCTTTTCGCGTTTTAGATACTTCACCAGCTCTCCTTCTGCGGCATATTGGGAAACGATGAAAAATGGTTCTTTGCGATGGTTCGCACCGTAGAACGGAACCACATTGGCATGACGGAGCTTTCGCCACGTATTCACTTCCTTCAAGAATCGTCGTAGCTCCACCATGGGAACCTCCTTCACCACGACATCACTATTAGCCCACTTCGCACGATACACCTCTCCAAACCCACCAGGGCCGATAACAGTATTGTTGATCTTGGCAATGGTTTCATGTGGAACAAACCAAGTTGGATCTTCGCTTTCAGGTTCACCTCGAGAAGCGGGTACTGGTTGCTTAGCGGCATATTCTTTCACCAATGCAGTAATGTGGTGGAACCCCTTGATCTTTGCTACCGACCTTGCAGACTCTCCTTTGTTGTTGGACAGAAGAGGAGGTGTTCCGTGATCGAGCAACAGTTTCGCAACTGGAAGAAGCTTGGTTTCGCTTAAATCTGGACGGGTAAGCAGCAAAAGCAACGCGCTGTTGCCATCCTTGTCAATGCCTGTTGGATCGGCTTTGTTCTCAACGAGATTTTGGATAAGAGGTACATCTAGATTACCATTCCCTGCAGCCCATATCACAGCGGTTTGGCCATCGTTGTCTGCGTGTTGTTCGATAAGATACCGAGCCACGTCTAGATGGCCATTCCGAGCAGCCGATGTCAATGGATACTTGCCAGCACTGTCCTGCTTCCCTTTGTCCGCACCCCGCGCAACCAGATACTGCGCCACCTCTAGATGACCATTCATAGCAGCCCAGGCCAATGCAGTGTAGCCAGCATTATCTTGTTTCTCTTTGTCTGCACCTTGCTCAACCAGATACTGCACCACTTGTAGACGAGCTTTCAAAGCAGCCCATACCAATGGAGTGTCGCCATCATTGTCCTGTTTCTCTTTGTCCGCGCCTTGCTCAACCAGATACCGCACCACATCTAGATGACCATTTCTAGCAGCCAAAGCCAGTGGAGTGTAACCAACAGCGTTCTGCTTCTCTTTGTCAGCGCCTTGCTCGATGAGATACTGCACCACCTCTAGACGACCTTTCAAAGCAGCCCATGCCAATGGAGTGTAGCCGTCATTGTCCTGCTTCTCTCTGTCCGTGCCTCGCTCGATTAGATACCGCACCACCTCTAGACGACCATTCAAAGCAGCCATGGCGAATGGAGTCTTGCCATGCCGGTCCTGTTTGTCTTTGTCCGCACCTTGGTTGACCAGGTCTTTAACAGTGTTGATGTCACCACGTTTGGCCGCATCTAGCAACGTCGCCTTTGCTGGTGTATCCCTCATGTCGTTGGAACCGGGAGATCGAAAATGCCACCCAGGAGTGTGTGTGTGTGTGTGGGGGGCACAACAACGAAAAAACATTTTTGTTTTTTCACGCCAGAGTAGCTGGACGCTGTAGCCAACGCTTGCCGTCGATAGGCTGTCTCCGCTGAATTTCGCTGCGTAACATTATCTCGGTAAGAGCATATTTGCTGCACATGGTTGGCTGTTGGTTGGTGTAAATCTAACAATTTGCTGTACATGTACTCTACAAGCTTCGTAGCATTCCAGCAACGTGCTGATCCTCACTAAGTTCAGAATCTCTAGAGGGCCCGTTCCAGTCACTGGTTGTCAAGTGGATAGAGCTCGATATCCCCTTCAACTCCACGGGACTCTCCAAGAACCGAGACTATATCTACCTCGAGGGCATTGACATTGTCAAGAACGCAGCTGGGGAGCGCTTCGGATACAGTTTGCTGCATTCCGTCAACTACCTACAGATTGGTCCTCGACTCGTCGATCCTCGTCCCCATTGACGACGGTAATATCATCCGCGAACTGGTATTTTCTGGCGTGGCCGTCTCGATTCGAGGACAGTGCGCACACCCCTCTATGTGGATTCTACCGTGCGTGAAAGATCACCCAAACCTCATCTTCGTAGACCCAGGCTTGAATATGACGCAGCGTAAGG
This sequence comes from Phytophthora plurivora, assembly GCA_030027945.1. Classification (NCBI taxonomy): domain Eukaryota; phylum Oomycota; class Peronosporomycetes; order Peronosporales; family Peronosporaceae; genus Phytophthora; species Phytophthora plurivora. Next base: position 944,737 of record CP125266.1, read on the forward strand.
TCACGTTCTGTACCAAGTGCATGTGTGAGGTGACGAGTATGAACGCGCTCGACATCGCTCGAGCCAAGATCTTGGGACTGAAGAATGGTGTGAATTCCAGTGGAGCTACAAGCTTTTCGTCTGCTAGTAACATCTCGGATCTGTCCTACTACAGTCAGTAGTGCGTCCGTGTTGACAACAATTTGAGAATTGCGACGGCCTTCTTTGCAGACGACACGGTATTGTTCTCGAGAAATCGTAGCCATCTACAGGCTCAACTCAATCTTGTGGACTGCTATTGTAAGGGTTCTGGCGCACTGTTGAACAATTCGAAAAGTGTAATCATGAGTTTGAACAAGCACCAAGAACCCCCTGAACTGCAGCCACTCCGATCATTGCGGGACGGTGAAACGGTGCTGTACTTAGGAATTCCGTTTGGAAATGCTGACACCGCAACCATTCTGGCGAACAAATTAGATCGCAAGATAACTACAAGGATCCAGTTATGGAAGGGCAGGGCTCGTACACTGCTTGGACGGAGACTAATTGCACAGACCATTGTTTTCTCGGTGATCTGGTATTTTATGGCGACAGTGGCGATTCCGATACGATTTTTGACTCGCTGGCAGAGGCTACTTAACCGTTATGTTCTGTACAACAAGATTGGAAGCGGTGGATTTAACTTGGTAAAGAGAGATCTTGCTACACGACCACAAGAAGCAGACGGACTTGGAGTGCCTGTAATTATGAATAGCATCAAGCGCCAACAATTCCAACTGCTACAACAAGTCGCACAAGCATTTGAGGGTCACCCTCGGAGCTCAGGAGATACTGTGTGGTATCGTCCACTGATAGCCATGCTGGGAAAACGATATGGGCCCTTTTGGAGGCCAGGATCGAGTGATTTCTTGTTTCAGGACCCCCCAAGACCATCAAGATGGAGAGCAACGATGCTACCCGCCTGGTGGCGCCAACTACTACGTGAGTGGAATCGGTTGCAGTGGCCTGACCGAAGATTGCTTTCAACAAGTCGAGCTCAAGTACTGCAATATGCTCTTTATAATCCAGTTTGGTGGAGCAAGTGCCACGATTTTCAAGTGGCAACGTCGGTGCCGCTAGGATCAGGGTCTGTCAAGTTTCGAAATCTGTGTCGGGCTCTCGCGAAGGCAAACAAGCATTGCCTTGCTGATTTTCTGGATAATGATCGCCACTGGCTAACCTCAGGGGATTTTTTTGAAATGGTTTGTTCCACCGTGGAACCCGAGCTGGGTTCACGCATATTGCTCCGCGATATTTTCGTACTCTACTATCAAATGCGAAGTATTTATCAGTGGGTTCTTCCTCACCCGGAAGCGGGTGGGTTGCGAAGGGCGGTTAGCAATACAACACCTCCATCTCTAGGGGTGGTGGTGACTGCAAGCACTCCTGAAGGATCACGATCACGGTTCTTTCCTGGCCTAAAAACCGGAGACTGGAAGAAACTCATTCAGCCTCTCGACGAATTAGAGCAACACCCAATGGTACAACTTGGATGTCCCCGAGGGCGTGTACATCAAACGCTCACTCAGGTACTTTGGCTTCGACGGTGTCTGGTACCTGTCGTTCACGATATAATGCTGAGGCTATTCTTTGGAGACCTCATTGTCGGATCAAGGCTCTTCTTCATGCTTACTAGCAATCCGAATGCACAACTTTGTGTCCGGGACGGCTGCGATTCAATTGAAACATTGGAACATTGTTTTCTCACTTGACCGGCGCTAACGCAAATGTGGCGAACACTGTGGAGTCAATGGCGAAGGGCTTTTCGAAGCACCTTGGAGTGGAAGTTTCTGCTGTTCCCGTCCAACAGAGATGTTGCTAGAGGATGGAGAGATGACCAGGAGAACCTGTTGCTACTGTGGAAAATACACACTGCGATAGTGTTTCACGCAACGTGGCGGCTGCGCAATGACATTTACTTCGGCGAAACACAAGCGGTGACGCCAAATATTGCTAATTTGCAGGCTTCATTTCGAAGCCACTGCCATTTCCTGTTTCGGCATTCATTTGATTGGAATATTGACGGCGGAGCGCTTAATCGAGTGCTTACGCGCTTGGGGTTCGTGTCAGAACAGACTGAACTTTTTCCTAACCTCCCACGACAACGAATATGGACTCCGCGATGCTAGACGTAAGACACTGGTAATAGCATAGGTCTGCAAGACGTAAGTCCAGCTAAAGTTAATCAACTTTTACCTACCTACAGTCAGTAGTGTCGGGAATTGTTAAAATACTGGAAGCTGGAGAACTTGCCGTGCTTGAGGTACTTGCTCATGGAAGGTGTTTTATAAGTTGGAACTCAAAACAAAGCGATCAGAAACTGTCTTGGAGAAACTGTTAATCGAAAGCGAATTCGAACTGAATTACAACTTGTGGCCACCAAACGCCAGTTTTTTTTCCTCTAAATCTTCAGAACGAGCCACCACACAGTGTGATTCACACTACGGGAGATGCACCCTATCATGTATCCAAATAAATGGATATACGGTATGTAGTTAGCGAATACTGGCGAAAGGGTGGAAAATGAGCCAGGTATTCAGTGTGTCAGCGGGCATTACAAGAAGCTCTGGCTCATTTTCCACCCTTTCGCCAGTATTCGCTAACTACATACCGTATATCCATTTATTTGGATACATGATAGGGTGCATCTCCCGTAGTGTGAATCACACTGTGTGAAATACTGAAACTCATTCGGAAAGTGTTAAAATGTTGAAGTGTTTTGGCCGACGAAGATACCTAGTCGGTATTTTGTCAAAATTGAAAACAAAACTTGGCCTTCTTGGTGCTCTGAGAACACGACGAGGTTCGTATCTTCGAAATACATGTAGTTTATTCTAAGGCGACCATGGAATTAATTCGCAGTAGGAGTATAAGCAACTCCGTTTCATTTCACAACTTTTTCACCACTACACGTAGCTTGTTACGGATAACATTTAGTTACCCATAAATCCACCTAGCTGTTCCTTCACGTACGCCAGCGAAACACGTTGGGTCGGGTCGCACGCACACATCCGTTGCACCAGGTTCCACGCCTTATCGCTCATACTTTTCGGTCGATGCAGTTGGTTCTGACGCTTCACTGCACGGATATCCTTTGATGACATTCCATCTAGGAGATTTTCTTTCGCAACTGCCTCCATGATTGTCAGACCGAACGAGTACACGTCTGACTCGAAACTCGGACTGTGACGGATCCCGCAGTCCCTGCCGTTTGGTCCGATCCCGATACATTCTGGCGCTGCAAACTCCTCACGTATTTCTGGTTTGATGCTGTTGCTGCGGTTATTGACGCGGGTATACGACGCCCCGAAGCCAAACAACTTGACGTCGCCTTGGTCGGTTACCAGCAGCTTCGAGCAGCTCAAATTGCCATGCACCACGTGCTTCTTGTGCAAGTACTCGAGTCCAACTGCAGCTTGGCGGAGAAGTCGCCACACGTCGTTCTCCGATAACTCGTCCCAGCATCGATCGAGACTTTGGCGACGGACGTACTCGTACACGAAGAATGGAGCTCCGTCGCGAGATCCAGCGCCATACAACTGAGCCACATGGGGATGCAGCAGCGTCCGCCAGATCTTGAAGTGCTTATCGAACACGGGATTATCTCCGACGATGTCGAATCTCTTGACAGCCACTGGGACACCCTGCCACTCGCCAACGAAGATGTGCGTCAGTCCTTCCGAGTCGATTGGATTGTCAGTAGTGGACATTTCATCTGCCGCAATGAGCCACGAAGGCGGAGTCAGCTCTGACTTCCCGTCAAGAAACTTGTTCTCTGCGATGTCCACGATACTGCGCATAACTGGTTCGAGTGGTGGTGGAGTGCTCTCGGGGTCGGAACTGTCGTCCAAATCCCGCTTCGTCACCAGCACCAGGTCCTCAATGTCCTTCTTCGTTGGCAGTTGCTTGATGGCCTTCCAGATCTCGCGCGTTAGTGCGTTCATAGTCGTTAGTTGGTTTGTCATTTTGTCTGTGTCTTGTTGGAACTGCCTGCGCCATTCCACGAGAAGAACCGTCCGCTTCACCGACAGCAACGCGATGAGACTGTCCAGACGCTCGTTGTAGACCTTCACCTGCTCCACGAACTTGTCCAACTTCCTCACTCGTTTGATAAAGTTGGATTCGTTCGCATATCTCGTGACGGAGTCTGCGAACTCGCGGATTAAATGCTGGAGTTGAGGCAGGAGATTTTCCGACCGAAGTGTCTCGGGAGAAACTTTTTGCAGTTCGTCGGTGAAACTCTTTAGACGCTCGTGTAGACTGGTGCACAGCTCTCGACCTTCTTTCAGCTGACTGAACTTGGAGTAGACTTGACTGAGCAACGTGAGGGCCGAGCCGAGTCCAGGGACGGCGAGATCGAGCAGATTTGCTGCCATGTTCCAGTTGGGACTCGCAAGGTGGGGGTGGTTGGGTGGAGAATGGCAACTGGAGTCCAGTCTGGACCGCGCTCAAGATCCGTGTGGATAGAAGAAGCAGCATCCCGGAGGTGGAAAGTTTCCACTGGAAACCGCTTGGATGATTTATATTTTGAACCTGGGTATCGGATACAGGGATGTTTGGCAAATACCAAAGCACAAACTTCAAATTGAGATCGGATTATAAATGAATTTTCCTTTTCTTTTATGTTTTCGAAGATTTTTTTCGCTTTGGCTGGGAGCCTCTGTCTGAGAGGGACTTCTTCACGAAGGTAAAGAGATTTTTTTTGGTTGGATAAAGGACAGTCACTTGTGCTGACAACTAACGCTGCACCTGGTCATTTATACATGTACTGGCGAGGTATTGGTTGCAACAAGATTCACTTGAAGGAGACTGAAAAAGAACAAGTGAGCTCTCAAAGTTTGAAGAACCCATTTCATCGTCACTGTCAACACATCTACCTGCATTGCGAGGAGCTCGAGCTGAACGGCAATGCAGTGATTTCAGTTCTTCAAGGAATGGGTTTCGATCCACCCAAATCAAGACGCTTACCCCAACCAAGTGACCGGATTTGAATTCTCCGACAATAATCAAGAAGTCTAAGTAGATACAACATAGCTAGCAAAACGATAAGTCCACTAACTAGTTAATCAACTTCTTCTTCTTCTGGCGAGGTATTGGTTCCTGTCAGTGTCAGTTCGCTCATGGCTTTCGAGATGTACAATGAAGCATATGTGCAGGAGCTTTCGACCCCGATGGCTCTCGTTATCGTGAAAAGTACAAGCAAGAAAGAATACTTGTTCCTACGCGGCATCCCGGAGGAAAATATCTGTGCAACAATCCTTTGCTACTGCGGTTCCACGACTGCCTTTGCCTTGAGCTGCACGATAAGCAGTTCTCGTTCGCTGTCATGGCCAATTTTTCGATATGGACCAGCTTATCAACTTGCATGGCGTAAGGGCTCATGGGTGAACAGCAGGGGTTCCGAAAAATATAGCGCAGCAAAAATATAGGGCGCTAATCTCAAAGAAATTATTTATTTCTCACATCTTCGACAAGCCTTAAATTATTTAAGGAGATGACCGAAATCCCTCCATAATTTAATTTTCAGAAGTGGCTTCTGGCTATTTCAAACGACCTCTCTTCATGTGAACCTGCAATAACTCTTACTAAACAGGACCGATTCGTCACAAAACGAACCCCCTTCGTGATTTTATCAGTTCCAGCTTCATTATCGATTCCGAACGATGTCCGACAGCCTCCTCCTCGCCACGGTTGCTCTTTTTCAAGCCGCTGCTTGCATTTTTAGCGCCCTAATTTATTGCTCCATCCCTTCCTAGAAAATAATTTATTGGCTTCTGGTGCTGTGCGCGCTGCCCTACTTTATTCTGCTGCTTGTCAACCCCTTCTGAAAAATATTATTTTCGGAACCCCTGGTGAACAGCTATGGTGACCTGTCTAGCAACGTGACATCACTGCAACCGCAAGCACGATATACTTGGCTCCAAAGAATGCTAGCTGCGCGTTTCAGCTGCGGCCATGGGCCTCATGGGGTGCTGAAGGACTCGCATCTGACACAGAAATTCAAACTGGACCGTGATGTGGCGCTTGAACTGTTCCAGCAACTTCGCATCTGCTTTGCCGTGTAGGAAGGAAGTTTGGAATTTTCGCTGCTTGTGGGCATCGATGAAGTAGTTTTGTGCCATGCGTACTATCATACCATCTCAGTGTAAGTGGTAGTTTACACTCTAGAAACGTATGGAGCGGTTCTTTAAGATCGTTTTCACGGGTGTCAACGGCGACGGACTCTCTTCTATTGGTATGTGCGCGTGGGTTTGTGGTCGACAGCAACGTCAACGTGGCTGGCGAATCGCCATTGGCGATGCAGCAGCTCACAATTGCGTTTGGAGCGATGCTACCACGGCACACGGGGCATTTAGATTGGGACACCATCCGATGTATTTGCTGTACGAATACTATGATTCGCTGCTGACTGAGTTCGATCTCTTTGTCTTCCTGGTCGTTGTGATTTGCACCATTACGTTGACCGCTGAACTGCAGATTGTGCAGACAAACCGTGCATTGTGTGGTGTCGCCTGCGGAGCTGGTATTTGCGGGCTCTTTCGGGTCCAAAATGGCTCCAGTTTTCGAAAACTGCAACACCGAGCGCTTCCCTCACAGTTCTTTTTTTCAGAAAGTTCACTCTACGAGACTAGTTACTTCAAGTACTTGTTTGTCTTAGGAAGTTCGTACAACTTCACGCAGTTCGATGATGAACGAATGCACTCTGTTTTCGTTTTTTCAGTTGGCAACCCTTAAATCCACACCCTCGTTAGCCCAGCTCCTGTCTAATGACCATCTGAAGTATGTGCATCGCTTCAGCAGCAGTTGGACGTTCTGCAGGATCGACTGACACACAAGCCAGTCCTAGCTCCTGCAATGGTCGAGGATTCATCTCTGAGAACTCCACTTGTATCTTGCCTGCTGTGATCTTCTGCAGCAAAGTGGCGTCCGCCATCTTGTGCCCTGTGGAAGTCAGATTTCGCTCTTTGACTTGGTTGTATGGCAAGGTGTGGACATCCAGCTCCGACAGCACCACCCCAAAGGAGAAAATGTCGGCTTTCACGTCGTATTTCTCGCCCAGCATCACTTCCGGAGCCATCCACAGCGACGTCCCCAGTCCAGCTGTCATCGTTTGGTCCAAACGCTCTTTTGAAATTCCGAAGTCGGTCAGCTTGGCTTCCAAGTTGCGATTCAGGAGGATGTTCCAAGACTTGAGATCGCGGTGAATGACTGGCGGCATCAACGAGTGTAGATACGTGAGAGCTTCGCACACAAGAAGTGCGATCGTCGCTTTCTGCTTGTCGAATCCAACGGGGCGTTTGTCTGCTTCGTACGAGTTCAACAGCGTCCTGAGGTCTCCTCCGTCCATAAACTCCAGTACCACACACACATCCGAGAGCGAATCCCACGCGACTCCGATGAACGTAATGATGTGCGGGTCCATAGTTGCAATAAGTTCGGCTTCAGCCAGGAAGTCATTCACGTGCTGGAGATTCCCACAGGTCGACGGCAACAACATCTTGACGGCTACTTCTTGCCCGTTGTAAAGCCCTTTGTAAACTTCTCCATAGTCTCCGCTACTGATGAGTTCCTTCACTGTCACCTTGTCTCTTGAAATCCTCTTGTCAGTGAAGTAGTTCCAGAGTTCTGTTTGACCTCTCATGGCCAGCTCGAGCGACATCGTATCGCCTGCCGTTTTTGTCAGTGTATCACTTTGGTCGCCTTGTGACCTGCGTCGATAGATAATAAAGAATCCAACACATACCAGGACGGCCACGACACAGCCGCATACAATTCCGACGATAGCTCCCGTGCTTGATCCAGTGTTGCCTTTTGCGTTATCAGAATCTGAAGATGTTGATCTGCTAGAGCTTGAGACAGTCGATAAGTCATCGGCGCTGCTGCACCACTTGCGATAGTATTGGTCGCATGAATGGCTGGACAATGTTGACGCCACAATTGTGTCCGTAGTGCTAAGGGTTTTGCACTGAGCATCGTTGAAATACTGGATCGATGACTCTCCATTCACGTCCAATGTCGCCACTGTTGGGTAGTTCGTTTCCACGTTGATTGTGACCTCGCACTCCCCCGTCACGGGGACTCCGTACGCATAGTTGAGAATGGAGCAACTCGAGTCGTTATACAGTTTTTGAATGAGGAACGGGGTGCTGCCGAATAAACTCCCCATCGTCGAAAGGAGTCGTCTCCCACACAGGCGCTGTAAATCGCGTGACCTCGACTTCCCACGGTGCAGTCAAGTGTATCCCCTGGTGTGCACTCAGCGTCCTCCCAAGCGGAAATACTGTATGGGGTTCCATCGCAGGACGTTGAGGAGTTGTAATGGGCGTAGACCCAGTACGCAGTCTCAACAGCAATGAGTCGACCGACTGCAAATAGCAGCACGACCAGTACCAAGATACACTGCCTCACCATGTCGAGTCACTACGCATCTACGGTGGGACTGGATGCTGGCGATTGAACTAAATCGAAAGTGAATGGAATGCCAGAAACTGCGGTAACTTGGGCTGTCCTTGCCAGAAACAACATGTCGAAGTAACGCCTATCAGCATCGACATGGGTACGTTCGGACTTAAATTTCAGGTACTTAGTATGATACGTAGGAGCAGAATCTGCTGCAGATCCATCGCGTCTCAAGCGCTTCCACATGAAGATGGCGGATATTTTGGCCAAGATACGGAAGATGTGCTTCCGAAAGAAAATGTATTGACAAAGTAAAACTACAATGTAGCTCCCCGGACCCAGCTTTAATTAACGTTGTTGGCCACCGACGGATCGCGCCAAGCTACAACATCCTCTTGCTCCTTCAACTGCAGCAACATTCGCACAAGTGTATTCAGCTTGGCGTTGCGCATATCTTGTGTCATTGAGGTTTCACCTCGATACCATCGTGCGCATCTCGGCCTGGACTGTGATATGGCGCTTGAACTGTACCAGATTCTTTTCGCCTGCTTTGTTCATGTTGGTATTATGGATTATTTGCTGCTTGTGGGCATCATGGAAGTGGAGTATGTCGTCAAAAAATGTAGCAGCACGGACGCTGAGACCAACACACCATCCTGTCTAATGCGAAGCCTGTAAATAACAAGCACAGCTCCTCCCTTTACAACCCGGTGCAGTATCTGGTCAAGCAACGAGTGGATAAAGAGAAACAATACCATTATGGCAAGACTGCGTTGTCATGGGCAGCTATGAATGGCTGTCTAGAGGTGATGCAGTATCTGATGAAGCAAGGTGCGGACAAAGAGAAAAGGGACAATAATGGCAATACTCCATTGGCGTGCGCTGCTGTCATGGGTCATCTAGTGGTAGTGCAGTATCTGGTCAAGCAAGGTGCGAACAAAGGAAATCAGGGCAATAGCGGCAACACTCCATTGTCATGTGCCGCAAAGAATAACCATCTGGAGGTGGTGCAGTATCTGATCAAGCAAGGTGCGGACAAAGAGACACAAGACAACAATGGCGACACGCCATTGACGTGCTCTGCTATCATGGGTCACCTAGCGGTGGTGCAGTATCTAGTCGAGCAAGGTGCGGACAAAGAAAAACAAAACAATAATGGTGACACTGTGCTGACTTGCGCCGTAATCAAGGGCCATCGAAACGTGGTGGAGTATCTTGTCGAGCACGACGTGGACAAAGAGAAACAGGACAATTATGGCAACACCGCTTTGACATTGGCTGGCCGGAATGGCCCACGTAGATGTTGTCCAGCATCTCGTTGAGAACAAAGCCGATCCTACAGGTATCGATCGACAAGGATGGCAACAGCGCGTTGCTTTTGCTGCTTAACCGTCGAGACATAATCGAAGACAAGCTCCTTCCAGTTGCAAAACTGTTGCTCGAGCATGGAACACCTCCCCTCCTGTCCAATAACAAAGGGGAGTCTGCAAAATCAGTAGCAAGGGCCAAGAAATTTCATGGCACTGTTGACCTGGTGGAAGAATATGCGGCCAAGCCACAACCACAGCCAACACCTGAGCCTGCACCTCGACCTGTACTCGACAGCGAAGGTCCATCATGGTTTATTCCACCTGAAACCATTGTCAAGGTTAACAATACTGTTATCGCACCTGGCGGGTTTGGAGAGGTGTATCGTGCGAAGTGGGCTAATAGTGATGTCGTGGTGAAGGAGGTTCCCATGGTGGAGCTACGACGATTCTTGAAGGAAGTGAATACGTGGCGAAAGCTCCGTCATGCCAATGTGGTTCCGTTCTACGGTGCGAACCATCGCAAAGAACCATTTTTCATCGTTTCCCAATATGCCGCAGAAGGAGAGCTGGTGAAGTATCTAAAACGCGAAAAGGAAAAGGGGCGAATCCTCGTATGGAGAAAAATCAAGGAAGTAGCAGCTGGACTTGGGTATCTCCATTCACGGGGGGTTGTTCATGGAGATCTAAAGGGCAACAACATCGTGGTGAGCAGCAATGGTATCGCGATGCTGACTGACTTTGGTTTGAGTTTTCAAGAGTCTGGATCGTGCTCTTTAGTGAAGATGAAAGATAAACTGGGTGCTATGGCGTGGCGGGCCCCGGAGTTCGCGCATATGACGGTCTTGAAACCAACGTGCAAGTCGGACGTGTACTCGTTGGGGATGTGTATCATCGAGGCAGTGACGCTTAAGAACCCGTTGAGTGTGGACAACGATGCAGAAATCCGCCAGCTCCTCCGCAACGGAGGGGTTAAAGTCGACAAACCTGTCGAGATGACGGAGCCACAGTGGAACTTGGTGAAGCAAATGCTCGCTGTTTCTCCAGATGATCGTTCAGATCTGTCGGATGTGGTTCAGAAGTTAGAGAAATTCGCGGACGATGAGCAGACGGAAGAAGATGGTCTCGCCTAGAGACGTTGTTGGAGCTCAAAGGCACAGGATATGCGCAGTAAATGGTAACGCCAAGCGGCAGGGTTTGAATACTGGCTGTTTCGTATTTCCTCGATCCCTACACACGTAAACGCACATAAGTGTCGCTCCAAGTGGCGTAGTTTAATCTTGTTAATACATATTCTTTTGGTAATCTATGTCTGCTTACTTATCTTGGCTGGATTATCCGCCATCTTCACGTGGAAGCGCGTCTGGTACAGCCTCAGTGAAATAGCAGAGTCCGTCGCCGTTGACACCTTTGAAAACGATTTTGAAGAACTGCTCCATACGTTTCTGGAGTGCAAAACTAGCAAATTCACTGAGATGGTAGTACGCATGCTGCCACGGTAGGACCTGTTGCTTGCGGCAAATTCACGTGGCTCCGCTGTATTACCAGTTCACCCGTCGCCACTTGAGCGTTGCAAGACCCCACACTCGAAGACTCACTCCAAGCCTTTGTAGTCGGGGCTTTCATCGGAGACGACCCTTTTAAATTGCCACACGGGTCCATCACAGAGTTCTCCGTAATACCTCCAGATGGTTCTTCCTTGCGGCCATGACAATGGAGTGTTGCCATTATTGCCCTGATTTTCTTTGTCCACACCTTGCTTAATCAGATGCTGAGCCACAGCTAAGTGATCCTTGATCACAGCACACGTCAATGCAGTGTCGCCATTATTGTCTGGTTTCTCTTTATCGACACCTTGCTCGACCAGATACTGCACCACGTTTAGACGGCTACTCCAAGCAGCCAGTGCCAATGGTGTCTTCCCACACTGGCCCTGTTTCTCTTTGTCGGCACCTTGCTCAACCAGATACCGCACTACCTCTAGATGGCCATCCCAAGCAGCCAGTGCCAATGGAGTTCTGCCATACTGGTCCTGTTTGTCTGTATCCGCACCTTGCTCAACAAGATACCGCACCACGTTTAGATGCCCACTCCCAGCAGCCCCTGTCAATGGAGTGTAGCCATACTGGTCCTGTTTGTCCTTGTCCGCACCTTGCTTGACCAGGTTTTTAACAGTGTAGATGTCACCACGTCTGGCGGCAACTGGCAACGTCACCTTCGCTGACTTGTTCCCCATGTTGTTGAGATCGTAAGATCTAAAATGCCCCCTCCCAACAACAATCTGCACAGCGATAAATGATCTCTTCAGGTCAGAGTATCTGAACGCTGTAGCCAACGCCTACCGTCGTCAGCCTGTCTCCACTGGATCTTGCATACTTGCCAGAATACTTTTCGATTTTGCTGCACATGGCCGCCCTCAGTAGTATTCCAACAACGCGTTGATCATCACTGAGCTATCAGCAAAATGCCAAACTCGTTAGAGTCCTCATCTTAGTACGCCGACAGCTACAGCTGTGCTTGGTGGCGTCGCTTTGCCGTCTCTAGAGGACCAGCGCTTCGGATACAGTTTGCTGCATTCCGTCAACTTCCCACAGACCCACGCGTTTCGTATCCGCAACATCTCCATCACCGTTTTGTGGCGCGAAATCGGCAACAACATGAAAATGTACGGGATGGGGATCCTCGACCCCGTGGGCGACGGTAGTGATACAAACTCAGTAGGAAACATTTGTTTATTAGCACATGTATCCGCCAATTCTGCACTCAAAAGCAAGATGCATGGAATCGTCAGCACGTTAAAAGACACTAACAATACGCCAATCCACATCATCAGGCTGAGTAACCAAAGATTCGAAGCGCCACACAGCCGACGAGTTCTTCTCAAAAACTTCACCCGCAGTTTCCGCCGTCTCGACTTCCAAATGTTCCACAGTATCCAACAGCACATCCAACCGCAGACGTTCAATTATTGTCGCGTGGTCTTCCGGGCTGACGTCTGCCATGGGGTCCACCACTACTTTCTCTGCATCACGTACAGCACCGTCTTCCTCCTGCTTCTCCAACTCCGCCACTTGCGCTCGGTTGTAGGCCTCCAGGGCCTCTTCCTGCTTCAACTCGGCCAGTGACATTCTGCCCCAGTTCACGTCGTATAGATAAACCCCATTGATCTCCAGCTCCTTGAGCGTAAACTTGTTGCCAGTCTTGCTGGTCTGCTTCATAGCGAAGAGGAAGGCGTCGTAGCAGCTTTCAGACAGTCCAGACTTCATCTTCTCAGCCGCTGGGGACTCGGTTACCGCTCCTGTAGCGAAGTTAACGAACTCCTTTGAGTACATTGTGTTGACTGCAAGGTCACAGGCGAACCGGGCGCCATTGAGAAAGTCTACGGCGTCAATTTCCGTGTTGGTGGGTAGTTGAAGCTTGGTGAAGAGCAGGTAGTTCTGCATCATCCAGTTGGAAGGTGGGAAAACGCTGTGTTGACGGTATCTTTCCATTTGAGTGGTGACTCGCTCCATAGAACGGTTGGCAAATTGCAGGAGCCCATCAGGACCATCGAGGACGGATGGTTTCGCTTCAGAAGAGGATGAAAAGTGCTGGGCAGATTGATACGAAGTGTTTGTGTTAAATGGGTCTTAGAAGGACATTTGAAACGCAAAACTCTGGGTAAGAGTGCGCGACGTACGTGCAAGGATGGAGACGGTGAAAGTGTCAGGTGGGACGGTCTACGAAGACGCAGCGGCGCGCGGACACGACGAGCGAGCACCTGCATATTGAGCCGCTTGGGGGAAGAGCTCCAATATGTGTGGCCAAATAGAAGCTGCGTTTATGATTGGCTGAAATAATAGATTTTGGATTTGATTCAGGACGTATTTTATGACAAGGAGGACTCTTAATAATACCCTGATTTATAGCGAGCTGTCCGTAAACGGCTCTTTTTAGGTTGTCAAGTGAGCTGCGTGCTGAACGTGCGCAATGACTTTGGCGGCGCGTTTGGTGTCGCGCCCCCGCTCTGCCTGCAAGGTGCTGTATCTATCCTATACAACGGATTCTTCACTGCACCACGTCCTTCCTAATATACACCCGCTAATCTGCTTTCCGGCGGTTTATTGGGACTTTTAGACTGCGATTTGCATTGGCAGGCGCTCGTACTCTTCGACTCGACTGAAGAGCGCGGCTGGGATCTTGTACACGGCATGCAGGCGGGTAATGGACAATGCCGACCAACTTGCTAAGTACGAGAAGGAGCTGCAGCTCTTCCCTGCGGGCCTCAATCCAGCGTCACTCTGGTGGACGATGGTACAGCTCCACATGCCCCAAACATCGGAGATTGAGCTGTTGGAGTTCCTTCAGGGGGCCAAAATGGCGGCTAAAACACAGCTGAAGGCCGTGAACTCGAAAGAATTCGCTGAATTTGCTGCAGGACTGAGGAATGAATCGATTCTAGCGAGCGAACTGAACCACTACTGCACCCCGAGGTTCTTCGAGAACTTGAAAGAGGCGGCGGCAGGAACGCTAACGGACAGGAATATGACGCTGGAGATGCAAGATATTTCTATTGAAAGCGCTGTGGTGGCCGATGTGAAGTACGCGCAGCTGACTCAGACGGAATACGAAGCGCAGACGGCGGGACTGGCGGTGCTCCCGTTCCTGTGGGCGTCGGATGCAACAGTGGAGTATATGCAGATTCACGTGAGGACGAGAAGCCTCGAGACGACAAAGATGACGCTCATTGGGCAGGAAGAATGCCTTGTGTTGCAGGATAACACACGCACATGGACGTTTGGAAGCAAGGTCGGAAGTGAGGAGGAAATTGAGTGGCAAATTGTGAAGACAGTTGCAGCGAACAATGCTGCTAAACAGTTATCGCGTACGGTTTACGCTGATGAAGGCTGAATGTGTAATGAGCTGTAGACTGGAGCTTGCGTAGTTAAAAGATCGGATTTCTCATCAGGATACCGTGAAACCTCGAAGTACTAGCATAATTCAAATACTAAGTAATGCTGCGAAAGCTAACATCTTATTACATGTAGAAACTGGCAAAAACCATTCACATGCAACACGACCAAGTTCCGGTACATTTCTTCAAACCGTTCTAGCGTAGGCCATGAAAAATGAACGCAAGGCCAATGTTCCGAGGTGGTTCAAATTCTCTTCTTCTTTTCCGACACAGACACGATAAGTTATCGTCGATAACCACGGATGTTTAGGCCATAATTGGCGTGAGTTCATGGTTGTGATCAAGCTCGCCTAGAATATATTAGGAATTTGTCATTATGACTGTTGCTGATATATCTCTATTGAACTCTCCTCTTTGGGATCACAAGCTCTGGTCGGAAATTTCTACTGCCTCTGGTAGACAACGGCATTTGCTTGTGTATCCGGTTGTGAACAGAACATGCGTACAGGACCTGCAACAGGTACAATAGATTATGGGCAAATTGTAAAGCGCACTGTATTATACATGTACATGCACACTTCGCAGTCGTACAGTACACTGAGACACGAGTTCTGCTGTCACCTCCATCGTTCGCTTGCAGCGTTGCTTCATCATTTTATTCATGCTGAAAAAAGTGTTGAGACCACACGTTTTCAAATCGAGACCCACAATGGACCGTAGCTTCAAAAACCGATCCGTAGTTCATCTCCTGCCGGGATTCCACCTGTCCAGAGAGTTCTTGCTGTTCGTGCTTTTTGTACGGACTTTTCGTCGACAGCAGGACGACAACACATCGCACATGGTTGCCTGCTCCGTGTTTACATAAGTAATCCAAGCGCAACGTTGCTATCATGGGCAACTTGACTCCGTCCTATCCGCATTTCGGGTTTTACCGCACACTGCACATAGCTTTCTCGTCCAAGCCATTCTACTCACGATGAAGGTCGTTTCAACGCTTATCTCCGCTTCGCTCCTGATCGGTTCGGTGGCTGGTATGCTCGGCGGCCAGAAGGTTCCCCAGGGCTCCAAGACCTACACGACGGGACTCCGCACTACCGTTGACCCTAAGTCTCAGGACGACTTCAGCTTCTGCGGTGGCGCTCTCATTACCCCCACCCACGTGCTTACCACTGCGTCGTGCACCACCACAGCCAAGGCGAACTTCGTGTCGGTGGGTGCCCACTACGTCAACGGTGGCGAGGATGGCGATGAGATCAAGGTCCTGTCCGTGACGCCCCACCCCCACTTCAACGCCGACACGCTCGCCAACGACTTCGCTGTGCTGAAATTGGCCAAGCCCAGCAAGTACAAGCCCGTGAAGCTTCCCGCCCCCGGTGGCGGTGACATCCAGTCGGGCATGTGGGGCTCAGCAATGGGCTGGGGTCTCACCTCTGCTCCTCCCAATGGAATGGCATCCGAGGAGCTGCTGCGTCTGAGCCAGCAGGTGGTGACCAACGATATGTGCCGCAAAGCGCTTAAGTCGACCACTATCGATATGTCCCAGGTGTGTGCAGGTGGAGAGCAGGGCAAGTCTCCGTGCCAGGGTGACACTGGCGGTCCGTTCATCAAGGAGAACGCCAAGGGTGACGGCGACGACGTCCTCATCGGCCTGGTGAGCGGCGGCAACGGCTGCGGAGTCAAGGGCTCTCCGGCTATTTACGCTCGCGTGTCCTCGGCGCTGCCGTGGATCAACTCCGTCACGAAGAAGTAGGCACCATAGAGCTTCAGTAGGTCTTTACATGAAATATACATGTGCCATTTTGGAGGACATCTAAGTTGAAGTGCAAGTCACTAATATTGTCCTCATCTTTTCAGAAGAGTGACCTGTTGAACTGAAGACCTCCCCTTCAAAATGCTGCGGCGTCCTGTAACTCGTAGTCTACTACTAGTAAACAGTCGTCGCTCTGTGCTGAAGACTGGCGTCTGCAGCTTCTCCAGCTCGTCCGATGGCAAGAAGTCGCCAACGTTCGAGACTGGATTCGCATTCGCCGTTGGATTCGCACATCGTGTTCTTTTCCGCAGTGGTTTGAACAAGCTTTATGAGTACCAAGAAAAAGGTGTTTTCGCCGACACTGTGAGCGAAGTGGGTCAATGTATGATGTTCGTCCAGTTGCACCTGCCGCAGAGTACCAATATCGACCTCTTGGAGTTCGTGGAAGGGGCCAAAATGGCCACGGAAGCCAATATTCGCGCCATGAACAGCGTCGAGTTCCCCGAATTTCTGGCAAACAAAGCCAAGAGTTCGTCTGAAGTGGCGGAGAGTATCAAACAGTACACGACACCTGTGTACTACAACAAAATGGCTCTGCAAGTCAAGAAGAACTACCTCCATCGCCACTTCTACATCCAGTGTGAGGGGGTGGAGGTTGAGAAGGCGCAGCTAGCGAAGGTGGCGTATGCTCGGCTGACGGAGAAACAGTATCAGGACTTGGTGGAGTTCCACAAGCTGCGGAAAGGAAGGGCATCGCCTGAGGCGACCATCGAGTATTTGAGACTCACGATGGATGTCTCCACAGTGGAAAACTTGGATATCGTGAATCTCAAGGGCAAGACGCGCCACGTACAGCATCAAAATGTCTACCGTGTGGCGTTTGAGTCGCGAGTTACTGACCCAGAAGACGTGGACTGGCGCATTGACAGTATGCACATCATTGAGCAGAAGGCGATACCGCGTCCGGATGCCACTCGCGAGAAGAAGGCCTGAGTAAGGCTATTTTACCAGTGTGGCGATCGAGATCTCAACAAACAGAAACTGTCTGCAGCCAGACAGCTCAATCATCGTTGTAGCGTCCAGAAGGTGTCTTTCCGATACCGTTCCAGTTGCTCTTGACCGTAAATGGAGATACTCAGCTACTTCATTGTGCTTTCTCCGTATTAAACTTCGCCAGCTAGCCGAATATTGAAAACCTTTATACATGTAGTAGCCTTTTGCAATATTTTTTTTTGCAGAAATTCGAGTCGAATAAAACGGAACAAACTGTCGTGGCGGAGATTTCACGGTGGTATTCACTTCCCCCAAGAACCGTCGTAGATCCGACATCACCATTAGCCCAATACAGCTCACCAAACTTGCGACGTGCCGCTGACTTTAGCATGGGTTTCAGGGGGAACGAACCACGTTGGATTTTCGGTTTCACCTCGAGAAACAAGTGCTAGCTGTGGTTTGGCGGTATATTCTTCCAACAATTCCGTTGGAACCCTCAGTCGAACGAGTTCAATCCACAGTGCTGTACGATACTGTGTATCAGTCGGTGGTGCCGCAGATCAAACCTTAGTCAGTAAAGCCACACGCCGCCGGCAACTCGCTCCATCGCACTTCCAACCTACAACGTGCCTTCCGGTCAAAGCGACGTCGCCAGTGTCAAGCTATCCGTTCATCTTCAGCTGGTTTTCTTCTGACTCAGAATTCCAAGTCCTTCTGTTCACAATCGTGCGGTGTAGAGAGACGGGTGCAGCAGATCGTTCTACTGCGCCCACCTAAAGTCTCTTTTCTTCAGAATTCAGCACAGTTCGCAATAAGCGACGAATCCTATCCACCGGCTCATGTTGTTCTCCGCCCTACGTCGCTCTACCAATACACGCGCTTTACGCGTCGTAACGCACGTCAACGTCAACCGATTGGCTCCGTCTACAGCTAAAATGCAGCAGCGTACGTTCCTTACCAGTCCCCGAGTCACCAGTTACGTCATGGCTCGAGCTAAAGTGCTGCACCTGGCGGCACGCAGCTTCCTGGCCTACAACCAGATCATCACACTGGACAGCGCGTCGTCCCCACTCAGCCGATACTTTACACGAAGCGCGACGTTACGGGAGCGAGTGCACATGTACCTGGTGTGTCTGATTCCACCGGATCAGCCCATTGACCTGCCGGATTTCCTGGATGGCGCGAGACAAGCAGCGCACGTCGTGTTCACCCAGCTTTACAGTGACGAGTGGTCTCATAACCTGGTGAAAGAGGCTGCATTGGCGGATGTGGCGAATGATACCTGCATTGCGAAATGGACGGAGAAGTTGGAGACACAACGACAAGCGCTGCAGTTACCGGTAGGCACGACGTTTACTCTGGAGAAGCTCGAGGTGAATGATGTTCGACTGGCAGAAGCGGAGTACGAGTACTCGGACGCGGCGATGAACCAGAAGAATGACACGTGTAGTATGTACCACATGAACGAGGCGGTGTGCTTGAAAGTGCGGTATAACGTCGTGGAACACTTGCTGGCGTCAAGAAACTATGGAGAAGACCATCCAACACGGTATACGCTGAGGTCCACGTTCGATTGGAGCTTTTACTCGGACGTATCCCGTGCACGGCTTGTGGACTGGCGTATTACTGAGGCGACACCATTTAAACTGGAAATGGTGACGGACAAGCGAGAGATGAAGACGAAGACGCCTGCTCCGATTTAAAGAGCGTTGCGGATGAAAGCTGAGCAAAAGTGTGCAGTGTGGAGCTGCGAACGACTGTAAAGAGATCTTTTGGGAGTTTATTTTGTATATTTGCATTTAGATGCTGCACGAATGCCATAATTCTATTTTGCCAAAACTCTGGTGTTCATTATAGATTTTGGACGGAGGTGCCTCTCCGAAAAAAAGTTGCAACAACTGCGCCAGAATTCAGGCAACCTCCGATAACTGCTGGGGCGTATTGTACCAAATCAACAAATATAGGTTTTCAAATCTACATCGGTGTAAGATGAAAATACAGGAGTACATCTAGGCAAGAATGCGTCTCTGAATTCACCAGAATGAACCAACATGCTCGTCGATAGCATTCTCACAATAAAGATTTTCTATCAGCCCGACCGAATTTGACAGGTTATCAAAGGATAAAGCTTTTCTCAAAACTGGGCCACGATTCGTAGGGTCATAATGCGCTGCGGAGTCCGTCGTCTCTTCAGCCTCGTGGCTCGCCCCCAGCAGTCCCTACGCTACAGCAAACTCCCCACTAGCTTTGCCAGGCACACGCCAAGCTCTGGTCTAAATCCCAGAGCACTAAACTCGTTGGAACCGTATCAACACCGTCACTTTTCGACTTCACCAAATGCTCAGAATTCCCCTCCCGAAGGTCTTCAAGAAGTTCTGGCCACTCTAAGCAAAGTTCAAGTCCGTCAGGACCTTTTCCATGAATACGAGAAGCAAGATCTCTTCGCTCCGTCGAGTATGAGCTGGTTGGCCAACCGGTTGATGTTCTACCACCTCAACCGACCGCAAGAAACGAGTCTAGACCTGGTTGAGTTCATTCAAGGAGCCAAGTACGCTATGGAGGCAACTATGATGGCCATGTACTCGAAAGAATTCGCTAACTATGTGGCACGTGAAGCTGAGGCTCCAGGGACATTAGAACCGGACTGTGAGGCTGCCGAGATGGTGCAGCGATCGCTCGAGACCGTCAGCTACGAAGCGTTCAAGGAGTTCGTGCAGCAGTCAGCCACTGCCGGCGTTCAAGCGGAAATGAAGGGTATCGAGCTACACAGTGCGCATTTGTTGAGTGTCCAGTATGAAAGAGTTGCCAAGGGGCCGACTACGAACTCTTTGGGAGCGACAGTGGTGGGTGTACCGGTCGACGAACACCTGAAGTTGGCGGTGCTATTTTCCATTACCGAGCATGTGAGTTTGGACGAGGATGGACAGGAAGAGGTGGTTGTGAGAGGGAACAATGCGATCTGGCAGTTCGAGTCGAAAGTTACGACGCCAGAGGACATTGACTGGGTTATTGAGCCGCTTCATCTCGTCGCGTAGCAAGTTAGACGTTAGCTTTTATTGAAAAGTTGCCGGTAATTGACTAGTGCTCACGTAAAGGCTGGGTGAACTTCCACTTGC
Organism: Phytophthora plurivora; assembly: GCA_030027945.1. NCBI lineage: Eukaryota > Oomycota > Peronosporomycetes > Peronosporales > Peronosporaceae > Phytophthora > Phytophthora plurivora. Next base: position 965,215 of record CP125266.1, read on the forward strand.
CGTTCTTGTACACCAATTTGCCGTCAAATTTCTCGGTGTTCGGGATAAATTTCGCTAACGCGTTGAGAACTTTGTCCTTGGCCTTAATCTCGAGGGGCTTGGCAGCCACTTTGGGAAGATCCTTCGTTAAAACGTCCCTCGCCACGAATCCCCGTTCCTCGTCTTCTGCATCGTCTTGAATTGTCTTGGAAGAACGGAGACTTTTCGCGTCGATACTTGCCAGAATGGCGGCGATCAGGACAAGGACGAGAGTGAGACGCATGGCTTTCGTTGCTTGGGGGAGGGGGCTTGAGCACTTGTGGACTAAATGGGAAATGACAAAACTCTGGTAAACCCGTGCCGGTCCTTCAAGCACCTCCCAGGATTGTACAATACAATTCGTACATGTACTAGTACATGTGCAACGGACCTACTGTACCACTTCATGCACAACAGCAGGATGGGCTGGCAAACTCCTCTGTTCTGGAATAATCAAAGCAATGAAGTTGTCGACAGACGACATAATGAACCCAAGAGACACGTTACCGGTTGTCATAATGGCAGCTTTTTCCCTGCTAACGCAGCACACGTAACTTCGGACAGTGATTTGCCATTGACATGAGATACAGATCTTGGATCGGCAGGTTCTCAATGCGAGCGCACCAAAATTCCAACATCCAATGGCAGCTTACAAGACGTCTTCGGTTATTCAGGAATCCGTCCCACCATATTCAAGTACATGTCATTAATATTTACCAAATGAGGCTTCGTTGTCTTGTCAGTCTTCCTTGTCTTTCTCGCGCCCCTCCAGTCGACGTTCTCGTGCTGTTTTGCCATCGATAATATCAAATTGCCTTTGCCAACGCGCCGTCCGCGCTAATGGAGGATCCAGGTACGATGTTGGGAGGGGTTCTCGCTGGTGGTCCACCGCACGCACCACAGTTTCTGCTCTTGCAGGTGGAGTTGCCCCAGCTCTGTTTGCTGGCCTCCCGATAATTAGTCGAGAAATGGGTGCGCTTTTCCTAGCCCTCATTGGCATTAGTTGGTATCTGGGTTCTCGTAGTGGCCGACCTGGTGCATTGTTGAGCTTCAGCTCCTGCAATGCAGGTGCAGCAGCCGCACCATCCGTAGAGCTCCCAGTAGCCGCCGAAAGGCGTTGTCTCAACGCCTCTACTTTTCTCTCGTTAGCTAGACGTGCTGCAGCAGCCTGAGCTCTCCACTTCCTCGTTTCCATCCGTTGCCTCTGATTCTTCACTGCCTCGTCGAGCGCTCCGTTTTCCTTTTTCTTTAGCAAGTTCCGCGCCATTTCCGGATTCTCGATACGGAAGCCTTCAATGAACTCGTCACTTACGCACAGCATCTCGTAGATAATATTTCCACCAGCCTGACAACAATTGCGGCAAATAGGAACAGTCCGCGTCAGTTGCCTGCTCTTGTTCGTAAGCGCAGCCGACGGGTAAGTTACACGACAACAGGCACATTCTCGAGACGACGGTGGGCCCTTCCCACCGTGCTTCTGCGCCGTCTCCTTCATCATTTCGACACGTTTCGCCATGGCGATCAGTTTGCCATGGCAGCACTTGCACGTCTCCTCCTCCAGTAATCCTCCTTCTTCGTCGTCTTCTGCGTCATCAATCACAATGATTTCCGGGGGATTCTTGGCTTCTGGCTTCAACTCAGTAGCTTTATCAGTAACAGCGACACTCGTACTTAGAGGCTTCTCTTCAGCTTCCAAAGCTTCCCCTCTCATATCATTACAGGCAAAACAAAAGGGCTCCGTTTGTTTACTGGAAATCGACGCCAGTGTAAACGTGATAAAGCAGCAGGAGCATTGTCTTGTCGGCGGAGGGACATTCTTCATCTGCATGAAGGAATAGTACATCACTTCGCGCCTCTCCTCCAGTGAAGGTAACTGGGCCTTGCAATTTCTGCAGCAGTTTTCGCCTGTTGTTTTGTCTCCATTCGTATCAGTTGATCCATTCGTCTTTAAACCATTCATGGCACTGTGTCTTGAGTCTTCTGCTTGGTATTTCACTTCTCCATCCGCCGTCCTTTTAACTCCAATTAAGCCTGCACAACCATCCTTACGACCAGATTTAACTGCCCAATTGCACTTGTAACAGCGAGGCTCCGTACAAGCTCGACTTCTGCTTTCGTACGTCAGAGAGGCGAACGGGTACGTAATGTGGCAGCAACAACACTGTCTGGAGAGCGGAGGGCCCTTCCCGAGGTTCTGTTGAGCCGCTTTCTTCATCACCTTGAGCCTCTCACTCAACGGTGTCAAATGCCCGTTGCAATTCTTGCAATTTTCTTCGTTTTTCTTCTCTGTAGCATCTTCTTGAGGCTTTTCAGAGTGATTCCGGGGTGTTTTGGCACCATTAGCAGCTCCACTCGAAGTACTTGCGATTGCCTTGGAAGTTGCAGGTGGAATAGGCGGCGATTTCTTCGCTGCCTTCTCTTTACCGACGTTTAAAGACGAATCGACGCGGATTTGTTGCTGGCGGACAATCGACTGGTTCTCGATGACGGGTGCGTCTTTGGAAGAGCTTGAGGCGGAAATGGAGAGAAGAGACGACGTTAAATCATGCAGCATGCACTCCTGCTCGCCTATGTCTTCGCTGTCTGTGGAGAAGCCATCATCGTAAGGCACGACGGGTGGCGCATCGATTGCCAGTGACGTCTTGGGGTCTAGCATTTTAGAGACTGAAGAAGGTGATTGGATGAAAGGTAGATAGATTTCATTGGGTGAAATGATGTTTGAGTATTGCTGGTTGTGTGCAGTTTTGAGATTTTACTACGCATCGAGGCAAAAGCTGCAGTCAACTTCGATGTGTTACATAGGAATTGACCGCCGTGTTCTCGAGGTTGGTTTCGACTAATCGTCCTCGTTCTTCATGATTTTAAGGAGCCATGATGACAATGAAACCGTGTCGTTATCGGAAGTGAGTGGTACTGTACGGCAATATCGTACGATGTTGTGGTGTTCAACTGATCTTACAGTCTACAGTACTACAAGGGCAGGGGGATACGCAGAAGTGCTAGAACCACTGCAGAAGTACATTGGCCACCGAGTGTCGGCGCAGAACAAATGGTATTAGAGCATTGAAGCGCTTCGACAAAATCCGTAGGCGGGACACGTATCTTGTTATTGGTGCTTGGAGCGAGCTACTGATAGGCTTGCTACATTGAAGTGCACAACCGTCCGCATGTCTGCCGCCGCTCACCCGCCATTCGATTGCTTTCACGCCTGTAGCGAGCAACGCCAGCCTCACGTATCCAAGTCTCCGTCGCGTGTGCTGTTAAAACGCGCAGCGCACACAATTCGGGATGCTGGCGTACCCATCAGGAGACGCCCGCACGGTTATATGCTGCTGCAAAAGACTGCTTTGCTCATTCTACTATGGTTGCTGCGCGTGTCTAGAGATACTGCCGTGCTCGTTTCTCAAGGCTGACAGACGCAATGGCTGCATGTCTGGGCCACGTGAGCCTGTTTGTCGATGCCGGTCGAGAACAAGTCCGAGAACGGCCCAAAATCACTTCCATTCTGCGTTTTGCCTTGCATCGCCCAGACTATCTATCCACACAACAGTCATGACCGCAGCGTTGATCTCACCAGGGCGCTTCATCGTGCGCGTTCTGCAGATTGTGTGCCCGATCATTGCCATGATCTTCTTGTCGCTCGGATCTATCGAGTTCTCATCGGGTCAACTGAGCAGTGGATCGGCCGTCTTCACGAACATCGTGTGCTATTCAGCCGCCCTGTGCGGGTTCTACTATGTAGTAGCTCTGGGAGTGTTCAAGTTGACGGATAGTGTGCCCAACGTGTTGTACCAGCGCGCGGTGGACGGCGCTCTCGCCATTGCCCTACTACTGGCTGGAGTCTTCCACGCGACGTCGACGCTCGTCAAGGACTGCGCGTCATTCAATATCATGTTCGAGACCTACCACGGATCGACACTGTTCCGCTGTGGCGACATTACGGTGTCGGTTGTGCTCACGTTCGTGACGTGCGCTCTGTTCCTGGTGACTCTGGTGTGGAGCTTTACTCGCGACACGTGCTGGTCGACCAAGGGCGACAGACTGGAGGTTGCTCCAGCTCAAGAAGAGGTCGACGCAGGTATTAAAGGGTACGAGGAGGCAGCCACGCCGGGTAAGAAGGACCTGGACGACGCTGTGTGGGAGCAAATGGACATGCAGCACCCCGTACTGAAGCTGACACGCCGCTGCGTGCGTCTCCTGCAATTTGCCTGCTCTTTGGTAGCTTTCATCCTGTTCGTAGCGAGCTACAAGCCGTACTACTCGGGTCAGTACGTGAGCCCAGCCGCCACCTACGTCATTCTCATGGCGTACAGCGGTTGGCTCTACGCTTTGTGGCACACGGCCGTTGTGGAGACCTTGAAGTTGTCTCGCCGTCCGAAAGTGGGCGTTGAGCGTCTGATGGATCTCTTGGTTGCGGTGCTTCTCCTGGTGGCTGGCGTCATCTTCGCGGTCTCGTCACAAGTGACAGACTGCGAGGCCACTAACGAGGTGCTGGAGACGTATCATCAAGGCAGCACGCTGTACCGATGCGGCAATATGGACGCAGGCTACGTCTTCGCTTTCGTCGCGGTGGCACTGTATCTGATCACGTTTGCAATGAGCTTCTTGTACCGTTCGGCTTCAGGCAATGCGGAGACGGATGTAGGCCAACAGGTGTAAGTTGGTATTGAGCTAAAGTAGTCTATTCAAGTCTCAAAATGGTTCATCAACTACTACAGTAGTAGTTCTTCATCATTTCTTCATCGGCGAGCTGAAAGGGTCGTAATTCTTTCACTTTGTCATGACGGCTGCATAGGCTTGAACGCCTTCACTTGAGACTCGAGCACTTCCGGCCTCAATAGCTTCGGCTATCGAAGACAATTGAAGGACGGACTCAGTTCGTCATAAAGGCCTTTCATTCCCAGTAAACCACGTAAGAATTTATACAGGATAATAAGAGATCATGAAAGCTAGACTAGCCTAGACAACATCCTGTAGCGGGTTGGACTCGGAGACGGGCGTAGCTACGGCAGACGGCAGACGTGGAGACGGTGCGAACGGAGACGGAGGAGCCGACGGGCACGTGGTTGAAGGACAGCGGCTAGAGGATGAGGATCGCGAGGTCCAGCAGGCAGGCAACCGACGAATGAGCAGTGGAGACGGCGTCCAGAGGCGTTTTGACTGGAGGAGCGACGTACGAAGCGTCGAGCAGACTGGATCGAGAAGCACGGGAAGTGGGACTCGGCGGAGGTCCTTGGAGAACGCGTGGCTGGCGGCAGGGCCGATGGGAGGCACGGACAGCGACGGAGAGACCGAGGTCTCAGTTTGAAATTGGCCGATGAGGGCGCAGGCGACTGAGAGGGTTGCCGGTCTTCACTAGGTTGCGCGTGTGGGCGAAGACGCCTTGGAGGATGAACGGACGTGGGGCAACGAGTCTCAAGCGACAGCGAGCGCTTTCGGACAGCGGCGACGGACACGAGGACAGGGCGGACGACGACCGGGCTAGTGCGACGAGAACGAGGGCGGACGTCGGTGGAGTACTCTTTGCGGGTGAGGCTCGGCTGGACGGGAGCTACTTGTACGTAGCGCAGTAGTGGACGTAGTCGGCGGGCTCAAGCCAAGTGAACGAAGAGCTGCTGGACGAACCGACGGAGACTTAGTAGTTGGAGGAGTACATATATTTGAGTGTGTAGTTAAAACGGGCGCTCAGCAGCCGGTGACGCACCAGCCGTAGTCACGCCGGACGTGATCGACTTAACGGGGGAGTGACGTGGTGATGACGAAGGCCGAGTTGGTGACTGGACGTGTGGTTGGCCGTGCACGGTGGCAAGGGCGAGCCAGTAGGCTGGAGACACCGACTGACGAGCGGTAGGATGTTGAAGCGGGAGCTTCAAGTCGGGGCGAAGATCACCAGGAGGGCAGACGCGCGCTATGAGAAGGCATGGTGACTGGTCGAGCGGCGGGGCGACAATGAGGAAGCCGACGTGCGGTCAGGAGAGCGCGGGAACGCCGAAGAGGGAGAGGTCCAAGTAGCAGTAGAAAGTCGCCGTCTCTAGGAGTAAGGGTAGCGGGGCTTCGGTAGTTAGGAGGGTGGCGAACTGCGGTCGCAGCTCGACCTCAGTTGCAGTTTGTCGTGGGAATAGCGAAAAAGCAAGACTAATAGAGAGAGAGACTTCTGGCGGCGTACGCGGGTTACCGAAAGACGAGTCACGGTTTACCGAGGTGAGACTGACGAGGGCAGCGTAGACAGTAGGGTGGCGAGGACTGCAGTTAGAGACTGCGGGGGTCGCAGGGCCGTGTGGGCCTTGGGACCGAGGGGCACAGGGGCACAGGGCAATGGCCAAGAAGAAGCCAAGTCCTGGCCCAGTGTATATTGTATGCCGGATTAGACCTTACTGATGGAAGGTATGGATCTTGGACACGAAGCTTGGACGAAGCGGAGGGAGGGACGTCGCAGACGGCGGGACCGGAGCGAAGACACTTGAGGGGTAGAATGAAGATTCGAAAGTGATTGAATTGTTGGAGCTTACACCCTACTGTTATAGACACGCGACCCTGCGTCCTATCACCTAGTGCATCTAATCAACCATCACTCACCGGTGTTCGTCCAATCATCCTACTCGTCTAATCATCGGTGGCGTAAACAACTTACCGTAATCACCATAATCATCGTGGGTTCGGATTGGACCGGTTCGGGTTAACCGGTTAATGGGTACAACTGGTACACAGTACCCAAGACCAGCAACCCTCAATACTTACGGGGAGCAGCCTACAGACCATCCGGGGTTGCGGTCGCCGATAATGCTCTCTCCTCGGCCGTTCCTATCCTGCCCCACGGGAGTGCGGGCCAGGCTATTCCTGGTCGTCCGCTGTACTGCCTCGCGCCTCGGTGAACGCGTGTCCGTTGCCTAGGTGTACGGACTCATGGAGCTCTCTGGAAGTCGCAAGAGTATCGCCCCACGGCGGACCATACCGACATGGTGGTCATACAGGGGCTCTCTGGGCTGATCCGTGAGGAGGACGTAGCGAGCAGAGTCGTAGAGGGCAAAACCCCGCAGGAGCACACGAATGAGAGGGGATGGGAAGGGCAAACTAACGGAAATTCTGTGTGTAAATTAGGAATAGAACGGCAAGAATGACGTTGACAACGGATCGCGAGGTACGAGCTGAACGAAGGGCAGCTTCACAGGAAAGAGCTGTTGCACGGGGGAAGCAGAAGAGAACCACCACGCTGAGCGTTCAGACGCACAGGGACGGTAGCACGACCTCACTGGAGACGGCCGAGATACGAGCCGCCGGAGACACGCCAGCGGAAGTGCGGGGCAGCCTGGACTACGGTATCACGGGCGGCAGCACGAGTACCCAAGCGACGACGAGTACAACGTCGGTTATGGGGAGCACCAGCTCGGCACCGGTGGGAGGCCTAGCACAGCGGACGGTTCACGTGGAGCCCACCCCGCGATTCGCGTCATGGCAGCGGTGTCAGGTGGAGGCCCGACGGTGACCGGGACGAGGAACCCAGCGAACGTACCGGCGGCAAGCGCAAGAGGAGCATCCGGAGGCGGCAGTGGGGCTCAGGGATCCGGGGAACGGGGGTTTCTATGGATCCCGCCACTGCACCAGGCGCCGGCACCACCAGCAGCGGCTGCCCCAGTAGCGGCAGCAGCAACCGCTCGTCGTACGAGAAAAAGCGAAGTCCCTGAAGATCACCAACTTCAAGGGCGTGGACAGCCGTATGCCGGTGACAATGTGGCTGAAGACCGTGAGGGCCGAAGTATGTCGACAAGCGGTGACTATGGGAGTCCAACGGAACGAGAATCAACTGTACCACGAAGTGGCGGCGCATTTGGGCGACGCCCAACGCTGGTTTGCCACGGTGATGGAGAATGTGCCACGAGAAGACGAGAACATCGGGACCTTGGCTAGCATGTTGCGCGCGAAGTTCATGACACGGTGCACAACACCGGAGGTGGTCGACCAGCTGAACGCGCGGCGACAGATGAGAGGCGAGCGGCTCCAGGAGTACGCCCAGACGCTACGGGAAATAGCTGAGCAAGGTGACATCAGCGAAGATTGGCTGGTGAGCGCGTTCTTGAAAGGTATGAGTAGCACGGTGGGCTCCATGCATGTGCGGGGGCATCGACCAGCAACGCTCGACGAAGCCGTCGACCTCGCCATTCCGCACGTGGGCGACTTCGGTGAAGGCTACGGGGTGGGACTGGAGGCGGCGATGGCTGCGTGGGACGAGCGAGAGGCCGACGGGAGCCGAGGCCCCACCGCACTAGTGGGAAAGCCGGCGGTGCAGGACCAGGAGCAGTCAGGACTCGGGGGTAACTTGGGGAGTGTGGTCTCGGGTTACGGGCCGATGTGGGGTGCCGCCACCAAACCACCCCGCTACGATACCGCGGGAAGGCCAGTGGGAGCCAGCGCGGGAGGAGCTGCGGAATGGTGGAAGGCCATCCCTCCTGGATATCAGCTGATGCCGGTCGAAGGGAACGGTGCGACAACTCAAACGGAGACCGGAAGCGGGGCAAAGAGCAAACGAGCCGCGATCGACCAGGACAAGGCCCGCCGACCCGCTAAGACGTACAAGGTTGAAGGATCCGGTGGAGGAAGTCGTTACGGACCGCAGCCCAGTGGTGCGACGCTGTCCTACCAGACGCGAGAGGACCGCCTGCGAAACCACGAACAGTATATCCAGAGACGGACAGAGCGAACGGCGTTTGCGCCGCGGCCGGAGACTGTGTGTTTCTACTGCAACGAGGAAGGCCACTTCGCGCGCGACTGCGAGTTGAAGAAGAAGGACTTGGTGGGATCGGCCGCGCAGAAGAAGGATGAGCCCGCGTCAGCGGAGGAAAACGGTCAGCGGGCATAAGAACCCCGGTCTTATGGCTCGCAGATCCAGACGCGGGAGGAGAATGGCGGAACGACGAGACACGTAGGACGGGAAGAAGGCGTGTGAGTGGCGGTAGTCGGCAGCGAGGGAAGAAACGGATCCTCGGGCACGACGGCGCTGACGAGGTGCCTCGATCAGGGGATGGCGCGCGGGTGGTGCGCGGTGGCGAAGACGGGAAACGCCGGTTGAGCGATAACGGTGGACTCCAGGCTGGGGATGGCGCAGCTCCACTCCATCGGAAAGAGACGTCAGCGGTACCGTTGGACCAGAGCAAGGGGCTGGTGGACGAGCGTTCACGCGAACGCCAGGTGCACTTTCAGGAAGCGACCGAGGTAAGCGGCGGCGGATGCGATGGCGACGGTGGAAGCAGCGGTGCGGTAGTGGAGCCGGAACCGCAGGATACTGCACCACCCGCACTTGCGAGGGCAAGAGCGGTCACGGCAACTGAGGCGACCCCAGCTACGCTAGAGCTGGCGGTGGCCGAGGAACAGAAGACCAAAGATCCGACGAAGGCAGCAATACTGCGAGTGAAGGCGGCGGAGCTACTCTCTGAGGAACGGCAGGCGACAGAAGATGACCAGCAGCGAAGGAGACGGGCGAAACGGCAAAAGCGAGGGCGACTGCGGCGGCGGCGACGGGCTGAGCGCGCACCCGAAGGTGATCAGTCCAAGTTTGGCCGCACCACGGGTACGGGGGTTCTGGAAGTAGCAGAAAGAGTCGACGAGCGACGCGACGAGGGCGGCGAGACGTCGGGAGATAATGACGGCAACCTAGAGCAGACTCGAGCGCAGAGAAGACACTTGAAGCGGATCCGGAAGGCTAGGGCCAAGGAACGCAGCGACCTGCGTGTTGCATTGGCCCTGCGGGAACAGGGACTCTCTACCTACGACGTTCGAAGGAGACAGCACAGTGGCAGCGCGGCCTCGAAGAAGCCAACGGCATCGAGAGGAGCTGGTGAGCCTACTGCAGGTGCGGCAACTGTCGCCGGTGGGGTATCGCCCGGCACTATTGGGGCTGGTGGAGCGGTTCCACCGCACCTGGAAGGACATGGTGGCCATCTTCGTGTCAGAGGCGCAGGATGAGTGGGACCGGTGGATCATGTGCGCAGCGTACGCGTACAACGGCGCTCGGCATTCGGGCACGGGGTTCAGCCCGAACGAGCTGATGATGGGTCGACGACTGCGGGCGCCCAACGAGTTGCTGCGGGCCAACAGAGTCACGCAGGTGGGGCCCTTCGCGGAGTATCACCGGACGCTGGTGGAAAACATGGCGCGGGCGACAGGAGCGGCGCGGACAGCACTGGCGAAGGACCAGGCGCGGCGGGAGCGATACTACAATCGACAGGTGCGTCGGAGGACGGCTTTCACGGTGGGTGACCAAGTGTGGGTGCTGAAGCCCCACGGGGCCACGGGATCACCAAAACCCGGCACCAGTGGGTGGGCTCCGCACGGATCGCCCAGGACGCTGGATTCGACAACTGGGAGGTCGTGCGCGAAGACAACGAAGAGCGCTCCGTGGTGCACTGCAGCTTCTTGGTATCGTGCCGCTTCCCGACGGACTCGCTGGGCAGCGTGGCAGAGTTGATACTGCGCGAGATGGTGGAAGAGGACGCGGCCGACAGAGAGGAAGACACGACCGGCGGCGATGGAGACGCGATGGCGGGCAGCGAGGATACGATTACAGGCGGCGGAGGCGCGGCAACGATCGACGGAGATGATTCCGAGGGCGAACCCCCACACCGGCCAGAGGAGAAGGAGACAGCGAAGCCGGAACCTGGGACAACGCAGCGGCAACGGCGGCGGTACGGGAACAGAATGCCGACGCCTCCAGCGACGGTGGCGACGATGGGGATCCGAGGGCCGGTAGTCTGGGCACGGGACGAGAGCGACCGGTCGGAGAAACGCGAGTACGGAGATCTGCGACGGTGACGCGCGAGGTGTGTCCGGGAATAGCGCCGCCGGTGCAGTGCCCACGACAGGCAGCACGGGGCGAGGGATCACGACGGTCAGTCGGGAATAAGCGCCGGAGACGCGATACAGATCACCCAGGCGACGGTGGCGGAAGCGGGAAGCAACGGCGTCGAGACGAAGCCAACGCTGCGCGAGAAGACCGTGCAGCGCGACGCGAAGCTGCGCGTAACGAGCCGGCAGCCCCAGAAGCAGCGCAAATGGCTACAACTGGAGTTGACGGGGTTTCGGAGCGTACAGCGGCCGAAGAAACGGGCGGCGGACATGAGACCGAAGTGCGGGAGCGCGGGGGCGGAGCGCCCCATCTCGAGGACGACGAAGAGACGAAAGACGGCGGAGATCCAGGCGCGGATCCTCCGTCTGGGACGACGATTGAGATGTTCCAGGGCCGAGGACGCCCGCGGCGGCCAGTCCCGATGCCGGAGCTTCTGCAGGCTGCGACGGCTGGTTATATTGTTGAACGAGCGAGGCGACGCACGAGGAATCGGGCTGGACGCTACGTCTTGGAACACGAGGTCGAGTACAGCACGGACCCAGGGCGCCCACTCGGCAGGCGATGGCTCATGGCGAAACAGTTCGAGGAGCTCGACGATGCCGGCAAGATCGCGAACGATCTTGCAGCCGGGGATGGCGTGTAGTTGGAACGGGCGCTCAGCAGCCGGTGACGCACCAGCCGTAGTCACGCCGGACGTGATCGACTTAACGGGGGAGTGACGTGGTGATGACGAAGGCCGAGTTGGTGACTGGACGTGTGGTTGGCCGTGCACGGTGGCAAGGGCGAGCCAGTAGGCTGGAGACACCGACTGACGAGCGGTAGGATGTTGAAGCGGGAGCTTCAAGGCGGGGCGAAGATCACCAGGAGGGCAGACGCGCGCTATGAGAAGGCATGGTGACTGGTCGAGCGGCGGGGCGACAATGAGGAAGCCGACGTGCGGTCAGGAGAGCGCGGGAACGCCGAAGAGGGAGAGGTCCAAGTAGCAGTAGAAAGTCGCCGTCTCTAGGAGTAAGGGTAGCGGGGCTTCGGTAGTTAGGAGGGTGGCGAACTGCGGTCGCAGCTCGACCTCAGTTGCAGTTTGTCGTGGGAATAGCGAAAAAGCAAGACTAATAGAGAGAGAGACTTCTGGCGGCGTACGCGGGTTACCGAAAGACGAGTCACGGTTTACCGAGGTGAGACTGACGAGGGCAGCGTAGACAGTAGGGTGGCGAGGACTGCAGTTAGAGACTGCGGGGGTCGCAGGGCCGTGTGGGCCTTGGGACCGAGGGGCACAGGGGCACAGGGCAATGGCCAAGAAGAAGCCAAGTCCTGGCCCAGTGTATATTGTATGCCGGATTAGACCTTACGGGGAGCAGCCTACAGACCATCCGGGGTTGCGGTCGCCGATAATGCTCTCTCCTCGGCCGTTCCTATCCTGCCCCACGGGAGTGCGGGCCAGGCTATTCCTGGTCGTCCGCTGTACTGCCTCGCGCCTCGGTGAACGCGTGTCCGTTGCCTAGGTGTACGGACTCATGGAGCTCTCTGGAAGTCGCAAGAGTATCGCCCCCACGGCGGACCATAACGACAAGTGGTTAATAAATAGGATCGACCGTACCGAATTACGGAAGATCCGGCGGAGTAACGAAGTGTTACTGTCGGCCAGCAGATGGAGTTTAAGGAAACAGCGGGCGCCTTGTTCGTCGACCCTAGGCACAGCAGGCTATACGACACGCCCAACGAGCCGGGCAAAATAAAAGGCTCGCCACAATCCGATGTTACATCGTTCATCACAAGCGCTCGCTGCTTTGACCAAACCAAACGCCCCATAATACAGCCCTGAGCTGTGATTACTCCCTCAAATCCAGCGTCAAACACAGGTCAAGTTGCTATTTCCAGTCGCAGTTTTGATGCTTCGTTGTCACTGTTGTCTGCGATCAATTACGTGCCGAGTCGGCACTGCCGACAAAAAGCTCCGGGTTTTCGCGTCGCGTGATAATGGGACGCATCTCTCACCCATGTGTCCACGCGCCCTGTACCAATCGAATGAACGGAGACTAAACGCGGTCCCACGCTGTTTGCCATGAATCAAGGTTTTAGCGACTCTACCTGCACTTTTGGACGGCGCCAATGTCGACGAAAGCGCAGCGTGAGCTGCATGCAGGCGCTTCCTGATACGTTTGTGTTCGTTTGCCATCATGATTTTGCCAGAATTCGTCCGTGAACGGTTCAAAGACAAGGGAGTTCCCATTGAGGCCACCGCCCGGTTTGAGCAACGCGTGCCTCGCTTCGTGGCAGGAACCAATCGCTGTCGCACAGCGAGACTACCGTGGTTCGAGATCAACTGCATGCTGGTTCGGATCGGGTCAACGCGATGAGAGGCCAACGGTCACGAGCTGCTACTCGATTGGTTTGTTGATGGAGGCTCGTGCCTCGAAACAAATCACTGCGCTCGAGGACACGCGTGGTAGTACGCTGGAAGAACAAGAGGAAGAGGAGCTTTTCATACTGTGGGTGCCGTCGCAACCGCCGTAATGGAAATGTACACCGACTTAGGCTGCACCATCAGATCAAAGGGACCTGCCTGTCAAAGGCTCATTCTGCAATTTGCTTTATACTCATCAGCGAGAATGACTACTGCTCTGCTTTCTTCCGGTCGCTTGGGCGTCCGTGCGGCCCAGGCGCTGTGTGGCGTGCTGGGAATGATCTTCACGTCGCTTGGCTACATCAAGTTCACGTCGGGCCAACTGAGCAGCGGCGCCGCCATCTACACCACCATCGCGTGCTACTCGGCCATGCTCTGCGGCCTCTACTATGTGATTCCGGTTGGCGTGCTCAAGTGGACGTCCAGCGTCCCCAAGGTGCTGTACCAGCGCCTAGTGGACGGCATCCTGGCTGTTGCTCTTCTGGTCGCCGGCATCGTCCACACGTCGTCCGACGCGGTCAAGGACTGCTCGTCGTACAACACCATGTTCGAGACCTACCACGGCTCGGCGCTCTTCCGCTGCGGTAACATGACGGTCGCTATCATCCTCACGTTCGTCGCATGTGCTTTGTTCCTGGTCACTTTGGTCTGGAGCTTCGTGCGTGACACGTGCAAGTCCGTGAACGGCGACAACCTGGACGCTGCTCTGGCTGACAACGACGCACAGGCCAACGGCTACATGGTTGCCAGTACGCCCGGCAAGAAGGACCTGAACGGTGCGTCTACTACCGTGGACTTGGACCTGCAGCACCCGGCACTCAAGATCGTCCGCTGCACGGGCCGTACGCTTCAGTTCGCGTGCTCCGTCGTGGCTCTTGTGTGCATTGTGATGGGCTACAAGCACTACTACACCGGCCAGTACATCGAGCCTAAGGCTACGTACGCCATCCTCATGGCTTACAGCGCTGTTTTGTACTCGTTGTGGCACATGGTGGCCGTCGAGACGCTCAAGCTGTCCCGCCACCCTGTCGTCGGTGTTGAACGCATTATGGACGTGTTGATCGCTGCTTCTCTCTTGATCGCTGGCATCCTGTTCGCTTCGTCGGATCAAGTCACGGACTGCTCCACGTCCAACGCGTCTTTCGAGACGTACCACGGCACCGCTCTGTTCCGCTGCGGCAGTATGAACACGGGCTACGTCTTCACGTTCATCGCTGTGGCTCTGTACCTCGTGACGTTCGCGGTGAGTTTCCTGTACCGTTCGTCTGTGAGTGAGCGCAACGCGGCGGAGAACCACTCGACCGAGACGGCTCAGGCTTCGGAAGCAGGTATGCAGGTGTAAAGGGGATCGAAGTTGAAGTGAGCAATCCTATTGTTGCTACACTTTGATCAGCGGTCGAACTATGAGTATGATTCGTGTTTTCGTAGTCTACGGTAGTCGAAGTCCACTAGGCAGACAACCTTCACTTAATGAATTCACATTGATCGCGTACATCGCAGAAATTGCAAAGTTTCAATTGGTTGGTAAAATGATTTTTTTTAGATTACCGTAGGTCAAGTTGAAGTCATCCGGTGCAGATGATGAACAGCTACAGCAACTTTAAACCTGTTGGCCAGGCTCGACATCAACGTGACGAGGGGCGGCGGGCTCGCTGTCGTTGGAGTCGAAGAAGCCAAGCGCAAAAGTCACGAGGAAGAAAACGCAGTCGATGAACGCCAAAACGTACGCGCGCGTGAGGCTGCCGCAGCGGTAGACGTTGTCACCGCCCAGCGATCCGGTGTCGGCCTCGTACGTGGTGTTGATAGTGTCGCAGTGGTGAACCTGGTGCGACGCAGCGAGGAGAATAGCGAACAGCAAGAGGAGAACAGCCAGAAGCAGGTCCAGGATGCGCTCGACGCCGGCACTGGGGCGGTGCGACTTCTTGAGGATGTCGACGACCACGAGGTGGAACAGCGTGTACAGGATGCAACTCCAGGACACGAGCACCATGAACATGGCCACGGGGCTCGTGAAGCGGCCGGTGAAGTAGTGCTTGTAGCCCGCCACAGTGCTGATGAAGATCAGGAGCGACAGAACGAACTGGATGAAGCGACTTCCACGACGGGCGATGGCCAGCGCCGGGTGACGAGCATCGGAAGCCTCCGCACGCGCACCAGGGGTGAGAGCCTCGGTGTAACCAGCGACGATCTCAGTCTGGCCGGCGTTGTCGCCCACGAAGCTCCAAATCAACGAGACGAGGAACAGAGCGAACGTGATGAAGGTGAAGATGACGCCCATGGTCAAGTTACCGCAACGGAACAGCTGGAGACCGGCGTACGCCTCATATTCGTCGTTCTTCTCCGAGCAATCCTTAACACCGGACGAGGCCCAGAGCAAGATGCCACCAAGAAGCAGAAGAACCGTCAAGACGCTGTCCACTAGACGCTGGAACATCACGGACGGGGCCACAGCCGTCCACCTCAAAATCTTGACCGGCAGCACGTAGTACAGACCGGTTAGGAGCGCTGAGTAGTTCATAAGGATGCTGAATTCCGGCGACAGTCCGCTGAGCTGACCGTCGTCGTTCTTGACGTAGCCACCCCACGTGAAGATGATGGCCAGTAGAGCGAAAAGCGTCTGCAGTGAGCGCAAGGCGAAGCGAGCAGTGGTGATCGCCATCGTCGAGGAGGTTGCGGTTTGATCTGTGAGAGGCAAAGCAAATTGCAGAATGAACTGCCGAGTCGTAGGCGAAAGCTTTTAGTTCTCGAACGGAGTCAAACGGCTGGGGATCCGTGATCTGATGGTTTATTCGCTAGCTTTGCGCTGCGACCCCGGCGTCCGTGATCAAGCCCGACATATCAACGAAGCGGCATCTCATGTGTATATCGCTAGAGAAACCGTAGACGAGGTGTGGGTGGATACACCGCAGCAGATGGAAGGCGAACACGGATACACCAGAGTATCGCAGACAACTTCAAGGCGATGCGTGTGGTGCTTTCACACGTTGGCGGCACCGGCAACAGAACGATTGAATCCGAGCTCCGGCTGAACGGCAGAGGCCAGCCGCGACAGCCTCGGATTCACGGATACACGATGGCGCGCATGTATCCTTGAGGCGATCCTGTCGCAATGGCACCGCTGGCCAGTGGCCAGTGGCCACAATGCCTGCAGTTCTTTTACAGTTGAGCATATCAATCTGCAGAAAGATATATATAATGATCATGTATATTTTAGCGTAAGTGTCGATGCAACTTGATGAACTTTGGGTTGTCGACGGCTTCGCTAAGTCGATGTCGCTCGGTTTGGCCTGGTGCAAGTGGCCGGAGCTTGGATCGACCATCGGATGAATGAATCCGCGTCCCCATGTCACACAAAGTCGCTGTGCAGAGACCAGAGCGATATGTCGGCGGTCAATCTCGTCACTCGGCTTCAACACTCGACATTCAGCCTGCACTTTACTCTATCGACTTTATGAAACTCGTGCTATCAAAATATTCATACCGTAATTTACAAAGAACGTGAGCTTTACTTCACACCCGCGCAGCTGAATGATCTCTCGCAGAAGCAGCGCATCACTTTACACCAAGTTCCTACAGCTGCAGTGCTGCATCACCCCTCGTACATGCCATCATTTTTTCCAGACACGTAAAACAACGCCTATTTTGGTTGGCACAAAGTTGGTTGCCCTGTGCTGCTCTCACAACGAAGAAAATCGAACGCTCGGTATAGCCATAAACCTGTGCCAGTTCCCCTTCCAATTCGTTGTCGCCATGAATGAACGAACCTTTGCAGAATCACTTCCCCCGTGAATCTGCTTTTGGAACCGCAGTTGCGCTTTGGACAAGTGCTTTTGTCTTTAATCAAAGCATTCGCCACCAGGAAACAGCGCGGACATCACCAAGCGGGGAGAATTCCTTATCGCTGGGGATGGTGCCAATTTGCATCAAATAACAAGTCAACTTCAACTTCACTTCAACTTGATGTGCACGCTTACACATCTGTACGTACACCACACCACAATTCTCCAGCATACAAACTCCAAGTGATCCCTTCTTCAAACCAGGTTCTCGAATAGAACTGACAGCGGAAGAAGGACCCAAAGCCTCTCGAGGAGCTACAGCACCTGTACCAGGGCCACACACACGCAGACATGGAGGGCGACTACTCGCACTGCGACCTGTCGGACCCGGACTTCGAGGGCGAACTGACCAAGCGCAGCGTGTGGCTCAAGGAGTGGCGCAAACGCTATTTCGTACTTAAGGGGAACAAGCTCTACTTCTGCCGCGCGCAGGGCGAGCCAGCGCACGGGCTCATCGACCTGGCGGACTGTTTGACGGTGAAATCGGCCGAGGAGAAGACCAACAAGCGCTTCTGCTTCGAAGTGGCTACACCTGACTCCACTTTCTACATGTACGCGGAGAACGAGAAGCAAAAGGACGAGTGGATCGGCGCCATCGGCCGCGCCATCGTCAAGTTCTCGAGCTCCTTCACGGGCGACCAGGACGACGACAACTAGGACATTTCTTAGGACAGAGCCACTGTGATTAAAGTAAAAGTTTGATGCCTTGTTGGAGAAAATGACGGATATTTACAAACTTTTTTACGTGCAGAGATGGAAAAAGAGAATACTACGGAGGGAAAATTGACCTGGACGTGGAGACTTGGCCTTTGCTGCTTCATGCGCAGTGGTTCCCACCATTTCAGTGGTCTTGTGGCTGGCCTACTTCTCGGACAGCACCTTAAAGAGGCTGGGAACCACTTCCATGCGCCATGGGCCGCCTTCGAGCACTTCTCCGTCGATGTTCATGCAGTCCTCAGTCTGGTCAGGCTCAATTTCAACGGCCTTGACCTTCAGGTACGAGATGAGCGGACTCTGCAGTTCCTTACCCATCACATACAGTCCGAAGAGCTTGGCATTCGCCAAAAGACCGCCCTTGCGGGTGATAATTAGGTCCAAGTTGCCGTCCGAAGGGTGCGAGAAGGCGCCGTCGGGTGTGATGTTGACGACGCCCACCACAACGTAGCTGCTGTTGTCCTCCTTCCACACGAATTCGGGGTACCGCTTATGACTGGCCGGACTGGAAATGCTGCCGGCGATGCCGCCCCACGACTTGCGCTGCTGACTGAAGCGGTCCGTATCGTATACGGTGCCTTCTTCCACTTCGAACTGGTCCAATGCTCCGGCATCCGGATAGTCGTCATACCGGAGGAGCGGCGGCTGTGGCTCCGTCAGCACGTACCGAACACGACCAGTGTGTTTCTTGGGTAGAACCACAGTCCGTTTCACCTTGAGGAAGGCATAGCGAAGCGTTCCCATCCAACGGTACCGCTCCGACTCGGCTGCGATGTCACCTGCCACTCCCCAGCCAAGACCACAGTAGCTGTAGTGCACCACCTCCGGGTTAGCAGCCGACACAGCTGTGACCACATCCAGTGGGCGCATTTTGCGCTTCAAAATGCAGTACAGAGCTGCGTTCACCGTCGGAATACCCGCTCCAGTGCCAAAAGCATTCTGCGTACCAGCAGAGATAAGCGAGATCGGCGTCGAGGCCACAATCTCACGCCACTCGTGCTCCGGACGAGTTAGCAGTCCGTTCATGAACTCACAGAGCGTACCATCACCTCCGATGAACACAAGAGCCTCGAAGCCGTCCTCAGCCGAGTAGCTCTTGCCCATTTCCGCTCCATGACCAGAATGGGTCGTCTCTTCAACTACGTAGTCGAAGTTGCCTAATTCCAGGAACGGCTTGACCTTGGTCTCCCAAATGCGTCGCGCCTGTCGTTTACCCGAGTGCGGGTTCACTACCACCTTCAACAGCCGTTTCTCTGAAATCGGAGGCGCACGAGCTTGCCAGCGCACAAGCTCCTGGATGGCACCGACCCAACTGTCCACCACTTCAGTCTCGAGGCAGTGGAAATCCACGAACTTGGGCGTACGCAGCAGTGCCTTGGATCCCGTACCCCGACCTTTCTTGAAATAATGCACACGGAACGTGTTGGCTTTCTTCTTGGCAATGAGCTCTGCACCCACGATGTCGTCCGTTGCTAGCACACCGAGGATCTTCTTGCCTCTGGACCACATGATGGTCTCCGGGTCGAGTCTCAGCTCGCACTTGCGAACGTGGTGGTCGACCCGGACGACCGTGTTGAGCTCCGTATCCAGAGGAGCTTCTCGTCTCGAGAAGGCCGTGACACGACGAATACTCTCTCTTAGACTGCTGCCCACGACGTCGTGCGGGTTGTCGAACGTGAAGTCTCCAACGGACGTTGAGCGCATGCTGAACGCCGTCTTGGCCAGTTCCCTGGCCGATTCCCTGGACAGCTGCTGCACGTACGTTTGACTGCGTTTAGGTGGTCCTCCACGACTTCCAGCCTTGCCAGCACTCCTTGTGTGCGGAGAGAGAGCTGGCAACTGCAGTTGGCGCTGCACATACTGCTGGTAGCTGTCATTTCCGCTCTGCACCTGTGAAAGAGTTGGCAAAAAGCCGCTCTGACTGCCGGTTTCTTCCTCTTTTTGCTCCTCCTCGGGCGTCTTGGGGGTCGTAAGTTCCACGTCGTGGGAGCGTAAGCCGCGAGGTGACAGAATGTTGGACGATTCCGAGGAATAGGACGCCTCCTCGGCCCCTACGAAGTGCACGGAGCTCTTTCCGCGCGAACTGGGCGGCGTGCTCAGTCCGTCCAAGAAGGAGGAACCTCCTCCACGCGGCGTCATGCTTAGCGCGTCGTCGGGCACGTTCTGTGGGCCCGTGGCGAACGTCGGACTCATGCTCTTCCTCCAGCAAATACCGGTAGACCTGGTCTACTTGGCGCTTTCGATTGTGATTGCAACCTGCGCTCGCTCTCTATTCGTTCGACACAAAGAGTTGTTACGATGTGGATTAGGGCAAGGGATCCGTAAACCCACGGCTGTAGGCGGCTAAATATTTTGCAATCTGCTGCTGGTTTCGACGCCACTGCATGGTCGTTTGCAAGGATACACGCCTGTCACGACGACAAATGGGATCTATAATGGAGTTTGTGGTGATAGTGATACATTGGAACACTTAGGTTGCTTGGAAGCTTGGTTGAGGCTGCTGGTGACACTTGGCTACTGTAAATGCGGTAAGAAAAGTTGGGCTATATCTTGGTGTTTGAATAGCTAGTCAAGTGGGACTGTGGGCGATTTCCTTAATTCGGGCCTAAAAAGTAGCCTGGTGGCTATCAATTCCTGATTACACCACTGATTCGATTCCGCCTTGGTGTTTAGATTACCCCGTCGCCAAAACAGGCGTACAACTGGTGGCGAAAGCCGTGGTTGGCGTCTGCCCTTGCGTCGATAACGAACTGCACGATGGTGTCGGACAAGCATACTGCCGCCTTTCGCGCGCCTGGAAGGTGGCCTGCTAGTTTATATCCTTGAAAGTTTGCTACGTCGCGAGTTAAAGTCGGTGGGAACTGTCCTCCTAAATGGCAAAATCCATCTTGCGTCAAAGTTGGGATTGAAAGCTTCACTACCTATCCACTTCCTCTATAACTTTAAAGTTTATCGCTCTTGTACTGGGCAAGCATATAGTACATGTACAGGTATGTACTTGTTGCTGGCAATTCCACTGCCATGGCAACGACTGTGGATTTGAGACAGGGTTACGCCACGACATCGCTAGCACCAGTCGATTCAGCTTCATGTACATGTATGTGTTCCTGGGGTTACTACTGTAGCAATTTGCTGCAAAGCAAAGCGACCGAGTGCCGCTGCAATATTGAGACAGGGCAAGAGGCACTTCGATGTGTGCATGTACACTGTACATTGTACAGTATTCTCATGCCGGCGACGAAGTTAACGGCCGTGCTGAATCATACCTTTGCATTTGTAAAAGGAATGCCAAACACTAGCTGCCCGTCCTTGATCTATCAAAGCCGCAGTACGGCAACCCCCTTGCGTATGAACAGCCAGCAACCCCGTGGGGTTTCGTGTATCGCTGAAGATTGCGGTGCCGTGCCGTCAGCACCTGACCAATAATCAAAAATCCACATCACATGCGCATATTGTCAAGATTCGAAAGATTATATTTCCGCTTTAGTCGATCCTGTGAAATTTAGTGTTTCCGACATTTGATTTGGAAGCCAGCGGGTGTTTCGGCAGACGAAGCAGCCCTACTGAGCGCGAGTCACTTGCCACTTTTAGCTGATCCAAAACAAGGAGGATCGCATTCAAGGCTTGCCAAGCCGTAGCATTGGACTCTGCTGCCTGCAATGCTCGCTGGAGCGGGATGTGGCACGTAATACATGTACGCACACACAACACATCGCCTGCTTTTGTTTACTCCAATCCACCGATCTCTCCTCAGAATCTGAGTCAGATGACTGCAACTTTGGTCAAAGGTAAATTCTGAATTTCTTATTGGCTGAAAAGTTTTCCAAGGGTTATATCATACACCCAATCACCTCCCTACCAATAACCTATCTGGAAATGCGCACCACGGAGGCTTCGGGCGATCGCCGCGCGCGCGTTAGTCGCTCCCATCGCCCGCGTAGTCGCTCGCCAACCTCTTCACGCTCTCGTCGCTCCTCGCACCACCGTTCGTCCAAGCGGCGCAGTCCCAGTCGCAGCCGCAGCCGAGAACGGTCCAGACGTTCGAGTCACAGCCGCAGACGCCACCGGTCGCGGTCTCGATCACGCTCCAGAGAGCGCCACAAGCGCCGACGCCGCAGCAGCGACGAAAAGAAGGAGCGTCGTCGCTCGCGCTCCAGATCCAGGTCCAGGTCGGCTTCTAAAGCTAAGAAGGAGAAGCAGAATGGCCAAACAGAGACTTTGTCAAAGGATTTAAAGGTTGAGACGGACAATACGGACAAGAAACAAGTGGAGGAGAGCCAAGATGTTCCCATGGAGGAGGTACCAGAGCCTCAAGAGGCGCAAGTGAAGCTTGAGCAAGAGAGTAAGGAGCAGCAGGCTGTAGAGATGGCAAAGCAGACGAATAACGTTGTCAGTGTGGAGTCTTTTGACAAGCAGGCACCGAAAACGGACAAGGCAGCGGTCGATGTTAGTTCCATTAAGGCGGACATCCTGAAGGCGCTGGCGGACGCGAGGAGCACTATCGCCGGGATCAAAAAGAACGGAGCAAGTACCTCAGTTCCGACTACCCCGAAGCCAACCCCTGTTCCTGCTGCTATTACGACGGACAAGGAAGAAGAAGAGCCTCAGAAGACATTGAAGGTACTGGAGAAGCAAGAAGAAGTGGTGGAATCACCGAAGAAGCAACTGAAGGTGGAGGAATCGCCGAAGAAGCTGCAGACAGAGGAGATCAAATCCCCCGACAAAGTCTCTGCGCCCCCTAAACAAACTGTTGCAGTTACGGATGAATTTGACATGTTCTCCATGGCAGCTCTTGATGACCACGATGATGCGATGGATAGCAGTTCTGGTGTGGCTGCGATCACGGTGAATGAGGTCTCTCTGCAGTCGAATTGTGATGATGCCGAGGGGTATTATTCCACTACGATCGGAGAGGTGCTTAATGGCAAGTACCGTGTGCTTGGGCCTGTTGGCAAAGGCGTGTTTTCCACGGTTCTTCGCTGTCAGTGCATCACCCCATTGAAGACTGCAAATGGCTCTCTCGACGTGGTCGCTGTCAAGCTCATCCGGAACAACGACGTTATGCGTGATGCTGCCCAAACTGAACTCAAGCTCCTGAATGAGCTGGGCGAGCGGGATTCACGTGACAAGAAGCATTGTATCCGACTTCTGGATTCCTTTACGCATCGGAACCACGTCGCAATGGTGTTCGAGCCGATGCAGATGAATGTCCGCGAGGCCATGAAGAAGTTCGGCGGGAAAGGTGGCATTTCTATCCAGGCTGTACGCGTATTCAGCAAGCATCTGCTGATTGCGCTCAATCACTTGGAGACCTGCGGAGTGATTCACGCTGGTAAGGAAAACGGTTTGTTGATCTGCTGTAGGTTGAGTGCTAACTGTTGATACGTTGCGGTGGCGTGCAGACATCAAGCCGGATAACATGCTACTCGACGAAAAGCAAACCACCATCAAACTGTGCGACTTTGGCTCTGCGTTTAAAGCGGACGACGGGAAGCAGGACCCGACCCCGTACCTCGTGAGTCGGTTTTACCGCGCACCAGAGATTGTGCTGGGTCTCGCCTACGACAAAGCGGTAGATATGTGGTCTGTCGGTTGTTGTTTATACGAGATGTTCACTGGCAAAGTTATGTTTCCAGGGAGCACGAACAATGAGATGCTCAAATTCTTTATGGAGCTCAAGGGCAAGATCCCGAATAAGCTGATTAAGAGACATCGCCAAGCTTACATCGATCAATTTGAGATGGAGCCGCACTTTACGGAAGATCTCAAGTTTTGCAGCCGAGAAAGCGACCGTGTCACAGGTGAGTGGATAAAACCTGGAGCAGCATGAGTAATTGACAAGGCTAACACTTCCGTGGCATTTGGTTATGCAGGTAAACCCATCTTGCGCTTGATGGACACTGTCAAGCCCAAGATCGACCTTGCTAGCAGCCTCATGGCAGCAAAAAGTCCTACTGATGACCGGAAGCAAGTGCTGGAGCTGCGTAGTCTACTGGACCGGATGTTCACGTTGGATCCGTCGAAGCGCATTTCTGTGAGAGACGCTCTTGCGCACCCATTCGTGAAAGGATAACTGGACGAGCTCAGATCAAGTCTCCTCAGTGCTACCAGCATCACAACTCCATGGAGAAGCTTCGCATGGCCTTCGTTATGGTAAAACTTGAACACTTCATTGTGTTTTTCTCCTTTCCTACCTCGAGTGTGTTTCTCACGCTTGTTCCTGTTTACCATGCAACATGAACGACTTTGATTTGAACCTCTCTTGTGTTTGTCTTACAAACTTGTTAGCTTTAACGTTGTTGCATAACCTTTGTGCAAAGTTGAAGCCATCTTCTTCCCCCTCAAAACTGATAACGTTACAACACAACGCTCACCACACCTAAAGCTTCATTACAGCGAAGATGCAGCCGGGCATGAGGCGTCAAACGCTGGATTCGCTGTACCCGCAGGCCAGGAAGCTGCAGTTCGAGCTCAAGATGCAGATGAGCTACTTGGACTCTGGGCGGACGGGCGGACGCACCGACGCAGAGCTCCAAGCCGAGGCTCGCAGCAATCTCAGTACATTGGAGCAGCTTCTGTGGCAACTCGACTCGCTCGTACAGACCAGCTTCAAGCCGGCGGAGAGGGACACGTGGACTAAAAAGCTGCAGCAACTGCGCAGTGAGACTCACGCACTGGGTAGTACACTGGAGCAACATATCTACAGCGTTAACCGTCGAGCAGTGGAGGCCCGAGAGAGGGAGAGTCTCATGAGCAGACGTAACGGGGTGAGAGCTGAAATTGAAGAGGTTTTGTGGATATGTACTGATTCATGTTATTGTGCAGGGCTTTGACAGTGGCAATGGAGCCATGTACGCAGCGCAGGAGTCGGAGAGTCTACAGAGGTCCTCGCAGATGGTATCGGACTTAACGAGTCTGTCGCAGTCCATTCTGGGGGATCTCGGAGAGCAACGCAATCGAATGAAGGTAAAGTGGTGGAGAAATAGAATAAATTATGAGGAAATGCTGATGAGGTTTTGCTGTGCTGTGATAGAATGTGCGCACAAAGCTGCTCGACATCGCGAATAGATTAGGACTGTCGAGTTCGCTGCTGCGGGTGATCGAAAGGAGAGACACGGTGGACTTCTGGATCGTCATAGGGGGCATGATCTTCACGCTCGTTTTCTTGTATATCTGCTATTCCTACGCGACGCAGTAGGTGGAAATGCAGTACCAATAATGGGAAATGATCGTGTTGCAGAAGAAACAACGAGTAGTATTCATTTATCACTTGCTTCTTACGGATCTTTAGTGCAAACTCATTTACATGTATTTTTTTTCATTCCTACTTATGCGTTGGGATTCCTGTGGCTGCTTACGCGAATACAGCGTCAGTGAGTAAATAGAAACCGCACATTCGGCAAAAAGAGTCACCGTCACTTGCGACCCACTCGCACTCAGGGCACGGCAAACCGGTTTTGCCAACGTTAACTGATTCATGCGTTGTTTTGGCATCTTCATACTGTGTGGCATGCAGTTTAGTGTTCTCCATTAAATTCTTTGGCGAGCCAACGGGCGTATGAGCATGAGCTTCTTCCATCTCCTCATCGTCTGCGAATTTCTGTAATTTCTGAACCACATCCGACAGATTTGGGCGATCGTCAGGAGAAACAGCGATCATTTGTTTCACCAAATTCCACTGTGGCTCCGTCATCTCGGCAGGTTTATTGACTTTAAGGTCACCGTGGCGGAGAAACTGGAGGATTTCTTCCTTGTTGTTCCCACTCCATGGTTTCTCAAGCGTCACTGCCTCAACGATAGACACCCCCAGTGAGTACACGTCCGACTTTTGCGTTGGTTTCAAGACCGCCATCTGCGCGAACTCCGGGGCCCGCCACGCCATAGCACCCGGCTCATCTTTCATCTTCACTAAGGAGCGCAAACCGAAGTCAGTCACCATCGCGATACCATTGTCACTCACCAGGATGTTGTTGCCCTTGAGATCTCCATGAACAACATCCTGAGAATGGAGATACCCAAGTCCAGCAGCTACTTCCTTGAGTTTTCTCCATACGAGGTTTCACCCCTTTTCCTTTTCTCTTTTTAGATACTCCATCAGCTCTCCATTTGCGGCATATTCGGAAACGATAAAAAATGGCTCTTCGCGATGATTCACACCGTAGAACGGAACCACATTGGCATGCCGAAGCCCTTGCCACATATTCACCTCCTTTAAGAATCGTCGTAGCTCCACCACAGCGACCTCTTTCACCACGACATCACTATTTGCCCACTTCGCACGATACACCTCTCCAAACCCGCCTTCAGCTAGAGCAATGCTGCTGACCTTGTCAATGGTATCAGGTGGAATAAACCACTTTGGATTTTCCTTGGCTACATGTTCTTCCACCAATTTAACAATGTCATGGAAACCCTTGGCCCTTGCTATTGATTTTGCAGACTCCACTTTGTTATTGGACAGAAGAAGAGGCGTTCCATGCTCGAGCAACAGTTTTGCAGCTGGAAGAAGCTTGACTTCGCTTATTTCTGAACGAGTAAGCAGCAGAAGCAACGCGGTGTTGCCATCGTTGTCGATGCATCTTGGATCGGCTTTGTTCTGAACGAGAATATGAATAACATCTAGATGACCACTCCTCGCCCCCCATATCAACGCAGTATCGCCGTCATTGTTCTTTTTCTCTTTGTCCGCGCCTTGCTCAACCAAATACCGCACCACGTTTCGATCACCTTTCGAAGCAGCCCATGTCCATTTCGCTTTGTCCGCCCCTTGCTCAATAAGGCTTTTAATACTGTCGATGTCACCACTTCTGACCGCATCTAGCGACGCCCCCTCTGGCAGAGGTGCTGACTTGTCCCTTATTTTAAAGATCTAAAATGCCACAGAGTAGCCAATCAAAAACTTTTGAAGCATATATAGACTGTAGCCAATCAAAAGCTTTGCTTTGCTTAGCGTGAAGTTTGCCTCAAATTGATTCATGTGCAGCATTGAAAAAACTAGTTTGCTATTCATGGGAGGCAAAATGAGCGCTGTCGTGTGGCGATATGCCGACATCCAGTATGGGTTTCTAGACCGGGAGCTGGGCTATGACGACCTCCACGCTTTGGCCGCAGAAGGACGATACAAGGCTGTCCGCAAGCACTTGAAACACGGCATGGATCCCAACGCCCGTCGTCTGGAAGGAGCGTTTGGAGCAGTCGACGACGAACGAGGTGATACACCAATAATCTGTACAGCCAGGTCGCCGAGCTGTAATTTTGCATAAGAAATACTGGTACTAGGCTAACGAATGAAATTGCAGAGGCGTTCTAGGGAACAAGGACCAAAAGCGGCACGTGAAGACACTCAAAGTGTTGCTGCAATTCGGAGCGAAGGTCAACGAGCCCAACTTGGTACGTAAAGAGTATGGTATTTTACCTTTCGTGGTGTTAATTATTAATAATCTCTCTTCACGTAGCTAAACCAGACGCCTCTCTACATTGCGTGCGAGCGTAATGCGATGCGGGTCGCGACGTGGCTCCTTCAGCACGGCGCCGACGTCAATATCAATTGCAAAGTAAGGAGTTTGGTTGCGTTCTACTGTCTGCAGTTTACTTATCGTCTGGATTAAACCGTTAGACGGGTGTATCACCGCTCTTGTGTGCCTACCAGAACCAGAACACAACGCTCGCCACCATGTTACTCGAGAAAGGAGCGATCGTCATCCGCCCGACTTCAAGTTTCAACTGCATCAAAGTAACTCAAAAGTTGTATTTCGTCTTGGACTCTATTGCTTACAACCATTGTACAGTTCCCTGAGCTTGCAGGCGAGCTTGACGAAGATGAAACTCCCTCCAGTGACAAAGGCGCAGTCATGTTGCACTCCGCACTGCAGCAATATGTCGATCGTGAGACAGAGCGACGAGAAACTCTGCTTAAAGCTGCTCAAGAAGAACAACGTCTTGAAGACCAACGGATCTACCGAGAACAGCTTGGCAAAGAAGGAGACAAACGGAAAGCCCGTCGCCGCCGTAAGCGTCTGGAAGCTCAGCAACGTAGGAATCTACCTCCAGTGCAGGCTCTCGATTCGGAGAACGAGCGTGACGACGATCACTCTTCGCGTGCCAATGCTCCAGCCAACCAGGGCGAAGGTTTATTGATGTGGGAGAAGAAAGCGATGATCTCTAGACCCAGATCCGTTGTATCTGAAAGACCTCGATGGGTAGCGAGGCAGATTCACTGCACGCAGCAGTCGCAGGGCGAATCGGAGCACGATTTCATGAACCAATGCACGAAACTTCACGATGCACTCGAGCTAGAGCGCAATCGCCAACGAAGTGTCCGTGCAATTGTTACAGCACCAGCAAACGGCAATCGACGTGAATTAACCAGTCAAGCGCGACCAGAAACCGCTTCCTTTTGAATACGATCTTGGGTTATGCACATGAAACGACGCGTCTGCTCAAAGCTCTCAGTACAAAGCGAATTCCATCGAGCGCCAATGCCTGGACGCGTGAGCGAGCACCATCAGGAAGAAGTATGTGCTGTACTCTGTATTTCTAAGTCGATGCAAGAGCTCACGTGGCGTTGCTTTGTTGTAGCTGGGCAAGTTCCTCAAGTTCTTCCGCTCGCGTCTCAAGACGCACCTGGAGAACGTCGAGGCCGACTTTGAGGACACGCGCTCAGATCGCTTGTCGTCCGAGGAGGTCTATAGCCAGAAAGACATCCAGGAAGCGATCACATCCTTATGCTTCGCCGTCAAGGTGAGAGCAGCACAAAACAACTCCAACATAGCAGTATTCTTTCTGACAGTACTATTTGATCAGGCTAATATCCGCAGTGAACTGCAAGACACTATCAACATGATGGCGTTATTGCTGCGTCAGATCTTCTTCGAAGCTGAGGATAGCGTACGTTTTGCACTAACGTAGTTGAAAACAGCACTAACTCGGTTATATATGAACAGGATCTCGCTCTGGATCTGGACATCGCCATGGTGGAGGACAAGGAGCTGCTTGATCGTGTGGAGCAGCTTTCTGTATCGGAATGGATTAACGGAGACTCTCGTGGAGCGGTACAGGTTGGCGCCTTGCCGAAGAATAACCCAAAGGCGAAGGCTGACGCTGAAGCCAAGGACAAGCTCGAGAAGCAGCTTCAGCATGAACAAGAGCAGCACGAAGAAGAGATCCGAGCTGCCAAGATCACGTCCAAACAGGAGCAAGAGGCCATGGAAGCAGCACACGCCAAGGAACTGCGTAAGTTACAGCGCAAGCTCGAAAAGGCTAACGAGCGTGTGGAGGAGCTCGAGACGCAGGTGGACGACGGTCGGCAGCACGTAGCGCAGACGTCGCAGTTCCAGTCCATGAAGCGTATGGTGACGGCTAAAAACCAGCAGCTTCAGGACCTGCGACGCCGACTACAGCGCTATGAACCCGACTACGCCGAGGACGACGGCGAGACCAAGGATGCTGACGACGACTAGCTAATAGCATAGTAAGCTGCTTGTCAGATCGATAGCAGCACTGCTAACCTGCACCAATTCAGCTTCCTCTATAGTCCTTCACCTGTCACTGTTTATCACCTCAAGAGAGAAACGCTGAACCTGTACCTGTAATTAAAGAGGTAAAAGACTCTGCAGCACCAGGAGACTTACAAAAGTCGATAGTGAAGTGGGTCGTGGGTCGTCCTTCTCAAGAGAATTCGTTCTGGTTATCCGCTGCTAACAAGAGGGTCCTTTACAGTCCAGCAACTCCAGGGAGCCAGCACGAAATCGCACGCCAGGACGGCAGCCAGTGCAGCATCAGCAAACGAAGCTGGAGCTGCAGCCAGCCAACGTCCAGAGAGACCTCGTCCATTCTGTCCCCCGCGATAGTAAAACTGTCCATCCGAAACTCGGGCGCTTACAGGCCGAGCTTGGTGCGACGCCAGTGGCGACGCTTGGCGTTGTACTTGATGGTGTTGTCAGTACGCAGACGGATCCACTGGGGGATCGGGCGGTTCTGCTTGGCCTTCTTGGCGAGGATGCGCTTGGTGCGGAAGGTCTTGTGCGAAGGCTATAGAAATTAAAGAGCATAACGGAGTTAGAAGACCTGTTGACCTGTTTTGTTCCTGATTCTGCAGCTTCTAGAGCGAATTCCGCGGCAAAAAGCAGTCCAGCCGACGCGTCTGAAGCAGGGGAACTTGACTAGATACACGCCGGCCTGTTTCCTGCTGTTTCTCGCGGTCTAAACGCGTTCGAAGCGCGCACAGAGCGCATGCACACGCACCATTTTGGAAGGAATTTATTCGGACTGACGCGCGATTTGGAGCGAGCCAACAGGAAGGTCGGGCTACCAGCCATTCGTTGGGGTAAAGAGGGGACTTGTGATTCGTCTAAAATCAAGTTTGTAAAAAGATGG
This sequence comes from Phytophthora plurivora, assembly GCA_030027945.1. Classification (NCBI taxonomy): domain Eukaryota; phylum Oomycota; class Peronosporomycetes; order Peronosporales; family Peronosporaceae; genus Phytophthora; species Phytophthora plurivora. Next base: position 995,399 of record CP125266.1, read on the forward strand.
GGATTGGATGAAAATCAAGACTTTTTACATTTTGAATCCGCGTAAAAACAAATGGCTTGGAAAAATGAAATTGAAGTAAGTCACACCACATTATGAAACTTCGTTATGTTTTTTAACCCATTTTTACTCAGAATTTGTATGAGTTGTCTACGATTGCGTCGGAAGCGCGCCATGCACCCTTCTCAGCCTAGCTCCCTCCTAATTATATGTGCTGCAGGTGCAGGGTGAAGTGGTGTGCTGTGCTGTACCGTGGGTTGATAAAGGGGTCCCAGCTGCCGGGCCATGCTGCGACCCGAGCCCGAGTCTGATTTCTAACGCTTCGCACATGGCTCTTTTTCTACCCTGAAAGCAATAGCTTCACTGAAATTACTTGGTTTTTGTATGCCGAGAGAATCCACTCTTTGGCCAAAGGTTTATCAACAGTTGCCGTCATTCCGCATTCGCGCTCAGCAACCCACATGGAGGCAGGCGTTGGATCCGAGGGTCCGCCACGGCCACAAGGGGAGGATTCGGACAAGGCCACCAATACCTCCGGCTTCTCCATGTCGCCCTCGTCACCGTCGCAGTCCCCGCACGCTCTGAATCGCTCTGTGGAGGCCGCAATGGACCCTGGAACATCGGACTTGCCAGTGTCGCCTTCGTCGCCATTGCAGTCCGTTCTGAGGCCCACCGTAAATACCACAGCTGGATCACCACCTTCGCCGCCTTCGTCGGGCTCTGTAGACTCGCAATCGCCGCTCAAATCGGCACTCAGGAAGCCCAACAGTCCGCAAAATCCCAAGATCTCCCGAAGAGTCTCCATTGAGCAAAACGTGCAAATCGACATCGATTCCAGACGCTCCAGGGACCGCTTTAGCTCTTCGCAGCAATCCGCAGCTTCCAATGACTCTGCACGCTCTGGTTTGGGCGATTCTGGGGTCAGTTTACGGTTCCGAAGGACTCCAACGAACAGCAAGACATCCAACCGAAGTTCTTTCGCGTTGAGAGACACTGTGTTGTCCAGGATGTCCTCCAATGTAGGAGGACTGAGAGAGAGCTTCTTCGGGGCTATTGGACGGACGACAACCGTTCACGATCCATTGGAATTGTCTCCGAACCAGGAATTTGACCTCGACGTCATTGATGAAAGTGGAGGAATGGACGAAAACATTGGACAGATCCTGAAACCTCAAGTGGACTTCAGCAATTGGTCCAGAGAAGGGTATATTGTGCTTGGATTCGGTGTTGTGCTGTTGGTGCTGATGGTCGTTTTAGCAGAGACTGTGGGCTCCCTCAACGGCTACAACATCGATCCTGGCCTCGTCTTTGGCTCTCTGTTGACGTTGATTCTGTGTGTGTGCGTCTTCGTGACGTACCATGGAGTGCAGAGCTACCAGAGACACCCGAACCCGTTGATTTACTACAAGTGCGTGATTGACATCTTCTTGTCGCTGAGGTTTCTACTAGACCCGCTCCTTCAGGACATGGGCGTGTACAGAGTAGGCGATGAGGCTTCGTGCGCGTATCTTTCGGGTATCACGCAGTTTTTGTATCTATCGAGCGACTGCTGGTACTTTGCTCAGATTGTGGATCTCTACTGGTCCCTGACCAACCCGTTCATGAGCGTCAAGGCGAACAGAAGGAGATTCAAGATGATGGTCTACTCGGCTGGAGCTTTCACGGGCATCTTCGCGGCGTTTGTCCCCGGGGTCCATGGCTTTGCAGATGGAAATTACTGCTGGACGAAGCGCAAAACCACGGATGACACTGACTCTATGGAGAGAGACTTGTTCCACCTCAATCCTGGCAATTGGCTGCTGTTCTACATGTGGATGATCCTGTTCTATCTTTCGGGCGTCGCGGTGCTTATCTTCGGCGTCAAACGACTGCGTTCTGGACTGCGTGATACTCTGAATAGTCGTCGAGAGATGCTACGCAACGGGGCGCTTTCGATCATGAGTTACACCATTTACTGGACGATCGTCTTCTTCTGGTACGCTATGTCCTTCCGGACCCACACGACCTATGACAAGGACGGCAACTTCGCGCCAAGCCTCACCTTCCGAACTTTCACGTTTACTCTATCAGCACGAGGTGCCATCGATTACTTCGTGTGGTTCATGGTCAACAGTCCGAGTTTGGTGCGTCCAAACTGGCTCAAGTTTTCGTCCGACTCCGCCGACAAGCAGTACAGTGCACAGCTCAACACCGCACTACAGGAAGAGCTCATCTACTTCACTATCGAGGGGATGACGCGTGCCATCCAGATCGCAGAACAAGACCTCATCCGTATCCGTGATCGATCGCCGACACAGGAGCTGGTACTGGGTATAAGCGACGAGGAAGATGATCATCCTCCTTCTCTTGCTGAGGCTGCTACAGTAGCCACGGGACTTCCTGGGGCAGGCAGCACTAGTACTTTGCTGCAAAGCGTACAGCGGAACAGGATGCTCAGCACTATCACGGAAGCTATTAACGCTGGACTGCACCGCAACAGCAGCGCCGATGCAGAAACTCGACGAGCAAAGAATAAAAACAGCAAAGAACCGGACTTCAGCTTCGACATCCCTCAAGACCAGCGGTCGATTCACTCCCAACAACCGAAAGGAGACCGTCGCGTTCAAAATCCTTCGTCAGCTTCGACTGTTGTCACAACTGCTGATCCACCATCGCCAGCTCCAGCGGTAGGAACGACTACAGCTTCTATCCGATTTACGCCGTATAAACCGCAGGCGTTCGCTGAGTTACGCCAAGCGTACGGGATCAAGGCTTTAGATTTCATGAAGTCCTTCCAGACAAGTACCAAGCCTAACATCAGCGAAGGCGCAAGTGGTGCCTTTATGTTCTTTAGCGGTGACAAGAAGTATATTGTCAAGTCTATGGCGGAAGAGGAGGCGCGTTTCTTGTGTGAGATCGCGGAGAAGTACGCCGAATACTTGACCATGAACCCGAGCTCGCTCATCACCAAGTTCTACGGGTGTTTCAAGATCACAATGTACGACAAGCGCTTCTACTTCATCGTGATGGAGAACCTGTTCGACGTGATGGAAGAAGGCGTGCAGATCCACCACCGGTTTGATATCAAGGGGTCGTGGGTAAACCGGAGCTACAAGCGGCCTCGTCGAGGTGCCAAGGTCAAGTGCCGTCACTGCTCGATGATGTTCAAATATGGCGCGAAGAAGAGCTTAATCCAGTGCCCCAACGTCGTCGGACTGCATGAACCGAATGTCGTTTTGAAGGACAACGACCTGCGTACTCGAATGCGAATCGGAATGGAAGAAGGCGTCGAGCTGTACGAGCAACTGCGCGATGACTCTCTTTTCCTCTGTGATTTGGGCATCATGGACTACAGTCTGCTCCTCGGTGTGATGGATATCGAGTTTGCAGTGGATCAGCCTTCAGAGAACTCAAGCCTGAGTGAGCGCACGGCTGCTAACACGGCCATCAACACTGGAACTGGAACGAATTCAGCGACAACTAACAGTCTCACTAACGACAGCTTCATCTCTGCGTCGTCGTCAGGTTGGTCGTCATCCACCGGAAGCTCTTCTAGCGAGTCGATGCCGAAGAAACTTGGCATGAATGTAGCCCCGAGCGTGCACTCGCTCTTCAATCAGCCGGAAGACCCTCTCAACCAGTCTCGCTACCCGTCAAGCGGTGGGGAGCCGAGACCGAAGCGCTCTATGCGGAAGAGTAAGCGCGTGTTCGGCCCTGGCTACTACTACGTGGGCATCATCGACATTTTGCAGACCTGGACGCTACAGAAGAAGCTCGAGCGGTTCTGGAAAGTGGATATCCAGCAAAAAGACGGCGAGGGGCTGTCGGCGATCGACCCGGTGCGCTACCAGCGACGGTTCGAGGGCAAGCTGCGCGAGATCATCGCGATCCCGAAGGAATATTACCACCGCCAGCGTCGCAACCAGCCCAAGAACGCCATGTTCCAGTCCGTGCAGCGTCTCAGTCCCGTGTTGCAGGCTGCTGCTGCCTTCGAGAATGCCGCAGCTGCAAAAGAAGCCCGGCGATCGCTTCCTCGAGAACGTGGCGACTCGACGGACACAGATACGTCCGGCACATCATCCAGTGCGGCGGAGGACGGCGATCTGGAGCAGGCTGGACGCAACCCAACGCCGATCCTATTGCCGTTCAACCAGCGGCTGATCACCACGAACTCGATGCGCAGTCAGTTGAGTATGACGGATCTGGCCGTGTGAGTGAACAATGGAGCGATGAAATAGTTGAAGTTGCTGTCGACCAGCGCAATAGATTAGGTAGGTTGGTGAATAGGAGCACCATTTTTCATGTAAGGAGGCAACTCCGTGTATTATAGCGAACGAAACGTTTCTCGTTTATCCATTTTGTCACTTGTACGAGGATGAAAAAGTTGCCATCCACGTTTTTTTTCTGTCTGTACTTTGCCAAAGTTTCGGTGTGGCACCGCAGCACAACTTCCAGGCCCACTGTCTTATCGCCATGAATCTGGCTCAAACCAGCTTCTGCCAGTCAATTTGGATCGTCGAATGAGAAGTTTTTCAATCCTTTTGCCTTATTCGATGGCCGAGCTGAAAATGTGCTACATGAACACAGTATGATGGCACAATGCCAATGGCCATGATGCAACAAGCTCTGCGTGCAAATTGCCATCTCTTCCCGGTTGATCGGCAGCATCTCTCCCCCGTCAGCTGGCGGATATCCGAGGCGACGCTGGTCACCCGACACAACGGCCGGCACCTCTTGCTTTCACTATGCCTCTGCCGAATGCCACCGTCATTTCCGCACACAGCCGGCCGGGAAAGACGGACCAGCACGCAGACGTAGAACAGCTCCGACTTGTGCTCTCGCCGCTTCCGTGCCGCTTTGACCTGGCTTTCGGTAGCATTGACATTGGCAGGTTACGGGCATTCCGTCGAACAGGCTGGCAGAAGCATAGAAGACCATGCCAATGGACGACGCCAACGTGCTCACATGGCACGAGCAGGTTCAACGCAAGAACTCGCTACCCAGAGCCGACAGCGCGCCACTGGACGAGCAGCGGCCCCGAGGCAAAAGCGCGCCCGGAGTTCCGCCCACAGGTGACGCGCCAGCGCGACGTCGAGGCTTTTCATTGGCGCGCCATCAGTCCGTGCCCGCCATGTCCGTCGGCAAGTCCCGGCGCCGTCGCAAAGTGACGTTCAAGAACATGTACGCGCCCGACGTGGTGCCGCCGCCCAAGGTGGAGAGCTACGACGAACTGGTGTTTAACGTGGCCGGTTTGTTCCACACCATGTCGTTCCTGCACGACCCGGAGGACTGGGACGACCCGACCGGCAGCATGTCGTCCGAAGACGATTACTACGACCCGGAGCCGCTGGAGCGCTCCGTGCCGCTCATGATCGCCGAGTTCCTCTACCGTTCGGCCATGTTCTTGGGATATCCACAAGGCGACACCCCGTGGCTGCCGGGATTCCGAGAAGACAAGAAGTTTTCAGGGAACGACGTCAAGCGTTGGAGACGACTCGCGCACTTCGACTGGGAAGCGGAGGAGCGGGAATTCCAGCAGAACCACCGTAAACCGCCGTCGCTTACAGCTTTCCAACCTGGACTCGATCGGAAGGAGTCGGTAGAATCGAACGGACACAAGTCGGTCATGTCCACGATCGGCGCCAGCTTCCACATGAGGCGACAGGACAGCGCCGTCAGTGTGGACTCCATGTCGTCCAGTTCCAGTATGGACAATCAGGTGCAGAGCCATTCGGGTAAGACCAAGTTCCGTAGCGCCGTGTCTGGGTGGATCCGTAAGCATCGACGTCAGCACAGCAAGGAGAGTCTACCGGTGGCAGAACAGGTCAGCGAAGACGAGAGTGGAGAGAAGAGCGAGGAGAAGAAGAAGCGCAAGCACAAACCCGTTTCGTGGCTCAACCCGCCGCCCATTTCGTCGTCTCGAGACTTAGCGCTGCTCGTGGACATTATCAACTCGTGCGTATATTGCGGCCAGTTCCAGTTCCGGAAGCGCGACATCGTGCGTCTGTGCAATGTCAGGATTTAGAGGAGGCAAAGCTCCGTTTTATTGCGCTTCCTGACGAAGGAAGACAGGAAAGAGCGCAACTACCCAAAGAGATTTAGTGTGTTAACAGTCCATGCGTGACGCCTGGTGATCGAAAACAGCGTTTTGTCCGTATTGCATCGATGAAGTTGCCACTCTGTATTGACATTTCCACTTGAGGTTTCATAGCTTTGTTGTTCCTTCACTTATTTACCAACTGAATAAAAAATCTGCTTAGGCTTTTCACAACTCAAATCCAGCCGTCCTCCTCCACGATGAACTCAAGACGCACCAGGTCGTCGATCTCGTCGGGGGAGAACAGCACCTCACCGAAGTTCACGCAGCAGTTCACCACGCCGCACAATTTGTCGAACTTCATGTTGGACGGTACTTCCAGCTTCTCGTCCTCGTCTTCCTCCTCCTCAGGCTCCTCCTCAGCCACGCTCGCACTGAGCGACCGGTGGAGCGCCACGCTCTGCAGTCTCCGGGGAGCTCTCGCCGGCTGGCTGTCACTATCACTATCGGTGCCCTCCGTCACGGCCGAACTGGAGCGCGACGACGGCGCTTCAACGTCTTTTCCCTTGACGCCCAACGCCGCGGCGGCCTGGGCCGTCGTCACCTCCTCCAGCATCCAGTCGTGCAGCGCCAGCCGGCGCCACATGCGGATCTCCCCGTTCGAGATGCTCACCACGTTGCCGTGCTTGGTCCGCGTGCCGTGCAGGAAGGCCATGGAGCGTTCGAGGAACTCCTGCACCTTCGTGGTCGTCGGCCGTTGGTCGTGGGCCGCAAACTTGCACACGCGCACCATAACGTCATCGTAGCTCTCCAGCGCAGTGTAAGCACCAGAAGCACCGTCGTTCGCGTCGGACAGGATGATCCTAGGATTCAAACTGAACCGCGTACGCTTGGCGACACCAGGTGACAGCACTTCTTCAGCAGGAACGGGGCTCGGCACCTTGCGACCAGAGATCGAACGGCGGTGCAGCTCCGCAGCCTTCGCCTTCTCCGCTGCCTTCGCGAACTTGCGCGCTTCAGAGCTGCGCGAAAAGCTCGTGCGGTCCTTCTGCAGGTCTAGATCAATGTTGCCGCGTCCGCCGATGAGACGCGCTTGGATCGGGAGCTTCCGCCAGATCTTGGAGATGAGGTGCGTGGGGGCCTGCTCCATGAAGTCCATACTCTGCGACCGACGGTCCAGTCCGCGCGTGGGGCGCTTAGTGTCCTCGTAGTCGTCGTCACTGTCCGAGTCCCACGTGGACGCGTGGGGCTTCACGACCGCCTGCTCGTTCTTCGAGTACGACGCGCGTTTCGCACGTTCCTCTGCCTCCTTCTTCTCCTTCTTCTCCTTTCTAGCAGACGAAGAGAACGACAGCGACATGCCACGTTCCTTATTCTTCTTCTGCTTCTCGGGCGAGTACACGGTGGCATTCGGCTGCAACGATCCCCGACCAGATCCATTTGAGGGATACACCGGTGCATTAGGCGCCGTGAGGTCGTTAAAGGCGCTGGAACTCGACTGGTACGAGCTCGGAGCCGTCTTCATCGTGCTGTAACTGGCCAAACTCTGACTAGCCGAGCGGACTTTCGTCCTCCTGTTGCTTGGCGCCAACGTCTGTCCCGGTTGAAGCTGGTGAGCCATGTTGCCATGCACGCCACTGTTCCGGAGCGTACGGTTGCCCATACACGGCGGTCGGTCTCCCCCAGCACTGATACTTCTGCTTCCAAGCTTCGGAGGCTGCGTAGGAAGATCAAAAGACGTCGTAGAGAAAGTCGAATGGCCGCTATTGGAGCTTGACGAGTTGCGACTGCTTCGACTGCCTCTAGCAGTCTGTTCTTTGCTCGCCACTTTGCTCTTGTGCCCAAATAAACTGCCACGACTGGGGGCTGTATGGAACGCGTTGGTGATGGACTGCGTGAGCGAATTGCGTTCGCCTTCCTCGGCCGATTTCTTGGCTTTAGGTGTAGCTGCGGTGGCCCCGTAAGGTAACGACATAACCACAGGCTGCGCAGGTTCAGAAGACGCGCGCTTGTCTTTCCACCCTGAAAAGGAGAAACTCGAGTGGCGTCCGTCCTTCTTCTTGGACGGTTTTTCGCGCGATGCGGCCTGCGCCTCAGCGGACAGTTCGGCGTCCAGACTGGCCGCGCTCATACGCCCCGTGAACGAGAAGCTTCCGCTGCGGCGCGAGCCCGGGAAGATCTTCTTGATGCCCGAGTACACGTCCTTGACTTGCTGCGACATCGTCTACCGCTTTTTGCCACTTTGCCAGCGCTTTTTGATCCCTAAAAAAGGTGGAAAATAGTCGAAGGAGGTGCGCTAAAGGCGAGAAGATGGCAAAAAAGCAGAAATTCGCGTGCCACTTGTTGCCTTCGCTGTCACTTTGCCTCTTGAGATGTGGGTGAGATTCGTGCGGGGACGGCCCAAAGGAAAGAAAGGGAGCAACTCAGTGTCTTGCTGTCATTGGCAACTCTCGACCTATTTTATGGGCTCTGGGACAAAATGGGTAGCTCCCGAATCATGAATTTTAGAATTGCGCAAATTCATGTCTTGCAAAAGCTATGGTGGATTTTACATATTTTTGAAAATAGTTGTGAAGAACCCTTTATTTGGGATTGTTGCTAAATTAACCCTACTCGCGGGCAGAAATCAGGATCAGCTGGGCGGGCTTTTTTACCTTTGACACTGCGGGCGGTGCCTAAACCGGCTGATTGGCGCAGCGCCCTCGGGCTCCGCTGACATCTGGGCCCGCGCCCGCGCCAGGGGAGCTTTCGTCACGAAGTGCAGCGCTCGCTCTCATGTGGAGACTCCACCGAGCAGGGCGAGCCTTGGCTTTCATGGCGCCCGTAGCGACAATAATTTTGGTGTCGTTTCGCGAGCAAACGTAACGGTCCGCGACGATTGACTTGCCGGGAACGTTCTCAAGAGGATGGGGGAACGCAGAACCGTAGCTTTTTGCTTACTGGCCGCAGCACAGTGGATAACGTTTGGAGTGCGGACTTATACGAAGGGTTGAGCTCCAAAGCGACACGTTATGCGACGCTAAAGCTGGCTCGAGAGCTTGAAACGTTGCACGCTGCTGACTACCGCATCGGATGGCTGCATTTTGCTGTCGTTCGTCGCTTTGGCTGTCTCAATCGGTGGCGCGAGGCCGTGAAGCAACGACTGCTGGCTGTGGAGCTGACAGCTCTTTCGTTGCAAACGCTGCCGACCATTGAGCGCGCCGGAATGCAGGACGCCGTGGGGCCGTGTGCTAACACAGATCGAACTTTCGGTGGCGCTGAGCAAGATGGCACTGGAGAATCTCCAGTGGAGATGCTGGTGGTGCCAGCATGGCTCACCGAGGCAAAAGGAAGCAGAAGAGCCGGGAGCTCCTGTAGACGCATGCACTCACGCATGGGAGACTCCCATGCGTGAGTGCAGGAAACGCTTTGCGACACGGTTCATCAATCCAATTGCCTCCTTTTACATGTATGGTTTGACAGGTTAAGTGTCGTTGGTCTGAGCAAGCGGGGTCGAGCAAGGTTGCACTGGTTGTATTATACTGTAGCTAATGGGACGCGAAGCAAAGAAGGCTGCGTAGACGACGAACTCCATCGTTTGTTCATTGCAACATACCGTCGTAAAGTACACGACAAAGATTGACCTTAGTGCTGAAGAGGAAGGCTGAGTGCAAGGACACTCTTTCTCGGCCTAGTTTGCCGCGGTCTCACTGCTTTCTATTACATGTGCAAACTATAGATTGGAGCATTTGAAGGGATCGAACAGCATCTCAATATGCGCAAGATGATCTACAGGTATTAATAGATCCTTTGGAAAAGTGTTAGCCATTTGCTCAGTATCAGGTTTGAGCTCTCGTCAGACGTCATCACTCTTCCATCTTACACTACTTCTGCAAAAGTAGCTGTTGAGTTGCTTTGACTCAAAGCAACTCAACGCCTTTGAGCCAACAACCGATACACGAACGAGAAAGTTGGTCATCCCGGTTCTGCTGCAAGCTCCAAGTGTGTTATAAAGATCTACCGGTACGCAAAACTGAAGTAGCTGTGTGGACGATCCGACTTCAGGATCCCTCCACGACGGAAAACACCAAGCCCAAACGCGTACTTCCTTCTGCTTTGCTTCATCCCTGCAACCACTCCTCAAACTGTTTTTCCTCGCCTGCACCTGCTCCCTAGAAACCCGAGGAATGCCCACCATCACGTTAAAAAACATCCCAAGCTGACGATGCCGACACATTGGAGAAAGAATGCCTCGTATATTATGGCGTAGGAAGTCGCCGGCGTCCCCTGACCTGTTCAACGGCAGTATACCGTGCTATCGAAGAAGGCGTTTGTCTCTCTCCTCGCATCGCCAGAAAAGAGTCTGAGAAGACGCCGCGAACTTCCAGTCCTGAACAGAGCATCAGCTACTGCTGTAGCTGCGCGCAAACTGCTGTGAGCTTAACGGCGCAGCAGCTTACGAGCGCTTCGGGGCGAAACGACGCGGGGGCGGGGCACGTCCCTTACGGGCCTCAATCGAGCGACCACGCACGATACGCTGGTGGATGGCAGCTTCCACGCAGTAGTAGTTCTTGATGTAGATCTTGGGCAGAGCGTACGACTCGTACACGGAAGCCTCCTTCAGATCACGGATGGCCGACTGGTCCACGATGTTGCTGCAATGGGGGAACAATACGACCGGGTCAATTGCCTGAAGTCCAAATTACCTAAAGCGTATAATACGCCTCGGGCGTTATTTTCGCTGCTCTGCGATGAGGACGTACCGCACAACGAAACGCTTGATGGCCTTGTCCTTGGGGATGAGCTTGGCCGTGGACACGCAGTGCACACGCTTCACGTGGCCGCGGCCCTTCTTGTTACGTCCATGGTTGCGGCGCTTCACAGTCATGATTCCTCCGTTCTTTTCTCCAAAAGTGACTGAGCTATTCGCTTGGGCACAAAGGGATTGAGAAGCTCTGGCCGCCACCAACTTGCCCTCATCAGTGATTGGATACGAGATGTTTTTTTTGGCGAATTACATTCGAGACCCAAAACCTGGTCACTATTCGTGCTTTGTCACTCGGCCGAGGAACTGTTGCATAGAATCCAAGATTTACGGTACATTCTTCATGCTGATGCTGAATTCGATGTTGCTTGCTAGCGATGGCCCTACATGAACTGAGAACGCACCAAAATGCAAGCAGAAGTGTCTAAGGCGGGGGTTATGTCAGCGTCTGCACTGCAAACCCATCAATACATGTTATTTTTTTTCTGTTTGCTGGGAAGTCGTAAGATAGTCGTCCTAGGGCTAGCTGTCCCTGCGGCTACAGGGCAGTTAGGCGCGCACGCACTGGCACATCTGAAAGCCGAAGAGCGACTGCCGGTGAGCGGTCGAGTCCGCGTGCAGATGGACATGTTTACTTCAGGTGCTTCATGATCTGCGGGACGGACTGTAGAGATCGCAAGAAGATCAAGAAAAACAATTGTCAGTCCAATAAATCAACGCTATACTGTCAATAGCCGCAGGACGTACGCATTTGTCGATGCAGTGCAGGAAGTCGAAGTACTGGCCGTCGCAAGCGCCGACGCCCTTAGCCTTGACGCGGTCCAGGCAGGCCTGGTAGGCGTTGAAGGCCTGCTCGCACTTGGGCTCGCACGCCTTGCGGATCGCGGGCATCACGTCGACAGGCTCTTCGTCAGACTGTGCAACACGCAAGCAACATTCATATTAGACTAGTCGTGGCTTGTTACAGGTGGAGGCGTCGAGCAACGCACCATATTCAACGGCGTTCCGGAGTCTCAAGTGGGGGCAAGTACGGCGAATGAACGGTGGGGGCTCCTGAACCCCCAAAAACGCGTCCCCGCCGCAGGTTTTATGGTACATTAAGCATACTGATTGGCTAATAAAGAAATACCTTTGTGATACCGGTACTTGCTCCCAAACAAACCGGTACCGTCAGGGGGAGCCTCCTACGCCGCACGTTCGGGTGGTCCGTCCAGCGACAGTCAAAAGCTCCACGCATCCTCCTGCAGCTATGCTCTCTCGAACTGTGCGTGCTTTCCGCGCCGGCGCTGCGCAGCCTAGCGCTCGTCCGGCCGCCGCCTCGGCTGCTGCGGGCTTCCACTCCTCCAATGTCGCCGGAAGCAGCTTCGTGCAGGTACTGTAGCCTGAGTTATGACGTTTTGAGTCCAAGACCGGTTAATTCTCTGCTTCCGACGCTAATTCTATGGTTTCCACGCGTTATTCAGCACCGCGACACGGAGGACAACAACGCGGACACGCCGTTCGACTTCACGCCCGAGAACTACGAGCGCGTGCACGCCATTCTGGACCGTTACCCGGAGAACTACAAGACATCGGCCATCATCCCATTGCTGGACTTGGCGCAGCGCCAACACGGCGGCTGGCTGCCTCTGGCCGCCATGAACAAGGTGGCCCGTATCGTAGATGCTAAGCCTATCCAGGTTTACGAGGTGGCCACGTTCTACACCATGTTCAACCGCGAGAAGGTGGGCAAGTACTTCATTCAACTCTGCGGCACCACACCGTGCATGATCTGCGGCTCCGAGGAGATCAAGAAGACGATCGAGAACCACCTCGGCATCCACGAGGGAGAGACCACGGAGGACGGCAAATTCACGCTGCGGGAGGTCGAGTGCCTCGGCGCGTGCTCCAACGCCCCCATGGTGCAGATTAACGACGATTTCTACGAGAACTTGACCCCGGAGACCACGCGCGAGCTGCTGGACGCCTGCAAAAAGGATGTGCCTCCTCCGATGAACAAGTGGGGCAGTTTGCCCATGAACGGCCAGCTGTCGTGCGAGGGCCCGCAAGGTAAGACTACGCTCAAGTGGGACAAGACTCCCGGCCCGGGCTTCCGGATGCGCCCCGATGAGGACCTCAAGCCCAAGGTGAACCCCAAGGACATCAAGGACGCCATGCTGTACTAGGCAGGCTTCGGGATAATTAACTGGAGCAGACTGGGCGATACCCATCGTCGTAGCTCAGCAGGTTGACGCACCCATATATTTCCGCGGATCCTGCTGAGCTCGACAAGGGAGGACCTTCGACTCGCACGCACAATAACAGAGAAAAAGAATAAACTGTGAATGCTCAAAGATCTGGATAGCATTGTCTCGAATGTATTGATGGAGCTTCTTTGTTCGTTACTATCGTGCATTTCCAACTCAAGATCACATTACCGTACCTTCGACTTACCTACCAACAGAGCTTCGGTCTTGCATATCCGCTTCACTCATCTAATCGGCCTGGAGGAACTCCTCTAAACACAATCGCGCTGATTACCACTTCGTGTCTCAATGAACCAAAATCAAGGTGCCTTTGCCACTCTGAGTTGTGAGGTCCAGGATCATGATGGCAAGTCGAATGATAAAGACACTCCGTTGCAACCAAGCAGTCGGTATTCAAGCCGCTCGTCGGATGTTTTCCAGTACCAGCACTGCTCGTGCAGACAAGTTTGGGGTAAGTTTAGTACTAAGTTGTCTTCAACAGAGTGGATACCCGTCTAACCGCTTTCTGACTGTAGCCGATCACGTGGAGCGGATTGGCACTGGCTGGTGTTGTGGGCAGCAGTGTTGTGTACTATTACAACTCGGAGAAAACCCGTCTTCAGACTCAGTGTGCGTTGTATCTTTACGAGTAAAGTTACTCGTTTACTAACAGTTGATACAGCTGCCTCTACGGTGACATCCATCGGTAAACCACTTTTGGGTGGGCCCTGGACGCTTGTGGACTGCGATACGGGGCGTGCTGTGACCGACGCCTCGTTCCGAGACAAGTTCTCGCTGCTGTACTTCGGATTCACCCACTGCCCAGACATCTGCCCCAACGAACTGGTGCGTATTGGCGACGTGCTGGACAAGCTGGAGGGGGAGAACAGCCCCGAGGTTGTGCCTTTGTTTGTGACGGTCGACCCGAATCGCGACACGATCGCCCAGATGAAGGCCTACAAGGGCGACTTCCACCCGAAATTCAAGATGCTCACAGGCACACGCGACCAAGTGGCCGACATCACCAAGGCCTACCGCGTCTACTTCTCAAAGGCGGACGAGAACGAAGACGACGACGAAGATTACCTGGTGGACCACTCCATCGTCATGTATCTCGTAGGCCCCGACGGTCAGTTCCTCGACTTCTTCACGCAAAATGCACGCGTCGAAGATATCGCTGTGAAGATCAAGACGTACTTCTAGACTTCGTAAAATACCAAGTTGAAGTTTTACCTCCAGCATTTTATACTTTCCAATTGCCAATTTATGCAAATCGGGTCAAACTTCGATGGCTCGCTACGATGACCGCGGTCGGAAGCGACATCGTTCACGCTCTCGTAGTCGTTCCCGGTCTGCACGCCGCCACCGCCATGCGTCAGCCTATTCCTCTCTATCTTCTCGCCATCGTCGCCAATCCGCGGCTAAATCCGACGTTTCTAGCGCTCGGGAGACGGATTCTCCGCGGACCACTCCGAAAGTCCCTCTACCCTCTTTGGCGCATCGTGAGGAGCTTCTAGACGCCCTCAAAGAGAACCAAGTGGTGGTTTGCGTTGGCGAAACAGGATCTGGTAAAACCACGCAACTCCCGCAGTATTTACACGCCTGTGGAGCGTATACCAGCTCCAAACGTGGTGATGGAGAAACCGCCCAGTGCATCGCCATTACGCAGCCTAGACGAGTCGCTACAGTGTCCGTGGCTCAACGAGTGGCTGAGGAAATGAATACAAGCGTCGGAGGCGACGGACTCGTGGGTTATTCCATCAGATTCGAGTCCCGCTGTAGCATTCAGACGAAACTCAAGTTCTTGACGGATGGAGTCCTTGTTCGCGAGTGTTTGGGCGACCCGTTGCTCGAGAAATACAGCGTCGTGATGCTGGACGAAGCCCACGAGCGCAGTATCCATACTGACCTTTTGTTCGGACTATTGAAGCAGGTTATGAGCAAAAGACCGGAGTTCCGAGTGCTCATCACGTCGGCCACGTTGGATGCCGATCGGTTTGCGGATTTCTTTGGAGAACCAACGTCCAGTAATAAAAAGAAGAAGCCCAAGGTGAAGCCTTGTCCTATTGTGAAGATCCCTGGACGTGTGTTCCCTGTGGACATTTTCCATTCCAAGCAGCGGCAGATCATGGGGCATCGAGGTCCGTTGTCGACTTACGTGCGAGCTGCAGTGGAAACGACGATGCAAGTGCACAACAGTGAGGAACCGGGGCACATCCTGGTTTTCCTGACGGGTCAACGTGAAATTGAAGACGCGTGTGCTCAAATCCGAGCGCTGTACCGAGAACAGGAGAGGAGAAGCGACAGAATGGAGTTGCGAGTTCTACCGCTGTACGGGGCGTTACAAGGGCGAAAGCAACGGGAGATTTTCGACGCTGTACCGATGGATCGAGTCCGAAAGGTGATTGTCGCTACGAACATCGCTGAGACGTCACTGACTATTGACGGCGTCCGGTACGTTGTGGACTGCGGGTTCACCAAGCAGAAAGTGTACAACCCGGTTCGGCAGATGGAGTCACTTGTGGTGGTGCCGATCTCCAAGGTGTCAGCACAGCAACGAGCTGGAAGAGCTGGTCGTACGGCATCTGGAAAATGCTATCGGCTCTACAACAAGGTTTCGTACGAGGAAATGGCCCGGGAGACTGTACCGGAGATTCAACGCACGAACCTGGCGAATACGGTGCTGTACCTTAAACTCCTCGGTATCCAGGATGTACTAGGGTTTCAATACTTGGACCCTCCTGATGGGGACTCACTACTGGATGCATTGAAGCAGCTGTATGTGCTTGGAGCTTTGGACGTTACTGGTGAGGCTACTCCTCTTGGTAAACTGATGTCTGCCTTCCCGTTGGAGCCGAAACTCTCGCGTGCTGTAGTGGAGTCTCTTGTACTGGATTGCAGCCGTGAAATGGCACAAGTGGTGGCGATGCTTTCAGTCGAGAACGTCTTTGTCGAGGCTCGTCATCAAGGCAAAAAGCGACAACGCAGTGAACACGAAGAAGATGACGAACCGGATTGGGAACATCGTATGCAGAAGTTGAAAGACGATGGACTCTTACATGAAGATGGAGATCAACTCACGTATCGATTGCTTCTAAGAGCGTTTGAAGCAAAATCCCATCAGTGTGAGAGCCATCGTCGAGATCTGGAGCGTTGGTGTGACAATCGCCACCTTCGACTGCGCGCTCTGACGATGGCTGGGTCCATCGTGAAGCAGCTTCGTGATATCATCGACTCACTGTCTCGTCGTGATCTGGACGCTGTTAAAGAGAAAAGGAAGGAACAAGAGAGAAGAGTGGATATTTCACTGGATGATCGGCTTCGTCAAGCGCTCTGTGCCGGTTTTTTCATGAATGCAGCACGTCGATGCACCATGGAGACAGTGTATCGACTCATGCACCACGAAGACGGGGAAGCAGCTCAGTTAGTGCAGTTTCATCCATTGTCAGCCATGTGCTATGTGGCACCGCCTGAGTTTTGCGTGTACCAAGAGCTGGTAGTGACCAGCAAGCCGTTCATGCGCAGTGCGTTGGCTGTAGAACGTCGTTGGCTCGACGAGTACAGCAAAAACAAGTTGGACGTCTCGACAGCGCAGCTTTACGCATTGTGTGGACGTAAGTCTCCCGTGGAGGCTAAGGATCTGGAGAAAGAAGCTCAGCAAAGCGTCGACACGCCAGAAGCCACCTTGCCAGCTTCGAAGCCAGCTGAAGTGACTGCAGACGCCGTTGTGGCCGCTCGTGCACGCTTCCTGGCGCGCAAGAAGCGCTAATAAATAGGTCCGTGATACTCAAAGCGCCTATTTTTCTGGTTGAAGTACGCTCGTGTTTGCAGATTAAGGCTAACACTGTAGCTAACTTGCTCAAAGTGGTTCGTTGCTCTGGTGTGTTCGCTGCAGACGCGCGTTCTCGAGTTGCAGTTCGTTGACCAAGCGCTTCAACGTTTCGTTTTCGTGTATCAAGGCCTTCTCCACCTCGTAGCTGGCGACCATGAACTCTTCGTACTTGTCTTCAGTGAGCTGCAGCAGCTCCGTTTTGGCCTTTAGCGCCACACGCAAGATCTTCACCTGATCGATGGTCGGGTGGTCATTTGCAGAGTGAGTTGCGTGGCTCTCTTCGTCTTTTCTGCTGTCGGTCGTCAGCACTGCACGTGGGATTCCGGCAGCAGTTAGTAGGCGCTCCATTACGTCCTCGTACTCCTCCAATTGAGCTGTAAGCTCGCGGATTTGATCGTCAGGGTCCAAGATCGCTTCTTCCTCGACACGCTCAACGTTGTGCTTCAAACGTTCCGACCTACGCATGCAAAGGTTGTCTTCCTGCTTCATAGCGTCCATGTTCTTGCACTTTGTAGCCCTTCACTTGGTCCAGCGAGACAGGCAGCTTAAAATTCAACAATAAAACATGTATTTAGATTGTTATCTTACCCAGAGCTTCTGCTAAATCTCTTCTATTGAATAGCGCAGTATCCCTGTGCATCGGACGCCTTCTTCACCTCGTCCAGTCCTTGCTGCGTCTGCTGCATACTCTCATGCACGTTCGTCTCGATATCGTCGATAGCTCCCTGCTGGTCCTGCACAATAGCTGCCAAGTCTCGGAAGATCTCGTTCACCTGGGCCACACTCTGGTGGATCTTGTTGATGTCCTGCTCGCGCTCCTCAATGAGCGCTTCATTGTGCGCGATCTCATTCTCCAGCTCTGCAAACTCGAACACTTGACCTTGATGTTCAGCCACGATGCGGCCGTCTTGCTGTTGGTCTTTCAAAGCCTGTTGTTGTTCCTGTTCCCGGGCGGAGACTCGAAGCACTGCCGCCTCCAATTGAGTGGAAATACTCTCGAAATCCTTGCACAGTTTCCTTTTTATCAGAGAATTGGCTGCATCAGCTGGCACACGAGCGAGGGCCTTAGCGATTTCTTCCTGTAGTAAACAGGCGAAGCGGATGCGGTCGTGCAGGTCTTCGTCGACGGAGCCGGCAGCAGTGGACGCGCGTTTAATAGCCAGGACCTGGCGCTGGAACTGCTCCAGCTTCAAGGTGGCTCCTTCGACAGCCTGGCGAGCCTGAGAGGAAGGAAGAGACAGGGAGGCAGAGGCAGTAGAGCTGCGACTGGCGGTGGGCGTCGCCCCGTTGGTGAAATCCGCGAAGCTCATGGAACCGTCGCCTTCTTCTTCTCCTTCTTCTTGGTCTTTTGAGTTTTTCATAATTTTTTAATGTGGGATTTTTAACCAATCATATGTATTAGATCTGAAGGACCATTTTCGAGAGGTTTGGACTAAACGTTAAAGTTAACGAACCTTTTGCGAAACGATAGTTCAGTTTAGTTTAGGGAAGTTACGCTTCCCGTTCCATCAAGACAAAGGGGAAGTGCGTTGTCCCCGGCCGTGCGGAGTGATAGTCGTCATCTGAGCTCTGTGCTGAACAACCAGTCAAGAAGCGAGCGAGCTGGAGGTCCCAAGAGACGATATCTCGTCCTGCTGCTACTGCTGGGAACAATATTGAGACTGCTGGAGAATTGAAGACGGCTGTCGAGATCCTCGCCTAAGGCTTAGCTGCTGGAGCACGTCGCGCAGGAGATGGATATACCGACGGCGGTGGAATCGTCCGACACTATTACGACGGCTAACTGCTGAGACTGACGCCGTGGGCCATGGTTGGTATGGATTCAGTGGCGATGGTTGGACTACTTCCAGTTCGTGTATGCGGCCCTGAACCTCGCTGAAATCCCCAGCACTGCGCCCCCAAAGCCCGTCCAGGAGACAACTCGCGATCCCTTTGGAGTAGATGCAGAGATGTTCCAAGTCCTTCACCTCCCGGTCGAAAGACATAGTTCTTGAACACGTTCAGGCTGAACGGCGTGAGATCGGTATCTTCCGATGGCAGTCATAAAAGGCTTCGAACATTCGCCAACGCTGTCAAGCCGAGTCACTCGACTCGAGTGTCGTCTGCAGCCTGCGAGGTGCCGCCGCTCAAGATCCAGCGCTTCCGCAGCCAGCAGTCAGTTTTTTCCAGTGCCGTTCTGGTCGTCGGTATCGAGCCGTGGCTTCGGCTACGCCGTGTTCGTGCTGATGCTGCTGCGGTCACAGTCCACTACTTCTGTCTGGAGAGTGCATCGTGCAAGTGATAACGCCTCCAAGAGTGTGGGTCGTTCGGACTGGTCCCTGTCAATAGAAGTTGGAGGACACGAAGGAGGACCATTCTGTTCCGCCGTTGGAGGATCAGCTGCGGGCAGTCTATGTCCGCTCTCAAGACCGCTGACGACCATCAACTTGCTTTCGCCCTCGGAGTTGCTCGAGTGCTACCTCCGATTTGCACCGGCTTCATTCGCCCTGAAGTCCAGCAGCCATTTATAACTTCACCACCATTGGCGCAATGGCGACCATGCAAAACTACCCGAAAATGTACGGCACCGTCATGCAAACTGGTGTCGTGAACCCTGCGTCGTGCCAGGAATGGATCGGAGACGGAGATTCACAGCCGTTGCTCTCCAACACCGGAACGCCAACTGCTACCAAGATCCACGCCAGCAACAACCAACAGATGGAGCAGCTCGCCAACTCCCTGCTGTACGGCGTCGTCAATGCCATCCGAGCGATCCCCACCATGTACGGGTACGCCGTGATCATCTTCAGCCACCACACGTTCGCCAGCTTCATGCCGGCGCTGTCCAAGCTCGTCATCTTCTCCAGCGCCGTGCACCAGCTCATGTTCACGCTCTTAAGCTCCATGCCCTTCGCTATCGGTCAAGTACAAGACGCTGGTCTCATCTTCCTCAGTGCAATGGCCACGTCCATCTGCAACTCATTGGAGGACGACGTGTCTCCAGAAGCCAAAGTCGCCACTACCATCGTCACCATCGGCATCGCCACCGCTTCGTTGGGAGTTTGTCTGGTGCTAATGGGTCGCTTCAAGCTGGCAGCTCTCGCTTCGTACTTGCCAATGCCTGTGATCGGAGGATATCTGGCCTTCATCGGTGTTTTCTGTCTGTACGCTGGACTTGCACTCAGTACGGGGCTGGTGGTCAACGACTTCTCCTCCATGTTGCACATGTTCGAGGACGCCCACAACCTCTTACTATGTGCACCAGGATTCCTCGGTGGAGCCACGTTGCTGCTGGTGTCTCAAAACTTCAAGAACCCCTTTGCACTCTCAACCGCCATCATGGTCATGCCGGTTCTCTTCTTCCTCGTGCTGGCAATTGGCAGAATCTCGCTTGATGACGCTCGGGAGAATGGCTGGGTTGACCCTGTGGAGAAAACCGCTTCTATTACGGATCTCTTCAGCCTCTTCGACTTCTCTCTCGTGCACTGGGAGCAGATCCCGAAGCAGGTCGTCACGTGGCTCGGTATGGTCTTCATCGTCGCCATCTCCTCCAGTCTCGACGTTGTGGCTATTGAGATCGACATGGGCAGTAAACTCAACATCAACCACGAACTCAAGACGGTCGGTTGGTCCAACGTCGTTAGCGGACTGCTCGGCGGCTACACGGGCTCATACATCTTCGGCCAGACGATCTTCACCTGTCGCTCCCAGACCAGCTCGCGCATTGTAGGCGTGTGTGTGATTCTGGCTGAAATCGCTATCGTGACTGTCCCGGTGTCCGTCATGAGCTACGTGCCTCGGTTCTTCCTGGCTGCCACGCTCTTCTTCGTGGCTATGGACCTCATGCTCGAATGGCTCGTGCTTGCGTACCGTAAGATGTGCGTGCGGGAGTGGGCGGTGGTGTGGCTCTCGTTCCTGGCCATCAACCTCGTGTCACTGGATGTGGGGATGCTCATTGGAATTGGCTTAGCTGCTCTGAATTTCCTGCTCAGTTACGTGCAAGTTCCTGTTGTGGACACCCGTCTGGAGTGTCCTCATGAGGTGAAGCGTGTCGTGGAGCGCACTGTCATTTCCAGAAAGCGAGGCGCAATCGCCCACTTCGAGTTCCGAGGGTTCCTCTTCTTCGCTTCGGTCGTGCAGATTCTCAAAAGCGTTCAGAAGGGCGTCTACGTCCGCAAGACGAGTGATGATGCAGCTACCGGTAACGAGAGTTTCCTTCCGTCCACAACGCCTCGCGGCATGACAGTACAGAGTCTGGATGGTTCTCCTGCTCCGAACGCAAATGCTGAGCCAACGGAGTACGTTGTCATGGACTTTACGCACGTTTCTGGGATGGACGCAACAGCAGCACGAGGCGCGTTCTTGATCCTGAAGAAATACTGCAGAACGCGAGATATCTCCATCGTATTCGCGAATGTTCTCCCCAGTATCTGCAACTTGTTGCTGAAGAACGAAGTTGCGAGTGAAGAGAGTTTTTACCCTACAACAGACGCAGCGATCGAGTTTTGTGAGAGTCACTTAGTGCACGAAGGAGTGGGTTCTACCTCGAAGACGGACCCCATTGAGCCTGTTAGTCTGCTACTGCAGCGTCTGGTGAGTGAAGCCGATGACTCACAGTCCGGACTGTTTGAGGATATCGACCAATTCTTTCGGAAACGTGAAGTTCCTGCCGGCTACGAGTTCTTCCACGTCGCGGAGCTCTCGAATTTGTTCTTTCTCCTTGCCAATGGCCAAGTTTCGGTCTCTGTGGACGATTTCGGTAACACCACACCAAAAAACCAGATGAAGACGATTCTCCCTGGCACCATGTTTGGCGAGGTGACATTTTTCTCTCGCCAACGTCGACACACCACAGCCACCGCTACAGAATCGTGTACTGTATTTGAAATGACTCGCAAGCAGTTCGACGCGTTGCAGCAGCAAGCTCCGACGTTGTCCATCCGTCTCCGAGACGTAATTGTGCAGTCCATGGCACTGTCGATCACCAGTTTGACCATCAGCGCGTCTAAGTAAAATACAATAATGGTTGATTTCCAGAAACGCCCAACTTTTCGATTGGAAGTCGCTCCTCCACACCGCTGTTGAGATGGAGATCAAGCGTAAGCGGCCTATTGTAATAACAGCGTTCGGTAGTGAAGTTGCGCCACTACCTACAATAAAATGAAGAGGGCTAAACATACTCCCGACACGACTGCCTATCTACAGTTAACGTATTATACGAAGAACTGAACTGGAAGACCCAACTGCTTCAAGAAAGAGTAGCGCGTTGCTGTCTATGTCTATAGTGACGACTGAATAACTCCGAAGCGTGGTTACGCTGAGTTGCGTCGAAAAGACGAGGAAAATTGTGTCGTCACTGAAGGTCGAGCAGGAGCTGGATATCTCATCTGAGTCGCGTGAATTCCGAGTTGGAAAGTGAGAACAGAAGCGTGGAACTTTGTTAAATTGACACGTTTTCGATCGTAAAGTGGCGCTAAAACTCGTTGCTGATGGCTGAGTGTCCGTCGATTGAAGACAATTCTTTCCCATGTTTAGTGAGGTGACATTTCTCGCAAGCAAAGCGATGCGCAATAACAAGCCGATGTTAGTTAGCAATTTGCCTTTGATTGGTGGATTTGAAATGACAACTTCAAGTTAGCCTCAATTGGCGCCACAACACAATTCCCTTCCTGTCACCCCTAACGTTGAAGTTGACAACCGCAGGGGATGTTGATGCCAAACAAGCTATCCTGCACAATTGCTTTGAAGCTCAAAGTTTGAGCCAGCAAGCCGATCACAAGCAAATTTTATTGGGCAATCTCCTCAAAGCAATGTTTTCTAAACTGTAGATGCTCGAGGCTCGACTCCGAGTCTTGCTGGTACTACACAATCAGATAAAGCTTCAAGGCCCGCTTTTTAACGAGCGAAAGAGTGACTTGCTAGTATTAGCACGTTGCTACAGTACATGTACACCGGTCGAAAACTACAATTATGTACTTCGAAGTACATCTACCAACGCCGTTGGACAGGCAAGAAACTCCCTTCCAGAATTGCACACGGGAAGAGCGTGATCTACATGTTACCCGCTTGTTCGGAAACGCTGCGGCGTGAACAACTTACAGGTACGGTACGTTACTGTAGCTCATCGCTGGCCGCAAAACCAAGTTGGGCTATCTTCGCGTGAGATGCGGCTTCAGAGTCTGAACCAGAGAGCTTCAACACTGAGATCGCATTCCACATTTCCATACGTTAACACGGGCGCGTGTACTTGGCCAACAGCGCAAACCCAAGACGGCCGCATACATTTATCGGCACTTTTGGAGAGGATTGAACCTTCCTTTGTCTTTGAGATCTGCTCGTGCATTACATAACCTCAATCTAATCCCCATAACAAAATTCGATGGACATAACCCGCAGCAACACTTCCAAAGCAGCAATCCCGCACTCTTAGTGATTTGACGTCATGCGCGTAGATTCTCCGCACATTTTGCGTTCCGACCTTCGTTTGGCATCCGGTTGCCTGGCTGGGCATGGCCTCCATCACTCATGACCGCAGTCGGAAGACGGATCTGCCTCCTTCACGCGCGTTCCTACTTAGCAGAGGCCCCATGCAGTCCGACTCAAAACCTGACGTCAGTTCGTTCAAAGCTCACCCTCTGACCAAGTTCGCCAACTCGTTAATGTATGGCATCGTCAACGCCGTTCGAGCCATCCCCACCATGTACGGCTACGCCGCCATCATCTTCAGCCACCCGACGTTCTTCCACCACATGCCGGCGCTGTCCAAGCTCGTCATTTTCTCCAGTGCCATCCACCAGCTCATGTTCACGTTGATGAGTTCGCTGCCGTTCGCTATCGGCCAAGTGCAGAACGTCGGCCTAATCTTCCTCAGTGCCATGGCCACTTCGATCTGCAACTCCTTGAACGACAATGACGACGAAGACGTGACGGCTGAAGCGAAAATTGCCACTACAATTGTCACCATCGGAGTCGCTACAGCTTCGTTGGGCGTTTGTCTCGTTCTAATGGGACGTTTCAAGCTCGCTGGACTCGCTTCTTACCTGCCGATGCCTGTCATCGGCGGCTACCTCGCGTACACAGGCATCTTCTGCCTCTTTGCAGGGTTCGCGATCAGTACGGGGCTAGTGGTGAACGATTTCTCGTCGATGCTGGAAGCGTTCAAGGACACTCACAACCTCATCCTTTGTCTACCTGGATTCCTCGGTGGCGTCTTGCTTCTCGTGATTTCCAAGACTTTCCAGAACCCGTTCGCACTGTCGACAGCCATCGTAGCGATGCCCGTGCTGTTCTACTTGGTTCTACTTGCTGGCAGCGTCTCGCTCGATGAAGCACGTGAAAGCGGATGGATCGACGTAGCAGAGAAATCCTCCTCTATCTCGGAAATCATCAGCCTCTACGACGCCTCCCTCGTTCACTGGGGGCAGATCCCCCGACAGGTCGGTACGTGGCTCGGTATGGTGTTGATTGTCGCCTTCACATCCAGTTTGGACGTCGTCGCTATCGAGATCGACATGGGGCGTAAACTCAAGAGCAACCACGAGCTAAAGACTGTCGGGTGGTCGAACATCGTCAGTGGCCTGTTCGGAGGCTATACAGGCTCGTACAACTTCGAGCAGACCATCTTCACGTGCCGGTCCAAGACCAACTCACGCGTCGTTGGCGCGGTTGTCATCCTGGCGGAGCTGGCGATTGTCGCGATCCCCGTGTCCGTGATGAGCCACGTGCCAGCCTTCTTCGTAGCTGCTACGCTTATCTTCGTGGCCTTGGACCTCATGCTCGAGTGGCTGGTGCTCGCCTACCAGAAAATGGACCTGCGTGAGTGCGCTGTGGTGTGGCTGACTTTCCTCGCCATCAATTTCTTTTCCCTTGAACTGGGAGTTGTGGCCGGTGTGGGCGTTGCCGCTCTTAACTTCATGATCAGCTACGTCCGTGTCCCCGTCTTGCACGCGCGTCCACTCGCGCGAGGTCTTCGCCCGAACTTTGGCGAAAGTGCTGTGACGCGCTTCTCCGTTGCAGTGCCGAACTTCGGGGAGAGTTCAATGAGCTTCCGTCCCAATGCGTCGGTGGGGGCACGCAACCTCGCGCAGAGCACAGCGTTCAGTGTGAATAACGCTGGCATTGTGCACTTCGAGTTCTGCGGGTTCCTGTTCTTCGGCTCTGCAGTGCAGATTCTCAACGGCGTTCAGAAAGGAGTGTACGTCCGTAAGCAGAGACAACCATGGGACAGTGACGACGAGAGGGGAACGCAGCGCGAGTCCAGCTTCCTCCCGATCCGAGCGACCTGGAACACCCAAGTGGAATGTCTCGATGGGACCTCTGCATCGGACGACAACGCAGTGCCAACTGAGTCCGTTGTCATGGACTTCACTCGTGTCGCTGGTATGGACGCGACTGCTGCACGTAGCGCCTTCTCCATCCTGCACAACTACTGCAAGATCCAGGGGATCCGCGTCGTCTTCGCTAACGTACGACCCAATGTACGCAGTCTGCTGTTGAAGAACAAGGCTGCGACTGAGGACTGTTTCTTCGCCACGGCCGAATCAGCTCTGGAATTCTGTGCGAAGCAGTTGATTTCCAGCGCAAATGACTCCGTGAAAACCCAACGTCGTGGATACTCAAACGAGCCGATTAGTCTGCTACTCCACCGCTACTTAGGAGAACCGGACAACTCGCGATTGCTTCAGGGCGTCGACCAGTTCTTCACCAAGCGCCAAGTACCTGCCGGTCACGAGTTTTACCACGTCGCAGAGCAGTCCGATCACTTTTTCTTCCTCGCTCGGGGCTCCGTCAACCTGCTCGTGAATGAAGACGGTAGTGTGGACCCCAACCAGCCTCTCACCCAGCTACAGACCGTTCAGCCCGGATCCATGTTTGGCGAGGTTTTCTTCTTCAGTCAGCAGCCGAGACAGACTGCAGCAACTGCAGCGGAAACCTCCATCGTCTTCGAAATGAGTCGCGCACAGTTCGACGCCATGAAGGTGCAGGCGCCCTCACTATCCGTCAGCTTCCTCGACGTGGTAGTACAGTCCATTCTCAAGTAGCCGCTGGAAGCCACTTGACCAACCCAACCGTGTTATACCGCGGTACACATCACTACATTGACAATATAAGCCTCCTACATATCCGCATTTCCACTTTACACGTTAGGCTAAAGCAAACGGTCCTGTTCAAGTTGAAGTGAACTACAACTTTATCATGATTGGTTGACATTTCTCCAAACGACATGATTGGCTGAAAAGATCCGTTTTTTTGCCTCCAAGTTCTCAGACCAGACTTGACCAGCAAAAAAAAGCGAATTTGCTCGACGGCTACGGACCGCGCCGCGATGGCGATGTACGAGGTGCAGGAGCCGTGTTACTACTCCATTCTTGACGTGGATGCGGACGCAAGGTATTCATCTATCTATCCCCGGTTTCGCCGTCTTCAACCTCGCCCTACAGCCTTCGCAATTCCCCCGTGACCATTGTCCAGCACCCCATACTAACTGTATTTTTCTGTATTACTCCCAGTCCGTCCGTCATTGTCAAGGCGTATCGCTCCATGGCGCTCAAGTATCATCCAGACAAGAATCCTAACGCAGA
This sequence comes from Phytophthora plurivora, assembly GCA_030027945.1. NCBI lineage: Eukaryota > Oomycota > Peronosporomycetes > Peronosporales > Peronosporaceae > Phytophthora > Phytophthora plurivora. The sequence continues at coordinate 1,021,773 of CP125266.1, forward strand.
ACCCGAGCAATTTCAAGCTATTACTGAAGCCTACGAGGTGTTATCCGACCCGGAGAAGCGACGGTTGTATGACCACTACGGTCCGTCCCTCAAGCCTCGACTGGGCGAGACGTTCGCCCAATTGGCGCCACTATTGCTGTCCTTTGCTACCGGCTTCGTTGGGTCCAGCACTCGCACCTACAGCGGTTCACTCAGTGCTCGAGCAATGTTCGGCTGGGAGCTCTGTCTTGTGGGCGTTGCTGGTATGTATTACTGCTACCAGCCTGCAGCTCAGGACAGCATCAAGCCGCCGATCAAGCCCCAAGTAAAGCCCAAAAGAGATATGGTGTCTGTGTCGGACTATGTGACTATCACATCCATGGGACTGTTGATGGGCAACTTTACCGGCTGGGCAGCTGCATCCGTGGTGTTGCTCTGCAAGGCCATTGTGCTGGGCAGTTAGAGGGCGGCAAGTGAATTGGCGTGGTGCTAATGCACGGATAAGTATAAAGAAGGAGAGTGTTGTGCTACTGTTTTTTTTTTGCAGGTGTCAGTAAGTACAGCTAAATACATGTACGTAATTACTAGTACTGTATTGTGTTGATGTTTCATGATGTGACGGCATTGGGTTGAAGGTGGGTTTTCGTGTGTTGATGGGACAGTGAAGCTCCCGGGTTTTCGTCCTATCGGATAATCTTGAAGGCTTTGGTGTGCTGGACGAACGTTGCGGCTATATACATAAATACTGTACGTTCCTACAACGCAATTGCAGCGCAACAGACTGATATTTGAAGGGGGATTGACGCCGGTGAAGCAAAGCTGTGCTTAAGTACTGTTTCGAGTTCAGGGTAACGGGAATCTGCCAGTAGAAAGGAGAGACAAGATAAGGCTACAAACGGCGGAACAAATGGAGGACTTCCTTCTAATGCAGGATCAACAGGGACGAGAACGGGTAAAGATGAAGCTACAGTACCACGAAAATCGCCATTAGTAGTACGATAATATCTGCTCCACACATTGTCATGAAGATAGGGATAAGCTAAAGCCTCAAAGAGTACAAAAAAGTAATACTATTAAGTAAACATTTTTACATACGTTGCGTAATTAGAGTCGGATCGATCTCTTTGCACTGCTCTGTCATCTCGTCGTATGCAAGATGCCAGTAAATTTCGCTTTGGGTGTGGGAATTATCATAATGCGCTGCGCATTGTATCCGGTGTATGTATGTAAACCCGTTTCGCGAGCCGTCTAGCCACTGTGTATCCGACAATGTAGGTAATGCATTTTTGTTCTTATCACCATGAACTTTTTGAGGATGAAGAAAACGATTCATTTTATAATCCTAAAGAATGTTATGGAGTTTTTGAGTCAACGGCTACTCAACATTGTTGACAAAATTGCAATCGTGTTATCTCAAGATAATAGAAGAGCTCTACCGCCAGTTGCACACGCAGACACATTCGTGGGATGATAACGACATATTTTTCGCCCCGTTGGAGACTTCTCTTTTTACATGTAGTGATAATGATAAAACCTTCACCAACATGTACAAAATCAGTTTTCCAGTCTCTAAGTACATCGGCATGCACCTCAAAGCATTACAGTATACTTGCCTCGGTAATATAGTGAGAGTTTTGAGAAGACTTCTTTATCATATACAGCAAAGTGAATCCACGATCATACGTGTGCTACGGTGGGTACCGGTGTATTCACGATCACAGGCTAAATCGCACGTATAGAGTGAACAGCAAAAATATACCGGACTGGATGTACGGTATCATATGGGCATTGTCCATTGGGCAACAATGACATCCCACATCACTTCGCAAAAAGCTACGACCGGCTCAAGACAACAGACAAAATACCAGCATTCTCTAAAATGAGACGAATCCTACTCTTTCTCGTAGTGGCGCTGGCTTTTGCAGCGTGCTCATTCGATATTGCAACTGCAGAGAACGCTGCTAACCAGAAATCTACCCTCAAGACTGACGGCAACGCGGCTCGTTACCTGAAAGGAGAAAATTAAGATGTAAACCAAATTACTAACCAAGAGGAAGAGAGAGGAATGCGTCTTACTTCTCTCAACAGATTCAAGGGCCTCTTCCATTCGCATCCAACCAAAGTGAAAGAGGGAAAAGCGACAAATTTCAAAAGGAGCGACGCGAACGAGGCCCTGGCCAAGCTAAAAAGCATCTTAGGCATCAAAAAGACTCCGAGCAAGCTGACACAAACGAAACTGAGGAATGTCGAAACGTATGCGCGCGACAACCCTGACAAGTGGGATGCCATGACGTAATATATGGAGACCTACTACGCGCTTGGACTGATGATATTCTTAGCTGGAGGAGCAGTCTTCTACGGGTGGAAATACCAAACATGCTAGGCGATATCCTAATTTTTGAGTAGAAAACCAAACTACCATTCAACTTGGAATGCATCGTCGTAAGGCCAATTTTATTGGTTGTCCTGCGTTATTAAAGAGATCTCTTTGGTGCATTTGATCGTTCAGAAGGAAAAGGATATAACGAGCAATACGTGTACTCGGAAGCAAAAGCATGTGATGTTCAAGCACTACATGTAGTTGGGTTGGAGCCAATCGGGACTGTAAATGAACTGGATGCATATCACGGCTTATCGAAGTACTTCTAAGTATACCGTTTACTAAAAATGAAATGCAGTTGATGTTGGCATCCCGCCACTTTCGGTTGCTCTTTCTTTTCTTTTCTTTTTGGGTGAGGTATATTGGTGTCACTTAGCCTAAACTAACGACTACCACCTTCGGTTGTTGAAGGAAGCATTCGAAGTCACCAAACGTTTCATTTCGTTGAGCCGAATAGTGTATCCATCCCAGTTACTTCCACAATTTCGAAAAGCGGCATTTCAAACAGGACGTCCATTTCAAACAGGGCGTTGAGTCGACCCATGATTTCTTTAAAAAAAAATCCCAAGACTCCACGAAATGCGAAAAACAGTTTGTTTTCGCACAATTTGGTACTACTCGGAGTACATAGCTAGCGAAACGACATGTCCACTAACTAGTTAATCAACTTCTTCTTCGTGTTTTCTTAAAATATACAACTTCCGGATTCAATGGCATCCGTGTAAATTGATCTCATCCTGTCCAAGTAGCTGTACCGTTGAATCTTCATGTGCACCGTGCTCACAACAGTACGCTCCATAGCCTAGCGCGAGGCACTGCAGTAGAACAGTCTCACGATCTACAAAAGGGATAAAAGATCAAACTAACTGATCATCGTAATTATTCCGCACAATTTGAAAGGTTTTAGTTTAAATTTGCAGCGGTCTCTACATGTACTGTAGTGAATATTTCCTGTGGTTGATGCAACATTTATTAATGTATGACTTTGGCACTCTATTACAAGAAGTTGAAAAACATCCTACAGTTATTAGCTGGGATAAGTTGAAGAGAAAAGTACACTAAGAGGGCGGAAAACCTACCTTGTACCTGCTGTGGGCTGTGGCGGATTCGCTTCTGTCATTACGCTGGCAAGGCACCAACGATTCGTTGGCAACAAGCCGAGTCCAAGGCTTGTATTAAGCATAAACACTAGAACTTCAACGTGTCTGCAGCACAAACAGTGGTCCAATGGTCCGGCTTTACGACGAACTTCAGGATCAGGAAGCTCTTCTTGTTTGACGACAAACAGCTCTGTCAAAGAGTTTTGTCCAACAAGAAGAGCTTGCAAACGCGCCCAGTAATTAAACTGATTATCGTTAGCTTTCGATCGTTTCGCTGCTTCGAAAAGCAGCGACTGCTACGGCAGTGCAGCACTGCCCGTGTTACCAAAACCTTGATGAAGTCTTCATTCGCAGCCAGAAAGAGTGTCTTCGCCATGCGGGTAATGCTGAACCAGCCGGTCTCGACAGCGCGGACAATCCACGCTCGCGAGCATCATCAAGTGGTGAGCAAAACGCACTTTCTCCCTTTCGGATCGAGCTTGAGCTGCTTTACACCCCTAGCAGAGGGTCCCAGGCCACATGAAGTCATAAACACAGCGCAGTACCTGTACGTCTGGCGTGGCATCACGACACAAGGATGGCATGACGTTAAGTGCAGCATGAATTGCTGGCAGCACGCTCCCTCCTGCTAGTCCTCTAACTAGCCCATCCGAGACTGTCATTTTCATTTTCCATTTGGAACTCCACGACACACGGCTCCAGTTCTCCATTAAGTGTACCAAGTCCAGTAGCTATGAAGATCTGCACCTTCCTCCTTGCCTTGTCTGCGAGTCTGGCATCTGTCACCTCGGGTTCACTAGTCGTAGATACGGCGCCCGAGGAGCTCCGCGCTTACGTGCTGCCCAAAAACCACGGTGAAGCTGTGAAGATCGGCGACCAAGTCTACCGGTTCTCCGTGACGGGCCCCTCTTCGGGTTATGCCTTCACTCTGCTACAGACAAGTGCACCGGAATCCACGAGCTTGGGCGTGCTTCCGCATATCCACAAGACCCACTACGAGAACTTCTACTGTACTCGTGGTCGCTTCCAGCTCTGGGCCGAGTCCTACAACTCCTCGGGCTCCGAGCAGCAGACGCGAGTGCTCACGCAAGGCGACTATGGCGCCGTGCCGCACAACACGTACCACACGTTCCAAGTTCTCGACCCGGACACGCAGATGACCGGTGTCATCCAGCCCGGCGGCTTCGAGGTGCTCTTCGTGGCGCTCCGCGACTCGTACTACAACTCCAGCACGTACTCGAACTTTGCTCCCTCACACACTAATTCGTCCGCTGGCACGAACGCAGACACCATCTCGGCGCTGGAAGAGTATGACGTGTACGCTCAACTGACGTGGGAGACTCGCCACGACACGGTGAACGGAACCGCTGGCACCGGCAACTGGCACGATGGCGCGAACGAGCTCGCAGACGACGGCCACACGCCCTTCTTCGTGGCCAAGAACTTTGCGCAGAAGTATCTCAACAACGAGAACGGCTACAAGCTGCTGGCGCCAGTGCAGAAGGGGCCCCAGAGCGGCGGCAACTTCACGATGGGCACGCTCACCATGTCGGCGCTTGCCAGCAACGAGACTGTGAACACCATCACGCCCAAGCAGCCGCTGGCGTTCCAGCTTGAAGAGGGACAGCTCCAAGTCGAGGTGGACGGCGAGACGGCGCAGCTGATCCAGGGCGACGTGCTCTTCGTGCCGGGCAACACGACCTTCAGCTACCACGCCACTGTGCCCGTGACCAAGTTCCTGTACGTGAGCGGCGGCGCCGACGGCTTCGACTACGACCTGCTACAGAACAGCGTCGAATGGGACTACGCCGCGTACCCCACGTACGCCGGCTACAGCGCTTAAACCAACGTGACTCGCCGTCTAGAGTCGACTAAAGTACATGTGAGCCGAATAACAACTTCAACTTGCTCTGAATTCGATTGAATTGCTCAATTTACTCCTAGCACACCATTCCCTGGCACAATACTGACGCAGCATGCTGAGGATCCTTTCTTGCGCCGAACGCAGAGGCACAACGTGTGCCACAGAAGGCAGAGGAAGCACGCGAATCAAATTCAGCTGGTCGACAGTGTCCGGTGATCCTGCAGGCATTCGGTTCACAGTGCTGACTATCCATCGTCCGGTCGCGTCCTATTTTCGTCCAACCGCATTATTTAGACACTTATTTCTGGGCCAATCGCAACAAAAGCTCCGTTGGACACGTCACATTTCCAAAAATACCCTACAGGTATGGAGCTCCCGAAAGTGTCGAAGGCTGCAGCATCGGCCATGGAAGCCGAACGCGGTGCAGCGCTGCGCAAGCTGCTGGTGCAGGGCGTTTTCCTATTCACGGGCGTGTTGTCCACCTGTGTGGCGCAGTTCGTGTTCTACCAGGGCGCAGGAGAACAGAAAGCCATGCTGTTACCTCTGTGCAACTATCTCGGCATGATGCTGGTGGGCCTTTTGCCGACTATAGGTGCTGCTGCAGTGGAGAAAACTGTGGAGAAGAAGGTGGAAAAGGAGAAGAAGCAGGAAAAGCCTCTGAGTCCCGAGAAACAGGTCAGCATATCGCCCGAAGACGATGTGGAGCAGCCAGAGCTCACCCCCAATCAGACTGACACGCTGACGCCTTCCAAGCGTCGCTCCATTGACTTGGAGGTCGTGGATATGGAGCTCACTCGACGATCTACCGTAGCTGAAGAGGACAACCAGAAGGAGGACCAATCGGAGGAGGAGGAGGATGTGGACAGCAGCGACGACGAGAAGAAGCCTGCACTTGGCTTTCGTGTCACGCCGTCTTCCGTCTCCTTCTCGCTGTCCACCGTACAGCTGTGTATCATTGTATCGGTGGTGCTGGACTTTGCTGGTTGCATCTTCTCCAACGTGGGGCTATCTATGGCTGGCAGCGGACTGTACCAGGTCGTGTACTCGAGCGTCATCTGCTGGTCAGCGCTCATGTCCCGCTTCATCCTTAAGAAGATCGTGTCCAAGGAGGAATGGTTCGGCATTGCTTTGGTAACTTTTGGATTAGCCTTTAGTGCGCTCGGAGAGTCTGGAAGCGGACGGGACAACACCATCGTGCTCATGGGCTGCTTCCACACGCTGGTAGGGGCTGCGTTCTACGGTGGAAACTACGTTACTGGGGAGTACACGCTCAAGCTGGCGGAGCGGCCGCACCCGAAGGAACTGTGTCTGAAGATTGGCGCAACGTGTGTTGCAGTCATCGCCGTCTACCAGATTGTCTTCGTGCTGCCTGAGTGGGATGCACTGGTGACGAAGCCTATCGCCGAGGCTACCGGCAACACGACGTACATCGTGTTTGCGCTCGTGGCCTACACGCTGTCGCAACTGGCTCATGGGCTCACCTACTTCGTGATGTTGGGATCCAGCGGCGCTGTCACTACCGGCATCATGCAGAGCCTGCGTGCGGTGTGTGTGTTCGTGATCAGTTCGATGTTGTACTGCAGCCAGCAGGAATCGCAGTGCTTCGACACCAAGCGCGGCGTTGCCACACTCATCGTTGTGAGTGGAGTCATGTTTTACTCATGGGCTAAGAGTCAGCAGGGGAAGGCTGTGCTGGCTCCGTCGTCACTGCGACGGCCAAAGAAAGACCTTAAGACCAAGATGGTCGCAGGCAAGAACTACGTCGTCTAAGTCACGACAGGGAGGGGCTGTATCCTATATTCATTAGTTCACATAGTTCATAACAATATTCCTGCTTGCTGGAGCAGTTTTGATTCTAGTCTGCTAGCAAACTCTCCGTGAGCGACTGCAACTTCTGCAGTCGTAGATTTACATCCTCTGGTGTTAAATGGGTACCAGGTCGAGGCAAAGCCTTGCTCTCCGTCGGGACTTGATCGTTGTCTAACGAGTTTGGCGTCGAGATTTCGTTGATATTCATCCGGTTGTCAGCGGCTTCGGCTCGCTCGTGAGTCAGTCTATCAATTGGTAGCTTGATGGTATTTGTTTGGGACGCGACTGTCCTTTGCTTCACGGGTAGCGCTTCCTCTGTCTGAATTGCGATGGATTCTGTAGGCGTAGACTCCACAGGCGCAGACGCCAACGCCAACTTTTTCTCCTGCTCGCGCAGAGAGCTCAAAATCGAGTTTCTCTCACGCCTCAGTCGTGCTAACTCCGAATCACGTCGACGCACTTTTTCCTCAAGACTCGCAACTCGCTCCGATTCGTGGGCGAGAAGCGCCTCTTTCTGGCGCGCGAGGTCCCTCTCGAGCTGCCGAATTCGCACTTGTTGCTTGCTATGATCGGCCTGAAGCAGCGAGTGGGCCAGACGCGCGTCCTGTATCTCTGTCTGCCAGATATCCTGCTCATGCTGCAGGCGTTCGACACTTTCAGCCTCCAGTTCCTTCTTTTGCAGCTCGAAGTCTTCCTTCTGAGTTGAAAGCTGCTCGCGTAGTCTCTGGGCTTCCAGTATAGCTTCGTCGCGGCTCACTTCAGCTGCTTCTCGCCGCTTTTCGACATCGTTCTGCGTCTCAGCCTGCTCGTTCAGGCTTCGCTGAAGCCTATCGTTTCGATGAGCCAATTCGCTGGCTTTTAACTCCCATTCTCGACGAACACTACGAACTCGATCTCGCAAGTCGTGGGCATCGCGTGCGAGCAGGCGCCGAAGACGTTCACGATCACTCAGTAAGACGGAGTTTTGTTGTACCAGCTCTGTGTGATTCAGCGATTCCAGTGCCTTTCGCTCCTTGCGCTTCTTCGTTGACTTTGACTCGCCTTCAGTCGGGTCTGTTGGCTGAGGCGAGTCAAACTGCCACACTGGCAATCCTTCGGTTTTTACTGCTGCACAGAGGTGACAGGGGCCTCTCGACTTGTTAGGTTCCAATGTTTCCACCATCTCTTCACCTTCGGTATCTTGCATCAGCACTGTTAGGGACACGGAGCTCTCAGGGATAAAGAACAGCAAGAATTCGCCCCATGTGAGCGTTGATAGCATTCCACCAGCAGATGATAGTTTGAGGATTGCAGTCTCAACATGAGACACAAGATTTGACAGCTTCTTTGGTCCTCCAACAGCACTAAGAACTCCAGGATCTCCTTGCCTTAGAGCTTGAACCAGAACCTGTGATCGTACAAGGCCAGTGTCATACGGATCAAGACGATGAAACAGGTTCCGCAGTGCTGTCTCTGTTGCTGGTCTCAACATTTTCCCCTCTGAAGGTGGACGCAGCACCACGTTTGAAATATCACCGCTGTTCTCATTTTCTGCCTCGTTATCGTGCATTCGCTTGTTGTGCATATTCTCCAAGCGATGCGCCCACACTCTTCGTTCAGCCTCCAATGCGGCTTCACTGTTGCGCAACCTCGTCTCTCGATGCGTCACTAGCGTAGCTGCAAGCTCAACCCGCTCTTTAGCCAGCACCAGCCTCCTTTCCAGCGCTTCCAGCCTCGCGGACCCATGGTGCACTTGTTCCACCTTGTCGCGAACAAGGCCACCTGTGAACCGAACCACAGTTTCAGCTAAATGCCGAAGTTTCTCCCGCTCCAGAGCCAATCCTCGCACTGCCTGCACGGCCTTGGTGTTAGCCTGTGCTCGCTGGTCTTGAGCTTGGCGCGTAGCTACCACTTCCAGATCGCGCTGAGCTCCATAATCTGCAGCTCGCTGCTGCCACATTTCCACTTCCTCTTCGCAGCGCGAAAGCTCTTCGCTGATCTGAACTTCTTGCTGTCGGTACTCACTGATTAGAGCCTCATTGGCGAGCTCGCTTGATTGTGCCTGAACCATGAGCGCCACGCACTTTTCACGCCAAACAGCTAGTAGCCGAGTGTACGTGGCTGCAGCAGCTTCCACTGTCGGGGCAACACCATAGCCGCTATTAGTCGCTAAAGTCAACTGTGAGCCTCCGTTGCGTTCGCCAAATCGAGCAAGCGCATTCCTCATAGTTTTGTCGTGCACCGCTAATATGGCTTCGAGCGCCTCCACACGACTTTGCAGCAGCGTTTCCCTTGTGCTTGAATCTACGACAGTCTCACTGCGATCATTGCGTGCTTTACTGACAGGCTGGTAGGGAGTACGCTCATGGTCTCTTTCGACGAAGTAGTTTGTGTACTCCGGTCGATTACCGCGGTCCCGCTGATCCGGTATCCTCGTTTGAATGGACACAGCATGTTTCACAGGCGATAGCCTTGAATGTACCGTTGGCGCGGTCGTCGATGCTAATACCAATGGCGATGGTAACCTTCCCATAGAATCAGACACGAGAACTTCCACCCTGTCATCCTTCTTGTCTTCTTCTCGACCCTCCTTCTGTGCATCTCCAGTCACTCTTAACGTTGTCGTCATTAATGGCATCGGTTCCCCTTTACTGTTTTTCTGAAGCCTCTCCGGTGTCAAGAGTCTCGTCGGCGAAGGCGCTGGCGACGCTGTTCGTGCATCCACTGGTGTCGTAAGCTGCAATTTAGCATATAACCTCTCGACTGCTGTAACCTCTTGCCCATCCAGTGACTGTAGCAGTGGCAGCATGGCCAGCGTCTCGCGCCGGTACGTCGTTGCGTCCGCGATCGGATTCCCGTCCAGCGACAGGTGGCGGAGCTGCGCTAGTGACTGCAGGAAGCGCAGTTCACTCACGAGCGCCACCCTATTCCCCCCAACATCCAGCGTCTGAAGCTTGTTACATCCACGGAGCGGCCGTAGCGACTCCAGCGCGTTGGATCGCAGCCGTAGCAGCTTCAGATCTGGCAGCCAGTCGCTCAGCTCTTCCGGCAGTGCGCGCAGGCGGTTTCCGCCCAGATCCAGTTGCGTTAGCGAGCGAGGTAGCAGCTGCAGGTGGCGCACATCGCGCAGCGCATTGTTAGACAGGTTGAGGCTCTGCAACGCCGGGTAGTCCGCCGCGATCTGCGCCGCCAGCTCCGGCGTCAGCGTCTGCAGCGGCATCCGTCAGTGCGTTATTATGTGCGTATTTTCTATTGGCTGAAAATCAATTTTTATTGACGCATGACCCATTAGTTATCGGAGCTCCCGACAACGCAGGGGGACGTCACCCCAAGGACCTGATCAAGCGCTTAATTATGCGCGAGCGCGCGGGTAGCGGCGGATCCCGTTCATCGGACACGGACCCACGCGAGGAGATGGAGGAGATGCTGGAGGTGCGTCTGAATGGGGGCAGCAATGGCAGCAGCAAGATGCTCCTGCCCGTGGCCTCCTCCCGCTTTAAGCACGACGATGACGACAATGACAAGCAAGGCAAGTGGAGAAGACAAGGCAACGCTACTCATTGGCTGAAGAGAGTGCACTCCGCCACGCTCTCCCGACTTCGAGTGGCACCCGGACGCCCCCGCTCCATGTGGGCGTGCGTACTGTTGCTAAGTGTACTGGCGATTCTCGTGATAGGCGGCTCGGCGCTGCTGGCGCTGGAGGTGGCGGGTCGCTTACGGTTCAGCGGGTATTTTGTACCGCAACGGGGGCATAACGGACAGCTCGGCTTTTACCATGAAATGGACGTTGACATGCAGGCTCTAAAGGACACTACCGGTAGACCCGAGGGAAAATTATTTCCGGCGTCGTCACTAAACCCGAGAGAGGTGAAGGCTTGGGTGGCTGAACGCAGGAAACGCACCAATGGACGCAAGTTTTTAGTGGGGTGCACCTCGCATTGGAAAGGCTACGTGCTGCGGTCGTTCCTGTCGCTCTTTGAGGAGCTTAAAACGGAGCATGGGTGGGAAGATCTTGACACGTCCAAGAATCCGATGAAAGTGATTTACGACATGGACAAGAAACGAGCTCCGAGCGTCCTGCTCTTCTGTTTAAACTCGTTCTACTACCCCATGGCGCAACTGCAAGAATACAGTGCCTACTTCCACGAACTGCGCGCTCTGGGCACGATTATTGCGGTGTGGAACGACGACCTGCACTACTATGACCAGTTCAATCCTATTGTATTGCGCGACGAGATTCTCACGAAAATTGATGTCATGGTGGGCACCTACACGTACTTCATGGACGATTACTTTGCCAAGATTACGGGCTCGGTGAACGAGCGTGATCTCCCCCTGACGGTTTGGCTGCCGCACTCGTCAGGTCCGGATTTTGTGAACGCTTCGTTCAATGAGTACCCGATTAACAAGATTATTCTGTCTGGCAAGCTTGGATCAAACTGGTACCCGCTGCGCCATTGGCTGGGCATCTACCAGCAGGACCACCGAGATATCATGGACTTGTATCAGCACTCCGGCTATTACGTGGCTGACAACCAGTCCGCCATCTACGCCTCTTACCTGCGTTCATACCGCACAGGCATCACGACGACGCTGATTTTTCAGTACGTCATTGCGAAGATCTTCGAGATCCCTTCAACGGGTGCGCTGCTTGCTGTAAATCGCGATGTGGCGCCGTTGCTTGCTGCACTGGGGATGAATGAGGGCGAGCACTACGTGGGATTTGATCGGCGAGACCCCGACGCGATCGTTTGGTGGGTAAACGACCCACGCAACTGGCCGGAGATCGACCGGATCCGTCGTGCTGGCATGGAGCTCGTTCGGGAGCGGCATCTTGTAACGAACCGTGTGAAGGCGCTGGATTTGTTCATGATGGAGGGTGAAACTGTGTACCAGAACCCGCCAACACTACATCTGTCAAGCCCATGTCCGTCTAAAGCACTGCCAGACGAACACGAATGCCAGACACGATTCGATCGCGAGTCGTTCTACAAGTGTGACCGCTGGTTCTGCGGCGCGCACTTGATCCTGCCGCTCTGGAACTAGACGTAGTAGATGCTAGATAACAACCCCGTGTGATTAATAAGCACTGCATACAACCACAGTGCATTGTGCACAGTGCAACTTACACTTCAACTTGGGCAGCAAATCACTTTCGACCAATGTATAAGATCCGATGAAAGGACTATCCACCAATCACACGTCAGCACTTCTGTCTTGCGGTTTGTATTCAACAAGAGTGAAGTTCCCTCGAAGGAGGAATTCCTGCATCCCCATTGCGCGCGTCTGATTCCGCATCGACCGGAAGAGACTCGACGGCCATGCACGTCGAGTTCGTGGCCGGACTGGAGGTGACGTATGGCAACGCGCTGGCGGCAGGCGGCGGCTTCCACCGTGTGACGACCGCCGAGGGCGAAGCGGCCGAGGTGTCGCCCCACACGTATCTCTGGTACAAGCTCTCGTCGGAGGCGCCTACTCAGAATCAGAAGGCGTCCCCTACAGCTGCATCTGATTCTGCGCCGCTGGCTATCACACAGCTACGTATTGGGGACGAGCAACCACCGAGCGGCCAGGAAGGCGTGTGGTCGAAGCTAGACAAGTCCGTAGACCGCCAGAAGGGTCGCTTCCTATGGTTTCAGGCCTCACAGTTCCAGGTCCCGACGTCGCCCTCAGCGCAGGCCAAGAAGCCCATGCCACTCAAGGAGATCAGAGTGGTTAGGGATCTTAAAGACGTCCCTGAAGGCTTTGAGAGCCTCGACGAGCCGCTGCTCAGTGCTGACGAAGCGGGCAGTACGTATTAGTATTGTGTCATTTGTAGTAGTTTTATAATATGTGGGGGATACTAATTGTGGTCATTATTAACAGGTGAGATGCGTACGTATTTGTGCTTTCGAAGACTGAGCACCGAGGATTTTACAGGGTCCAAGTGGTCTATCTTGAACCAGAAGGCAGGCAACTGGATCGACGTCAAGGACATGTCGTCCAATAAGTGGAGTGTGGCGCAGATCTTGCAGCACTCTGCGTCCGAGATCCGCGTGCATATCCCGACGTGGAAGAAGGGAAGAGATGAGTTTTTGTCGCGCTCTACGTGCCGCAATAGAGTGGCCAAGCTGGGGACACATACGAATGTGTACATGTCCCCCGCGTACCCGTTCCCGAGGAAGCAAGGCAGCATGTGGAATGCCAATATGAAGGATCTACAGCAGGCCCGCGAACAGTTCGACAAGTACTTCTATGACCGAGAGAAGCAGAAAACATACTTGCCGCGGTACCTCATTCCGTTCATCGAGAGGTCGCTTTTGTGCACATTTCTGTCGAGTGATCTTGCTGACGAGATGAATGCGTTCCATCAGCATGTGCTGAAGAACGTCGTCGCGTGCATGCTCGGCAACGATGCGGGAAGTGTGATGGTATACATGTTGTCGCTGCTCCGAATGATCCTCAATGGCCACAGCTCGTGTATGTTCTTCTATATCAAGTACCCTGGGAGCTACACGGCGACAAAGTATCAACGTCTGGTGTACACATCGTATCTCGTGAGCCCAGATGCACTAGCTGCAATTCCGACTCGCCACCCATGCCGCTCCTTTTACTTCATCGACAATGTCGACCTATTTGTTCAAGCAGGAGGCTTTCGGCTTATTCTTCAGCGACTTGCGGATACGGATATTACGCTGACAGAAGTGCTGCTTTACTGCACGCTTCTGAACGAAGCGAAGCCTTGCCTCGCGCAACAAAAACGACGCCGCAGTTCATCGTCGGCTCGTCGGCGCTCAACAACGGACGTCCAAATCGAAGATTTCTTTCGAGAGTTTTTGAATGCTACTTTTTCGCGGCTGAGGCGTATGAGTGGAGAAGAGCTAAAGGACGATGATGGACTCATTGATCATATTGTGAGTGTGTTGGATCTACTCTGCCGAGACGGGCTATTACTTGGCCACAATGCAGAATCAGATATCGATGAGGCGACAGCCAGTGATGTTTCCAGTTCGACTTGTGATGTGGAATTTGCTGAAGCAATTGAGGTCTTTCATTTGGACCTCTCGAAAAAGTTTATCTGCTGCCCGTATTTATCGCAACGTCTGCTGGGCATTTCCCGCATCAACGACTTAATTTCGATGGCTCAGCGAAAGGATACTCTGCAAAGGAAGGCGAGCTTAAGTTTACGGCGAACTTCATCGTCCGTCAGTACTACGTCATCCTTAAGTGCGAGTACTTCGAGTGCAAATTTATCTTCGTCTACTGGAGAACAACCCGTAACGAAGTGGTTGCGGACGAAATACATTGTGGAGTGGCTGACGGCTTCCGGGATTTTGGAAGTAATACTGGGCGATCGCGAGAGCAGTGCGAAGTACTCTCTTCAAGAGGGAACACACTTGGAAATCCTTAAGCGGTCCAAAAAAATGTTTGGATTTGTCGCGGCTCACGGTCTCTTGACGGAGAAACACATCGTGCTGATGTGGAAAACGGCACTTAGTCAGCTTCGCTCAGGCAGAAAAACCGTATTCGACATTTTGATCGCACTATGTGGCGTGGTTTCAGCCGAGCTGATGGATGTTGTCGTAATGCTTCTCACGCAAGTTCCGTTGGGTGACTACGATGAGCTCGTTGTCAATTTTATCAAGCGTGTTATCATGATCGCGTCCAAACTCGTTGTTGAAGCTGAGACGGGCGGGTTTAAAATGTCGCTAACGTCACTTGTAAGTGCTGCGTCCGGGTCAAGAAATAAACCCAGTCCAAGTGCTCAAAAAGATATCGAGATACTTAACAAGGTGGTGAGCTTGTGCTGCACTTTGTACTGGAACGCAATCCTTCAAACTGAAGCACCCAACGAAGATAGAGCACCAGGACTTCGTGGGTCTATGCGAGCAGAAGTAGAGGCAGCACTTGCCGACTCGCTGAACCAAGTACAAAAGCTGTGGATTTCCGCCGGTTCATCATCATCCACGTCGGGAAAAGAGCAGCAACAGCTTTTGAGTGATTATCTGCGCAAGTGTGCAGAGAACATTAAATCTGGAATGCTGGTCGAGACATCTATGAGTTTGATCCAGAGGATCGTGGATGGCTACGGTGGAAGTTCTTCTTCTTTGGCTGCATCGCTAACAAGAGCGAACTCTCCTCCTACGACGTCTAACGAGCTACTGAAAGAGCTGAACAGTGTTCACAATATCGTGTCAGTGGTCGTCGAGGCAATTAAAAACTACGTTGCCCAGTGTGATGGCAAGAACCGATCACAAAGCGTGCATCTCGTTGCCATCAAGAAGCGTTTGGCATTCCTCGGGTACATTGTGACGAAGTCCGACCTCAAGCTGCCATTCGAAGCTGTATGTCTGTTGTGGCGGTGCTTTAGCGGCCCAGAGAGCACGATGGAAGAACGCAAGGTATTTTTTGCGTGGTTTACGACGGTCATTCCAGATCCGAACAATTTCGTACATCGAGCGTATTCGGGCCACACGGGCTTTTCAGAGTCTGTAGTGGGTGAAATCTTCCAGTCTTTGATTAAGTCGACAAATCAGCAAGGAAGTGCTTCTCCGATCAGTTTGGACATGGACACGATGGGCAAGGAGGCGTTTTGGGCGTTAGAGCGATTGTTTCGGTTTGTCAACACAAGTTCGCGACGAATCGCTTCTACTGGGGTGGTTGGTAGCACCCCGCCACGCAGCGTGTTGAACAACAGGGAGGATATCGAGCTTTTTGTCGTTGAAGCCATGGATCTGCAGGGCCTTGAGACATTGTACGAAGTGGCTTTGCGTGCAGAAAGCGACGATGTGAATGAACAAGCGACCAATTATCTCATCTACCTGCAACTTCATGTCGGCTCAAAACTTGTTCGACGCGAGGTATGGGCAGATTTTGTGGAGAGGTGTCTCTGGAAACTAAAGGAAAAGGCAAAGACGACGATTGATTCTTCGAAAACTCGAGAGGTTCTTCGTCTGTTGGTTCTGCTGAGTACCTTTCTCCACCAATCCGTCATCCAGGCACATGATGGTGTTGCAAGCGGAGGAACCTTTGACGGTCCAGAGGAGCTGACTGTTTACGTTCGAACCCAAGGTGGTCGTGTTGCAGCGCCATTTCGGTATCATTTAAGGCGCACATCGCTTGTTTCGGAGTTGCGTGATCGAATCGCCAAGGATACAGGCCACCCAGCTGACCGCGTTCGCATCGTAAACTCGGCAAAGACGAAATTGACGGCGCAAGGGCATGGCAAATTCACGCTTGAAAAAGCGCGTGTTTTCAACTCACCCCCTGGCTCTTCACGGTCATCTTCAGGACGCCAGTCGATAACACAAACAGCACCAGCTCCTTTCCGTAGGGATACCAAGCATGTCAGTTACGTTGAGGCGATTCTGCTGTCAAAAGTGGAGAGTGATACCAGTGGCCACACCAACCGCAGTATCTTAGACTTTCATGGAGCAGCTGGGGTTGCTGCTGCAGCCGCTGCAGGCGTCGGCGGTACAGGAAACCATAGTAGTCCTGAAAGTGACTGGCATGCGATTAAAACGGAGATATCTGGGAATAATACCTGGGTAGAACTTCTGTTTAAGCTGCTTTCGTACAATGGTGAAATTGCGGAGGAAGCCTGGAAGGTGCTGAAGTTGCTCACCACGGACGAAGAGATGGAAAAACAAACACGCACACTGAATGGTGTGCTAGCGATTGATGGATCTATTCGCAAGAAAACGAGCTCATTCGAATGGGATACGTTTCTGGATTCCAAATGTCCTCCGAAACTATTGTATCAGCTTGAGTTGGTAGAAAATTTTGCGCTTTGTGGAGATGGGCGCAATGATGACGATGATGACGATGATGACGGAGATAATCGGGTGCCAACAGGCACTGCTAGCGTTGCAGGGGTTGATGGTTTGATCGGTACGATGAATACGTGGAGTGTTTCCTTTATTGAGCTTGGTGGTCGAGCGCAGCTTGAGAATTTTGTGCTATCATGGAGTCCGCGTCAGTTGCTTGCCCAGGGTATGCTGTCTGTCATGTGCTTATCGAAACTTCTAAAGCTGCTTCGTCATTTCGTAATTGTGGAGTCCAAATTGGCGGAAGAAAATGGAGATACGTTCGAAGGGAACACTAAGCCGTTGATTCATCAGTTATTGGAAACATTAAACAGCCTTCAAAGTATCGACGCTGCTCCAGCTACTTTGGTCAGTCAGGCGTTGGAACGCCAACCTTCAGTGAGTGGAGAAAATCAGCTGAGCACTTCGCAACCACTTTCTCTAACAATATACGTTCGGCCACAAGTCGAAGACCCAGACAACATCGACAGTATTCCAAGCGATGCATACTTGATGACCCGGTTGCTATCTTGTATGGCTACATGTACTCTTGTGGCAAATCAAGGTGCACTCGTTCTACTGGAGAGTTTTCCAGGTCACGGTGAAATCATTCTGCAGTGTCTCGTCGGCAGCCAATTTAAGCCTGTTCGGCTGGAGGCTGCTAATGCAATCGCTGCACTGTCAACCACGAGAAATCTGCTTCAAGAAGACCGTGTCGCGTGCTGCAACTATTTTTTGCAATTATTGGGCGAGTACTCGGGGGCCGTGAATAACGAGGAATACTACAATGTGTTCACTCTCCTCGTCACGAGCGCTGAGGATTTGACTAAGTTCGCGATACTCCCGTCCTGCCGGACTCTTTGTCGTCGGATTAAGGCTTTCGAGATTAAAGATGACGTATTAAGCGCTTCGGTTGGTAAGCCGCTTACTTCTAGAAAAATTGCCGCGGAAGGAAGTCGGGGCTGGGGACCGGCTGGACCTGTACCGAGGAACCAGGTCCTTTCATCTGCTCCCGATTCACTTCTAGAAGGACAGCTATCAACGCTTCTTGCTATCGTTAAGCGTATCCCGGCTATATTAGCGGATGGCGTTCTTGATGTGCCGTGTGATGGACGCAGTTTGCGCGAAGTTGTGTCACCTACGCTTCACGAAAAAGAAGGAATTATAAACGAGCTATTTCACGCATGTCTCTTTGCTACACCAGACAAGCAAACAAGTGGAGAAAACGAGGAAAGTGGAAACAAGGTTGTTGATATTCTGGCAACTTCTTCGTCACAGTATTATCTTCGACAGCCGAAGTGCCGCAGTGACTCGTGCCGAAGAGTTGCCTTTGACCTCCTTACCGAGCTCTCGGTTGATAACACCGATGGACTCCGTTTTTTGCTGACGCAAATGGCTAATCAGCACACTCTGGAACGCCCTCCAGAACCGTCGGTTGTAACCTCGACGGTCTCGACGTCAAAGCGTAAGAGCTCGAAGTCATCGAAGGATCAGTTGCTTCAGCGAGGTAAATACGTGGGTCTCAAGAACCTTGGCTGCACGTGCTACCTAAACTCTACGTTGCAAAGCTTCTTCATGATACCGCGCTTCCGTCGACAAGTTTTGAGGCTTCAAACAAGTGGGAACAGCAGCGAGAAATTGGAAGCAAAAAGTCTTACATATGAGCTCCAGTCGCTGTTTGCTCACCTGGAGGGAAGTGCAAAACCCTATTACAACCCACGCCCATTTACTCGTGCAATGAAGACGTGGGACGGTGAAACTGTGGATGTGAATATCCAGCAGGATGCTAGCGAGTTCCTCACATCATTCTTCCAGCAAATCGAGTCGGAAATGAACGGTATCAGTGCTGGAAATGGTGATCACTATACCAGTGATGAAAACATCCTGAACACATTTTTCGGTGGCGAGTTTAGCAATGAGCTAGTCGCTGAGGGTGATCGGTACAGTGAACGTTTCGAGCCATTTCACTTCATCTCTGTACCCGTCCGTGACCGGAAGAACCTAAAGGAGTCGCTGGATGGATGGGTGGAAGGTGAAAAGGTAAGCTACGCTTGGGAAAAGGGCAATGGGTCGAAAATTGACGGAGATGATACTGGAAATGGCGAAGAGGAAGAAAAGGTGAAGCTGGAAACACGCAAGCGTATCTCTATTTCGAAGCTGCCTGCCTACCTGATTATTCACTTGAAGCGATTTGAGTTCGACTTTGAGAAGATGCAGCAAATTAAGCTCCACGATCGTTTCGAGTTTCCTACCGAGCTGGACATGTACCCCTACACCAAGGAAGGCCAGCAAGAGAAGCGAAAGAGGTCCTCATCAACGGCAGATAATGGGGCCACTGGTCACGACGTTCGGTTGAGTACGTCTTCAGACAGCGCAGATGATGGCAGAATGACTGCTCCAGAGTACTCTCAGTACGAATTAGCGGGGACTGTTGTGCACCTTGGTACGGCGAATTCTGGGCATTACTATTCGTTTTTGAGGGACCAGCAAATACCACGTGACAAGAACCAATGGTACGAGTTTAACGACACGTTAGTGACCCCGTTCGACCCAGCTCATATTCCAGACGAGTGTTTTGGTGGCGAAGAATCGATACGTGCCCGCCATGGTTCAGCCAGCGGGTCATTGACGCTGGAAGATGGTTCTCCGGTGCCAGCTAAGATGAAGAACCGCAGCAGCTTCATGCTGTTCTACGCTAGAGTTTCTCCCGAACTTCGTGTTGTCACTGACGAGGATGCTCCTTGTATCAGTTTCCCTAGTGCAGTTCTTGTGGCAGCGTTTTGTTCCCGATTAAAGCGGCGATCATCTGCCAGGTTGGTGCATTTGCGTAGTTTGGCTCAAGTGATTGCGCCGGACCCAATTCGCAAGCTGATTGCGATGGAGAACCGCTTGTTCTGGCGGAAAAGGTATTTGTACGACACGCGGTGCCTGAAGTTCACCTACAACCTGTTGCGTTCTTGCTTAGTGGGTCTAGAAAACGCCAAGAGCATGGCCGTGATGCCGCGTTTCGAACCGGTGGAGGTGCAGTTCGAGGCCTTGCAAGTTGCAACCAAGTTCGTTTTCGGCACACTGTGGCAAGGCGGTGATGTGAGCAAGGTCTTGGAATGGCGTCTTATTCTTCAAGCCCTCTACCATTCTGACATTGGGGGCTGTCGCTGGTTCCTCTCGACTATGGAGGCGAACGAGGCGCTTCTTTTGGAGTTGCTAGTGTTTAATGAGCATCGTGAAGTTCGTGAATTAATGGCAAACGTGATCTCCGAGGCGATTGTAACTACGTCAAACACGGAGTTTGAAGAAGAGGCCGAGGAAGGCTCTCAACGCCCTTCAGTCGATGGGAAGAAGCAGCTACCAGCGTCATTCGAGTTCATGTTTTTCCTGATCCAGCTGATGCCAGCGTTGCTCTCGGTACCTGTCCACCAGCATCGTCAATACTTCCTCACGATGTACGACTTTGTACAGACAGGACGCAACGAAGGGTCTTTCCTGGTGGTGAACAGCGTGGTGGGTGCGATTGTGTCGCTGCTTACTGGCCTCGGAAGTACACAACCGTTGCTCCAGTTGCAGCTGAAAAAGCACAAGTCGAAGCAAATTCTAAAACGCATTGACCTTAGCGTCACTATTTTGAGGCTGTTGTCGGTGCTAATTCGCTGCAGCTTGCCTCCTGCGATGGATGTCGCGTCGGATGCTGAGCACCCTCTGATTCTACCTGCGAATATGGCTCAAGAACATGTGGATCTCACGCCGGCAGACCATGACGTGCTTCTCAACGAGCGCTTCATTACCCTGCTGACGCAGCGTGCGAACCACTACACCAAAGAGACAAAACCGTTGGAACAAATTGTAAGTCATTTGTGCTGGGAGAGTCGACGAGTCACTTCGGCGTTCCTAGACACGATTATGCACGGGATCGAAGTGGAAGACCACCACGATGTCAAGCCGTATTTCCGGACAATGAACTCGCTTCTCAAGATCCGTGACTCTCTTGCTGTTGAGCGTCTCACTGACGGTCTCACCAAGCTGGTTGCCGTGATGGCATCGCAGCAGCGGTACTATAAGGCCACAGAGACTTCACTTGACATGCTTGCACGGCTCGCTAAACGCCACAGTGGTGTGATGCAGTGGCTGCGAGACAACCGCCAGAGCTGCTTGTGGATGGAGAAGTGGCTAAAAGCTCATCGAGGTGTAGAGGGATATCTCCAGCAGCACAAGACTGTTTTGGTGAAGCCTAACAGTACATCCTCGTGGGTGAACGTGAGTGCGACAAGCTCAGGGCTCATCAAGGCAATTGACCGCTCTATCTCGAAATTGTTGCCGCGTATCAGCAGCATTTTAGACCCGGTAGCTGTTGCGGAGACGTTCTACGACAGTGACGACAACCCGCAACGACTTGTTGGCAAGCGCGTTCGCGTGAAGTGGGCCAAGGACAAGTGGTACGAAGGCACTGTGCAACAGTTCAACGAGGACACGTACGAGCACTTCGTGGCGTACGATGACGGTGACAAGCGGTCGTATCACATGTCCGAGAAGCTCTTTTACGTTGTAGACCTGACGCCTTCGCCCAAGCCTCGCAAGAAAAAACACCAGCAACAAGCTTGAGCGGCTGTGATCGGGCAGTGTAACTAGCTCCTTAAATGCATGGCACTATGAAAAGTTGGCCATCCTCTTGTGTGGTTGCTACTGACACTTGTGTCTGTCAATGAAGTGCTGTTTGTTTGAAAACGGTACGTGCATTTATCATGGTGGATACTAAGTTAATGCGATGCATGCAGTCCATTTTTGTCGTCCAAGCCGCAACGGCTAGGATGCCCCAGATTGATCACGGCAGAAATAGGACTAACACGTGTGGCCATTACTCTTCAAGCTCTACTACCACCGTGAAAGGTCCACCATGACAATTAACCCGCCAAAATGTGCCGTGAACATGGAGCAGCGGCTCGCAGCACTGCGACGCGACCAAGAAATCGACGGTCTGAGGGTCTACCTCATCAAGTACAACCTCTTCCCGCGAAACCGAGACCCACACAACTCGCCCATTCGACTGGAAGAGTTGAAAGAGTTAGTTAAGCACTGGAAGCTCCATCGACAGCGTGGGTTTTGGCGTGACCACCCGGATAAAGACGACCTAGTTCGTGCCTTGCTGCAGCATATTAAAAGCGAGGAAGCGAACAAGAAACGACGGCAGGATGCACAGGACAAGTATCGAAGCAAAGCATTGAGTGGCGCCGATGATGGAAGTCCTGGCAAGCTTCGCGACCTCACTACGTTCTTTGGAGGTGGCAACGCGAATGGAGATGGAGAAGGAGATCCGAATGGCGATATGAGCCGAGAGCAAGTTGTTGCTGTAGCAAAGAAGAAAAACTTCGGTGGTGACTTATTCTACCAGCGCGGGGACTATGACGAAGGCCTGATTTACTTGTCCCGAGTTGACAGGTCCCGTTTCCAGTCTGAAAGTCACAACCCCTGCCAGGATCTCCTCACAACATCGGCATCAGCACCTACTCCTCTGAATCGGCTACTTCTGGCTCCTGATGCGAGTAGCAAGCACAAGAGCGCTTCCTCCAACGAGAAAGAAGCCGAGAGAGAGATGAACCAGATGCCGTCAGTATTGCTGACACCGATTCCTGCCGGCGCAGTCAACACAACACTTCTGACTAAGGACATGAAACTCAAGTCTGTCGAGGGTATCTACAGCATTTCGTGTCATGCGGGATATGAGGCCCAAGTGCTGCGCGAAGGTGCCCTCGCAACACTCTCCAGCGTGCTCAAGCAGGACGATCCAGCCATTCGACTGTACGCCATCACGGCGATCCTGAACCTCACTCACTATGTCCCTGTGCCTCTTTCGCCTCTGGCTACTCCGATGAAGAAGGCTCAAACTCAGGCATCTTCTTCATCGCTGCTGGCCTTGGCTCCTCCGCAAGCAACAAGAGATCTGTACACAAAAATGATGGATGAAGGTGTTATCGCGACACTCCTAGATCTCGTTCATACTCAGCATCCAACTGTCAAGGCGTTGTGTGCCCGTGCCCTGCTACGCTTCACAATTGATGAAGCTCACCACTTCGCCATGGTACATGAGGGCGTTGTGCCCGCGCTTTCTCAGATTATGGCAACTGTGAGTTCGACTATGACGTCGCCACTGGCTGCACCGAATGACGTGAAGCTTCTCTGTGTTCTAGCACTTGTCAATCTGTCCGGGATACCTCGTGCTGTCACGTGTGATGCGCTGCTGGGCACAATTGTCGTGCTGGCCAGACATGGAGACACTGCGACCCGGAAAATCTGCACTCAAGCACTGCTCAACCTCTCCATTATGCCTACAACTCGCGGGGTAGTCGTGGATGAAGGTATTGTAGGTGCTTTGGAAGTGTTGACTGCAGTAGCGATGAAGCCGCTTCAACTCACCCTCTTGGAGACGATCACGTGCGCAGTCTGCAACTTGTCTGCTGTGAAGACCAACCAAGACGCACTGACAAAGAACAACGCGTTAAATATCTTGTCGGATATCCTCTCTAGCGTTAGTGCAGAGCTTCGACAGATGCAGAATGCTGTCAAGACTGATACCGACAGCACTGAAGGAGAGGCTGTTGCGACTTCAATTTTGTGCACAGTTCGCAAGAACTGCGTTGATGCCATTGCCATGCTCTGCTGTAATCCAAGGATTCAAGTGCGCATACGCAATGCCGGGTTCATTCCGAAGCTTCTCAATATTCTTCGTCGCGGTGAATATGACGACCAAGATGATACTTACAGTGACGACGAGGCTGTTTCTCTGGGGTTTCAAAGAGCAAGTATTGATTCTGAGACCGAGAAGTTCATTGTCGTAGCCCTCGCAAATCTGGCGTTGGACGATCGTTGCCGCCCCACACTCGTGCAGGACGGAGCTGTCCCGATCTTCCTTGGGTTACTACGTGCACCAGATGCACCAGTTGCAGTTGATCCCCAGACTGAAGATGCTCCAGACAGTCAAAAAGGAACCTGCGCTGTTGACTTACTACTCAAGTTGGACTGCGTAACAGCTTTAAGCAATCTGCTGCTTCACCCTGCCAATTTCCAGTCATTAGTAGACGCTGGCGTGGTTCCTGCTTTTCTGGATCTCATCCGTAACGAGGAGAAAACCGCTAGCAGCAGCAGCAAGGAGATCCAGAAAGCTTGCGTGTATGCTATGTTGGGTCTTGCAAAGGACCCAGGTATGAAGACGCGGCTTGCTGAAGCCACTCAGACTCATGTCGATGGGAAGCCAAGCAGTGACCAGATCGGCGCCATCCCGACAATGCTGGCGTTTGCATCGAGAAATCTGGCTAACGCTGAGCTCTGCGGGGTCTGCATTAGCTTTTTGCACCACTTGTCATCGCGAGCAGTGAACCACGAGTTACTTTTCTACGAGGGTTCAGTGGGTCTACTCGTGCGAGTGCTACAGAAGCCGAGCTCAGCAGAAGCTCCAGCCACGATATACGCGCTCTGGTTGGACTGCTTAGCTACATTAGCTCATCTCGCGTCCTATGAAGCTAGACGGTCTTTACTTCTCGACGATGGAGTACTTGACGCTATCCAGCACTTTTTAATCGTCTCCGCTGCGGACCAGCGACCACGCGATGCACTGACGGACCGAAGTATTATCAAGGCTCAGTATGCTGCGTCTCAAATTGTCTACAAGATGCAGGAGCTCTGCAGTGGAATGTCTGTGCGACCAGGTGCTGGCCCAGGGCCAGTGGATGCGCCCGCTTTTTTCGCGTGTTTGCTGCTCCTGGCTACTCAGTCAGCAGCCAAGAACTCTCGATTATCCAAGTCCACAGTCGCTCTGCAGCAGCGAACTGCACGTCGAACTGCACTTACGATAGCAAAGGTGGCGTTGGTTGTGCCTCATGGCCCGAGGATTTTGGCCGAACATGCTGATATTCCGCCAGCTTTGAATATGGTCATGCGTACGGGTATTCACGAGGCACAAGTGTGCGCAGCAATTGCACTGTGTAACTTGGCAGCTGAGCGACTGACCCCTGCTAAAGGCAAGCCGCTTCCACGTGTGTGGCGTGACGCGACTGTGGATGACTTCATTGTCATTACGCTGCTGCGAGTAAACAGCCCCCAGACCAAGGGTATCTGCGCCAAGGCTCTGTTCAACCTACTTACGCACGAAGACGCGCGCGATAAACTCATGCGGGATGGAGTTCTGTACGCGTTGCTCAAGCTGGCTCGCCTTGAAAGTGATTCCATCCGTGATCTGGCCCTCCGTGCCCTGTACAATATTTCTCTGGATCCTAAGAAGATACCACAACTGCTGGAGATGGAACTCGTGCGAGTACTAGCGAAGATGTACCAAGCGGAGTTAAACAAGACGATGAAGCGCCTCATGATCGGTATTTTCAGCAACCTCTCGAGCGCTTCCTGCACTCTTACTAGCAAGGCTACCTCCAATGACGATGGTACTGAAGTTGTATCTACAAGAAATGTCGAGCTGCAAATGCTTCAGGAGGGAGTGCTGGGTGTTCTAAAGAACCTGGCGAAAGTGCGCGACCCAGAGATGAAACTCTACGTCGCTAACGTGCTGTACAACCTGTCGTGTGCTACAGACGCCCGCGTTGCGGAGATTCTAGTCCACGATGAAATCAACGTGCTGGGGGTTTTGGTGGCCGGACTCAAGTCGGAAAGCAGAGATGTGAGGAAGTATGCGGCTAGAACGCTGGCTAACCTCAGTGCGTCTTCTGTCGCTGTTCAAGTTATGACGAACGACGCTGCTTCAGCCGTGGTGGGCGTCATAAATGACACGATGAAAGGTGAGAAAGTCAAGACAGGGTCAACACCTACGGGCGCTACAACTATCTGCGTCGAAACCAATTGCGCCTGTGTGTTTACGCTCCGCAACCTCTTCTCGCTTGAATTGAACCAGCGTAAATTGATTTCATGCAATGGCCTGCCGACTCTCGCAGCACTCCTCACGAGCCCCGCAATGGCTACCGAAGCTTCAACTTTACGTGTAGCTACCGACATGATTTGCTCGCTCGCTAAACTCAACGTTGGGTCTAGTGGGGGCCCCAAAATGAATACCGGAGAGATTTCATACGAAGAACGGCTCGTGAAGGATGGAATTGTTCGTGCGCTAGTGGCTATCGCGAAAGGAGCTATGGACGGATCAGCTACCCGAGCTGAAGAGAATGCAGCGTGTATGAACATCGTTACGTCTTTGAGCAGCTTATCCACTCACCAACGGTGTCAGGATGGCATGTTGCGCGATGGAGCTTTGGACGCACTCGCTGTGCTTTGTGTGACGAACCCATCGGACTCCCGAGCACCGTTTAAAGGACTCGTAGGTGTGCGAGGCGAGGCATTTGCGCTGCATTGCATGGTGGTAATCCGCAACTTATCGCGGCAGGAGTTACCACCTTCTTCATCTGGCGGTCCCCCATCGATTGACAGCAACATTGGAAGTGATGGTGGTCGCGGGACAACAAGCAAGACAGAAGACGTCAGGAGTCAGAGACTGACGTCCCAACCTGCTCTGGTGCCTATCGTCTTGACACTCTCACAATCCGTCAGTCCCCAAACGCGCGAGCACGTGGTGGTTTCTCTCTACAATTTGGCTCGGTTGCGGCGCACGAAGCGACAGCTCATCAAGAACGATGCTGTCAAAGTTCTCCTGCGAGTCGGAACGAATGCGGTGCTGCCTTTCAAGCGGCATGTCTGCTCCTTAGCCCTTCAGGCGCTGGCTACCCAGGCACCACCGCGGATTCCAGCGCAGCCCAGTAGTACCGACCCAGCAGCAGTCACTGCAGCAGCCACAGCGAGTTCTGCTGATTGGGATGAACCGCACGTGGATAAAGTTGTTCAAGAAGGAATTGTGGCTGCAATCGCCGCCCTAGCAGACTCACACCAGCACGATCTATTAGTCACCGTGTCGACGAACCTCTGTGCAGTTGTCGACCCTCCTCCACCAGTAACTGAATCGGTAACACTGCTGCGGACTACGAACCGAGCAATTGAGCAGCACGGTGCTCCCCCCGACTGGACGAAAGTGATAATTACGGATTTAAAATCGTGGCCTGAGATTGAAATGGGAAGTAGCAGAACGACAGCGATCCGTGTGGACAGCAATTCGGCGCTGGGGCTTACGCCTGGTCCGAAAGACGATCAGGGCGAAGATTCTTACTCGGACGCGAGTGATGATGAAAATGCGGACCGTAGCAAAGGGAAATCGGGTGGGAAATTGTTGAGTTTAAGTGCGCCACAGTCGCCGAAGAAGCAGTCGCAGTCCAGCCACAGCTCAAACCTTGCTCCACCGCGAACATGCAGCTCGGACGCAGTGCTGGGATATTTCCAACTGCTGGCTGACCCGAAGCCGGAAAAGGTGCGAGTGAATGTGGATTATGAGCTTGCAGGTCGGCGTGCAGTAACATCCACTCCAGCAAGCGGCAGCATGTCGACATCAACACCCAGTGGTGATGAATTGCCAAAACTCCGTCCCGAGACGGCGCCTGAGGGATCAAGTGAAGATAACTTGCGAGTTGGTGGAAGACTAAATGCTGGTGGTCAGTCAACCCTTACACTGGCTCGTCAAGATGCAGCAAGCAGTCCAAGTTACCGGCGTTTGACCAGCAATGGAGTTTATCGAAGCAATGCGACAGACATTGGGAGCAGTCCGCTAAAGCCTGCGGTTGGTACAGCTAAACGACGGTCACACCAGCTAGAGCCACTTTCCACTTTATGAATTATCTCTCAAATTAGGGAGTGCTGGCTCACATCATAGGGAGTGCTGACTTTTGTTCTGCTCATATCA
This sequence comes from Phytophthora plurivora, assembly GCA_030027945.1. Lineage (NCBI taxonomy): Eukaryota > Oomycota > Peronosporomycetes > Peronosporales > Peronosporaceae > Phytophthora > Phytophthora plurivora. Next base: position 1,049,440 of record CP125266.1, read on the forward strand.
AGGTAGGTAAAAGTTGATTAACTTTAGTTGGACTTACGTCTTGCAGACCTATGCTATTACCAGTGTCTTACGTCTAGCATCGCGGAGTCCATATTCGTTGTCGTGGGAGGTTAGGAAGAAGTTCAGTCTGTTCTGACACGAATCCCAAGCGCGTAAGCACTCGGTTAAGCGCTCCGCCGTCAATATTCCAATCAGATGAATGCCGAAACAGGAAATGGCAGTGGCTTCGAAATGAAGCCTGCAAGTTAGCGATATTTGGCGTCACCGCTTGTGTTTCGCCGAAGTAAATGTCATTGCGCAGCCGCCACGTTGCGTGAAACACTATCGCAGTGTGTATTTTCCACAGTAGCAACAGGTTCTCCTGGTCATCTCTCCATCCTCTAGCAACATCTCTGTTGGACGGAACAGCAGAAGCTTCCACTCCAAGGTGCTTCGAAAAGCCCTTCGCCATTGACTCCACAATATTTACCACATTTGCGTTAGCGCCGGACAAGTGAGAAAACAATGTTCCAATGTTTCAATTGAATCGCAGCCGCCCCGGACACAAAGTTGTGCATTCGGATTGCTAGTAAGCATGAAGAAGAGCCTTGATTCGACAATGAGGTCTCCGAAGAATAGCCTCAGCATTATATCGTGAACGACAGGTACCAGACACCGTCGAAGCCAAAATATCTGGGTGAGCGTTTGATGTACACGCCCTCGGGGACATCCAAGTTGTACCATTGGGTGTTGCTCTAATTCGTCGAGAGGCTGAATGAGTTTCTTCCAGTCTCCGGCTTTTAGGCCAGGAAAGAACCGTGATCGTGATCCTTCAGGAGTGCTTGCAGTCACCACCACCCCTAGAGATGGAGGTGTTGTATTGCTAACCGCCCTTCGCAACCCACCCGCTTCCGGGTGAGGAAGAACCCACTGATAAATACTTCGCATTTGATAGTAGAGTACGAAAATATCGCGGAGCAATATGCGTGAACCCAGCTCGGGTTCCACGATGGAACAAACCATTTCGAAAAACTCCCCTGAGGTTAGCCAGTGGCGATCATTATCCAGAAAATCAGCAAGGCAATGCTTGTTTGCCTTCGCGAGAGCCCGACACAGATTTCGAAACTTGACAGACCCTGATCCTAGCGGCACCGACGTTGCCACTTGAAAATCTAGGCACTTGCTCCACCAAATTGGATTATAAAGAGCGTATTGCAGTACTTGAACTCGACTTGTTGAAAGCAATCTTCGGTCAGGCCACTGCAACCGATTCCACTCACGTAGTAGTTGGCGCCACCAGGCGGGTAGCATCGTTGCTCTCCATCTTGATGGTCTTGGGGGGGTCCTGAAAATAGAAATCACTCGATCCTGGCCTCCAAAAGGGCCCATATCGTTTTCCCAGCATGGCTATCAGTGGACGATACCACACAGTATCTCCTGAGCTCCGAGGGTGACCCTCAAATGCTTGTGCGACTTGTTGTAGCAGTTGGAATTGTTGGCGCTTGATGCTATTCATAATTACAGGCACTCCAAGTCCGTCTGCTTCTTGTGGTCGTGTAGCAAGATCTCTCTTTACCAAGTTAAATCCACCGCTTCCAATCTTGTTGTACAGAACATAACGGTTAAGTAGCCTCTGCCAGCGAGTCAAAAATCGTATCGGAATCGCCACTGTCGCCGTAAAAATACCAGATCACCGAGAAAACAATAGTCTGTGCAATTAGTCTCCGTCCAAGCAGTGTACGAGCCCTGCCCTTCTATAACTGGATCCTTGTAGTTATCTTGCGATCTAATTCGTTCGCCAGAATGGTTGCGGTGTCAGCATTTCCAAACGGAATTCCTAAGTACCGCACCGTTTCACCGTCCCGTTCTGCTCATATCAAGGAGTGCGGTGCTCATATCCTAAGTTTGACTCCCCTATTAGGGGTAGTCGAACATTGCAAAAATCGTGCTAAGATTTCTGATTTGCTAGGTATAACTTTCTGCATCGTGTTTTGTTCAGGTACACGTTTAAACGAACCACCTCCGGAGGTGGTTTAAGCAGTATAATTTCGGAAAAAAGTACATCTTGACCAGCTTCAACCGGAATTCCTTCGTGTACCCATTTATTGGTACGTATCGTATTGTGAGGTTTTACTGCTTGGATTCTGTATGTCTGAAGCTGAATGTTTTCGGCTCATATCGAACATTACAAAGTTCGTGCTAATATTTCTGATTTGCTAGGTATAACTTGAGAAACAGGAAAAAATACTTCTAGTATCCATTATTAAATTATACCGAAAGTTATTAAAAAAAAACACTATCCCACATCGGGAAGCACCATCCACATAGAGCTTTCCACTATCCGATTCGCAGCTGCCACCAAGATTCATTGGACCTTACCAACCGACGACGAACCCACACTATGAGCCTTACCAAACCATTCGTTTAGCCAATGGCCTTGCTCATTTCCAGTTTTACCATCCATCCAGGAAGCTGCAAAGAAGACCCAGAGAGAGGTGTTCATGTCAATCTGCATGGTGCCCCGCCCACGCATCCTGTGGTCACCTATACTCGCAAGACGGGCGGTCATTTATGGAAATGTTCAAGAGCTACTAGGTTGTCAAAAGCGAGCTAGTGCCATGTGCAGTTTGCCTGACGCAGACCTGCATTGCATGCGATACCAGCGCATGAAGTGCTCAGCATATACGTGCACCCTATATGGAGTGGCCAAGATCCTCACTTGTACGATGTCAGGGCAAATGTCACTATTTGAGTCCGGAACTCATTTTGTGGCTGCTGCCTCTCCTCGCAGAAGCCGTTTGACCCCTGCAGAAAAAGCTTTATGTCTGCACCTGGTGGAGCAAGGTGCGAAGCCTGTTCGCATTCGAAACTCCATGATGAATCAGATGAATTTGACAATGTTCCTGAGCTTCGACACATTCAGAATTTTGTGAACTACTTCTCGAGGACAGTGCTAGGCAACAATGACACGCACGAGGACGTTTTGGATTCGATCACTAGTCACGCTTTCAATGAACAGATGGAGGGCCAACCCTTTTCGTTTGGCTTTGGGTTCGATAGTGATGGTAAAGTTGGACTGGTAATGGCTCGGATGTCAAACATGTTTTGTGGGATACTCTAGCAAAACGCTCTTGTGCCAACGTTGCTGAGACCCTGAATCCTTCGTGTTTTGCATGGACGGCACGTTCAAGTTAAACCAAGTGGAGTACCCAGTCCTAGTGTGTGGCCATTTCACCTGGCGGCTCTTTTCGTGACTTCTCAACGGACTCAGCTAGAGTATACTCAAGCATTGCTCTCACTCCGCAGTATGTACACGGGTGTGACGGGTAAGCAACTCGCTCTGCGGTATGTGATGGGGGACACTGAATCGGCACAGGACGCCGCGTTCAAGTCGGTCTTTGGTATGGACAAATCGGTCGTGTATCTGATGTGCTTCTATCACGTGGTGGCAAAGTTACATGAGCGCACGGCGTCCCTGAGTGCGGAGAAGAAGGCGTTCGTTGCCGAGGATATTTACGACTTACACTTTACTCGAAGCGAGTAGATGTTCACGCTCAATCGCACCGCAACACTTAATTAGTGGACATGTGACCCTGAGTTAATGGAGTTTGCCAGGTACTTCTCGAAGCAGTGGTTTCACTCCCCGTTCAACAAGTGGTAGTGCTACCACACACCATCCGGCTACGCAACCACAAATAATCCCGTTGAGCAGTTTAACAAGCTGGTCAAACGAGACTACAGTCAGCGTGCTCATTTGAAAATGGGCACTTTATTGCGGCAGCTTTCTCGTTGTGTGCGGAGCGAATCGACAAATCTACGGTGTTTTTCAGAGAGCTGCACCCCAACTAACGTCCCCAAGCGCCGTGCAAAAGATCTTGCTACGAAGAAGAACATCTGTGCGTTGCCAATTCCCAACGAGTCTTCGAAGATGTTGGTAAAGATGGTTGTTCTTGAAAGAATCTGACGAGCCGCACAGTAGAGTCCCTACACCGAACCTCGAAATTTGTCAAAAACTACGGAGTGGTTTAATCAGCCACCGGAGGGGTGGACTATTGATGTCTACGCTCACACATGTGAGTGCTCGTACTGGTTCAAGTTTGGCACCTGCACGCACGTGCTTCACAGCGTCATTATGCTCAAGATCGTCGACAAAAACATGAACCATGTAGTCGTCAGCCGTCGTGTCCGTCGTCGCGCCGGAAATATAACTGTAGGTCGGAGAGTAGTAAAACCTATCGAGCAAACAACTTGAGTTTGCTAGTTCTCGCGATCAATACAGCATATACGTCCGATACGTTGCTTCAGTTGTGCTTATCAAACGTTTTGCTTTCGAACGATACTACGGATACCATCTAAACCACAGTACTGAGGGTTCTGATGAGCGATCTTCATGCCATACTTCTTTGTTAGTTCTTGCAATCAATACAACTTATAATTCCAAGTTGTAGCTGTGATTGTATTCGTATGATGTTTCTCTTTCGGTTGATACTACGGATACAATCTAGTAACGGGTGTTTGAATCATTGATAATACTTCTAGAGCGATCTCGCTGTCAATTCTTCAGTAGTACTATGATACAATACATGAAATTTTCATGCGATTTTGCTGCTCAAAACGGTATCATGGAAACTTTCTACATTCGTCACATGCCCAACACCTCAGGTTTGACTGTCAAGATTATTGTTTGTCCAGTGCTCTCCATCATATTAGCAGGTATAGATCCCAGACCCAATTACGGGTAACACACACACACGAATTCCTTCCCAGTAGTACTACGAATGTTGTTCTTTCAGCTAAAGTAGAGGTTTCTTTTTATGTTCACCGCTAGCGAAAATTCCACATTATTAGGCCACGGAACCGCACAATGAACCAATATGGGCGGACGGACTGCGTGGTGCACACTACACAACGCCTCCCGAACTCCTGGTAGAGCGATGAACTACTTGTACAATAGATCCCGCATTGTCTTAAAAAAATAGAACCTCTTCGAATCTCTGACGGGAGCACGGCGTCTCTGGTCTCGTCGCTTCTTTGATAGTTTCGTAGGCCATGGATTGTTCTTCCTCTTCGTTACTTTCAACGCTTTTTCTCGCCCTGTGTAGCTCCACACGCCCTTGTTTATATCGTCCACAACCTCCTTTTTGACGCGTTCTGGCAACTGAATTGCAGCGCCACCACTTCCATCCAAGTCTCTATCTTCGCAGTCAACGTCACTTCTGAGGTATATCCCTTCTACTGGGGCAGGCATCGTGTTCTTCAGCGTCCTAGCCACACTACAGGGGTCAGGCCTTCTCGACCTTCCAAACGAGAATGGGGTCTCCACACCTCCCACCACACTAATTTTACGCAAATTTTCGAAACGAGAGACACGTGCTCTGTCCATGCTTGACGTATCAAAAAGCTAAATTCGAAAGTCCGCATCATATCTGGATGGTGTAAGTCAGTAAAATGATGGTTATTTTAATATTTTCACGTATAACTTTCTACAGCGGTTTTGTTCAGGTACACGTTTAAATTAACCACCTTCGGAGGTGGTCATTTCATTGTAAGCAGTGTCGTTTCGGGAAGAAGGTGCATTTGACCCGGAAACTCCGTCGTGTACCCCCATAATCCCGTTTGGGATCTTCTATGAAGTAGCATCCGCATCTCAAAGATGTAGGATGTCGTGCGTACTTTTGTTCGCTTAGTATACCGAGAAAGACAACGTTCGTGGAACGCATCCGCGAGTAATTTACGTGACTTCGCCACAACCTGAGTCAACTCAGCAGCTGTAAAATACCGAAGTGGCTTTAAATGCTTGGTTCGATAGTCCATCAGAGCTACAGAATTCAGCACATTCTGCCGAAGTTTGTACAGGGTGAGAAGAACTTGGTTTTGGTTTGCTGAGTCACCTTGGGGTCTATGATTAAGCGCTGAAATAGGCTTGATAAGACACAAGAGCTGAATCAAGTTCAGGTTATCCGTGATCGATCGGAAGCCTTCAGGGGGTCCAAGGCGAGCCGAGCCCGTAGTGGCTTAGCTACCGGTTCATCAAACCAAACAACTAGTTGGTCCCAGTTCTCCTGAATTTGCAGGAGTACGAGGCTTGATGCCACCCGTCATTTCACACAGCTCAGCATGTTGGGACCCCCGACCTCAACGTGGTGCACCTGGAAGACAATCCTCCTGATTCTTGAAATCAATTCTGTCGTTGTTTTGGGTTTTGTTTAGACTTGTCATTGACAAGCCGCTTTTGTAGCCGCGTTCGTCATGTGTGGGATGCACCACTCCCACTGAAGCATAAGACCTTCTGTGAACATCGATTTCACGTCCGATCCAGCGTCACTCGCCCCCCCTTCCCTAGCGATTGTTGACAGAAAGGTTAAAGTCTGCTCAATCCAACGCCTCGTGATGTAGATAAAATTGGACGAATCACTTTAGTCTATCTCATGTTTGACGCGAACTATCACTAACTAACATTAAAGAAATTGAACTGTTTTCGTTTGAAGCATTCAATAGCACCATGGGAATTACCTAACTTTCATCCTTCGTCTCGCAAACCCCGTCGCGACAGCCTTGTTGCCTCTCGAATGGCTGTTGGTGTAGTCGCAAGCACAATCAAACCAGATATTAGGGCCGTAGTCAGCGGTAATTTTCTCTCCCTTCTTGATCCGGCGAGTAGCAATCACGAATACTTGCACGTCGCGCATTTCCAGAAACGAGCAGTTAGCGTCGCACGAATAGTTGATGAACCTCGTCAAAGAACCCGCAGTTTGAACGTCAATGGACAACGTCTTCCCTCTTGTAGTCTTCGCTTGCACCTAAATTACGTACTCATAGTGTACTGGGTCAGCAGCATAATCATAGTCCGTCAACAAACCGGAATATGGCGCGATCAATGTACCGGGGATAATTGGGCCACAGATACCACCACCGTCGCGCTCGCCGTATGCAGGGCGAAAGTGGTGTGTTCCTAGCAAAACATGACCGGAAAGACCTTTGGTTATCGATAAAGTAAACCCGTAGACCGAGATTCGCTGTTTGTGAATTGAGGGTTTCCGGTAATGTTGATCAACGACAAGCTCGTTATGAAGCGTGGATTCTTCATACTCGCCGATCCTGAACGGCAAGTTGTTGAACACAATGCGCAACGTTTCCAAAAGAAAGCAGAGCTGACTGGTGTCGTTAGGGGTAACATCAGCACTACGCAGCCCGTCAGGCTCGTCTTCACGTGTCCTATTGCGCAGCTTAGGGCAGATTTATCGGAAGTAATGCTGCGAACTAATTTCAAATGTTGTGTAGCCTTTGAAGTACTGTATGTTATGATGGTGTTCACGGTAACTGCCACTACCCAGGCAGATCTAACCCATACATATCTTCCCGTCGATTCCAGCCATCACCAGAACACCCCATCGTTGAAGAATTGATCGCTCCCCAGGTTTTGGAGGGACCAGGATAAATCCGGGGACCGGTTAATAGTTTTTAATCTTGCACAGCGACGGTAATGATAGTTGAGTGGGCATTCGATATGGAAGGCTGTCTAAGTTCCATAGGCCAAGGCAGATCTCGGGATGCATCGACTTCCATTGGGCATTTGCCGCGGACGGTATGTAGTTTTCTACAGCCGCCTGTCTAGTGCACTGCCCAGGTTGTACAGGGGGAAGATAGGTTGCGTGCCACCAGGCCTTGGACCTTGGTATGGTAGCTGTTGCTCGATAGATACACAGCGTCTGCCGACGTCGCTACCACTTGAGGCCTAGAGAGTACAGGTTGGAGGAGGCGGGGACGGGGGCAACCATGCTCGGTACCACTCTGGGCACGAGCAAACCAAGACCGCATACGCGTAGGTAGTGACGTACAAAGACGGCATATTGAAAAGTGATAAATCCGATCCCCGCATAGAACCCATAGTCAGCCACCGTTCGGATTGGCGACAGTCTACGTTGGAGATGTTACCATAGCCACAAATTTGGCGACGATCTGGTTGTTGCTTGGTACGGTCTCGACTGATCCTGCTGATATCACGACCGTGTGAGCTAAATTCATGACCATCATTCTGATGAATGTGTATGGAATCAAAAGCAACATCCCCTTCAGTCATGAAATGATTACATAATTTTTCGAATGCAGTTTAATGCAATCATTAAAAAAATTGGACCTCATGGTAGCAATTCCGGATTAAAATCCAGAGAATAAAAATGGCTATCGAAAATACTTTGAATACTCGGCTTATATTAGCTTAGACGCTATCCTAGGACTAAATCCATTCTGAGCTATTAGGGGGGTGGATTCAGCCGAGGCCAATTTGCAGCCTGTTTTTGCCAAGTTTTGTCAAGTTCGACGCCCTTTAATTAATGAACCTACCGATATGGATTCAAGTTCAGTCGTATAAAACAAAAACAAATCAGCCCACAATATACCAGTATAAAGGGTTACACTGTCGTCCTTTTTTCTGAACCTAAAAGTAAAACCCCAAACTCTATGGTTCTCGATTTCATCTTTGCTGGCGACTATTTCATACGGAACGAAGCACTACGCTTTTTACTTCGAAGTACGTCGCAACAGCAAGTCTTGTGCCATATCTCGCTTATATTCAAGCCTAATTTTTATTTGCGCTACCAGCCCATCCTCTAGTAATTGTATCCGAGTAAAATATTTCAACTCCTGCGCATTTGGTTATTACTGAAGACCCATGGATTCATTCTTTTAACACATATTTTTTCCGACCCTGACGTGCGGAGCACAATTTCACTGTAGTTGGGGCTGAATCGACAGTTAGCTCTATCAAGACCGCTAATTTTTTCTAAATCTGTAAAGATATGCGAAAGAATTTATCGGTCACAAAAGTTCACGGATTCAATTTACTTTCACTCAATCTTAGCACGTGTACATGTGCTCGATTCCCCCCCCCCTGTTGGAGATCGCAGCTTGCGACACCTGCGACTACTACAATGACGACAGCAACAGCCACATAGTCCCAGAACAGAAACCACCGTCGAGAGGTCTCGACCACAATGCATGAGGAGCTAGCTTAGGAAGTAGCAATGGAATTCATGCAGCAGAAATCAGCTTGATAGCAAAATAAGTCGGAAGGCGGTGACGATCTCAGTATTTGTTTTCCTACGAGAAGGTTGTGCTGTGTGTTTTTACTGCCTGGCCATTCCCACGACATTGCAGATCGTGTTATCGCGTGGTGCCGTGGTGCTACTCATAGGCATAACTTGTACACACCAATGACTGGAGTGGAAAAGGTAGACAGCCCGCTTGTTATATTGGTCTTCTACGCGTTGGTATTGTGGCCTGCGAGCCGCCTTCACGACGTCTGCCCATGTTGGCGACACGGTCACGGTGGTGTCCAGTAGTGCGCAATACCATCCAACATTCTCCAACAATGAGAGCGTCGACGGCGGACAGGTAGGTAGATATCCACGCGGAACTAACCGCGGGCAATCTATAAATGTCAACAGGAAGCTCCTTTACAACCTGCTGAGGCTGCTTCTGTTAGCCTTTCAGTCACAACGATTGTTGGTGGGGCTGTTCAAACAGTTCAGGGGATGGCTACATTTACAGTCGGTTACATGATGTTGTTTGGGCATCTACTACATCACCAAGCTGCATAAAAAGCAAGAAAGAAGTTTCTAGGGCGAAAAATCCCCAAAACCAAATGCAGAAACAGAAGGTGGTGCTAATTATACTCGCACGGCTCCTTTTGCTTCCAGTGAAAATGTGATTGATGAAGCAGTACCGATTTTGATCGTGTGGATGGTGCTCCGTGTGGAAGCAATCAAACCGAGGTCGCGGTAACGGCCGACTATGTGAATCGTAATGCAGCCACCGCTTTTGGCCGCTCACAAGCCACGACCCTCGGGAAACGTTGAATCTTCGACAAGTGAAAACATCTGTGAGTATGCAGCTCTGATGACGAGGATGGCGAATACGTCGCCTTTAACGATCACGATGATATCAACTCTGACAACGACGAGGAGTCAGAAAGTGCGGGCGATGACTTTGGTGCTGAAATAAAGCAGATGAATGACAATACGGTAAGGTATCCCTTGTAAAATGTGCTACCTTACATATGTTGGTATGTTTCATAGGAAACCACCCCTGAATCAACTTTTGCACCATCACTTTGTGAAATTAGGGCAAACTATATTAAGATAATCGACGGCCGCTCAGCACAATTACAACGACCAGACTTCAAAACTTCCGCACAGCCCCTTGCTACCAGTGGTCATAATGCACAGCAAGCACAAAAGCGCACAACCCCAGCAGAAACGAAATTCCTCGGACCATGGCGCTGAGACAAGAAGACACGAGCAGCAGGTGTCGCCACGGTGCAGAACTCGAATTGAAGCTCGTTTCTTGGGTACACGAGCTACGCGATGAAGGTGTCCCAGTTACACCAATGATGCTGCGGTTACAAGCGATGCATGAGGCCGAGGAAGCTGGTATCGCGACGTTTAAAGCCCGGCAAGAGCTCTTTAAGGCTACCTGGAACGTCCCCGGCCTAATGGCTCGAATACCTGAACAACCCTTTTAGTTGCAACTTCCGGACAGAGCACTGCTGTGTCAATGGTTTGACGCGTCATGGAACGATGTATCGCCCGAAACGTTAAAGTCGGGCTTCCGTTACTGTGAAGCCAGCTTGCCAAAATGAGGCTGTGCGCCATAAAGTGACCACTAATGACGAGATCTACCACGCTATGCTGCTGTCTGGGATGGTTGAGGAGGGAGCTAGCGAATTTAGCTTAGAGGATGACTTCTACGAGCTCTACTGCGCCGTAGCAGAAATTCATCTATAAAGTCACCTTGTGTCGTACAGTTCTTCGAAATAGTAGCATACATATTGAATTTAGCTTTAGCCGGGACATTGGGTTAACCTGTCTTTACACTGCAGATCAGGTTATTCGGTACTATGATTATGTGGCGAATAAGGTGTGTTTGTACGACGTGCTAGGACTTAAGGAAGTGCCCAGTAATCTGGAAGATCTGACACTGTACTGCGCAGGACAAGTGGACAATAAGAAGACGGTGCTTGAACTTGTTTGTGTTGGGAGAAGACTCTGGTAGCAAAGCAACTAACACCAAAGGAGAGGGGTGTCAAACTATATAGATCTGCGTGCCAAAACATACAAATATGAGGGCTTGCCATACAAAGTGTGGTTGTATCTGTTACGAAGCAATAAACACGTAAATTAAGAGCAGCAAATAAAATAGTCACAAGGCCATTGTTCTGATGCTCACGTACCGCCGTTTTGAAGGTGTGGTTCTCCTGGGGTAGAGCAATTTCCATGCGAAGTAACATTGTCCTTCAACGCAACCTCGTTCTCTTGTGTCTTTGCATCCAGGAAACGGGTTACAGCATCTTCTTCGATGCCGCCGCCATGTTGCTGGCAAGAGTGTCTTCAAGGTCGTTCCATGAAAGGGTTCCGCCTGGTACCTATTATTTGGCCAATAAAACAGAGCCATTACCAAAATTCCGACAATAACAATCTTGCGTTTGGCCAGGTCAAATCTGACATTTGCGCTGGACGTGGCCAACGGTACTCGCCCAAATTTAAAATTTCGAACTCACGCTGAAATGCTGGCACTCGAGCCTCGAGGCAGGACGTGCGGCTACTGCGGCGACGCACCGTGCGAATGGAAGCAGTACCAGAAGGACATTGTTGGCTGCAGACTGCGGATGTTGTCGTGCAGCTCTAAGCGGAGAGCCCCTCGCCACGTCGAGAAGACGTTATTGCATCTCTACTATTACAAGAAGCACGGTCGCCTTTGTAAGACGACAGCCTCGATAAACGCCCCGCTGTGTGTTGAGAAGGAGATTGCACGGCTAAACGACCTCATCAGGTACAAACTACTGTATATTGAATCATTGTTACGGCAGCTGGAGCTCATCTAGATACGTGATCGTCTTGTTCTTCTTTAGGCGCGTCGGCACGCCATCACCGGAAGCAGCAGCGCAGAGTGCATCAAGTGCGGAGCGCACAGTGAGCGAGGTTGAAGTTAGAGCGTCTCGATAATGAAATGCAGAGAAGCACGCCACGTGGAAACCGCGGTGACAACCTGTGCACCCGTAGACAGCCTTCTTGTTGAATCCACGCAGTGTACACAGGTAACACGTCAGTTTACCCGACGAGTGCTGCCTGGAGTTGGGTGTGATAGCGCGTAGGCTCTCATCCGCCCCCACCACATCATGTACTGGTTTGTTTGCTGTGTTTTGTCCAGGTTGTCGGCGACGTTCCTTTTTAGTCGTGCTCGCTGTACTTCCGTTAGTTTTTCGGCTACGCTGCGCTTGAAGCTGCGTAGCGTTACACGTGCTGCTGCTGGACCCGCCACCTTCTTGAAGGCAAACGCGTTGATAAGGGCCAGATCTAATGCCCAGGTCAGAAGGCTCATAGAGAGCCGCTTCTCTTTCCGTCGGATCGGGTTAGTGCTCCTCAGTTGGTCGACCCTATCGACCCCGTTCATGAAGATATTGTACGCGACCACCATGGCGGGGACTTGGAACGTCTTGCTGTGCATCACTTGCTCCCCCGTCCAGCGCTGAAGAGGCGCAAGCCCTTGGCAAAGCTGTATTGCCTCTGCTGAAGTACCGGGTGCGGACGGCGTGGCAGCAAGATCGTTTGTATAAAAAACCACAGTCTGCTTATCGCGAAACACGATATACCCCGAGTTTGTTGCAATCTCCATGGGAGCTTCGTACGGCGTTCTAAGGTGAGCTGGAAGTTTGTTTTGCGCTCGCTTGTGCTTCTCCTGATGCTTTTTCCAGTCCACAGGCACGTCGACTGCCGCAACGAGCTCCCAGCTCCCCCTCTCAGCGGTATCAATTAAAGCTTTTGACGCATCCAGCGTTAAGGCGTTCCATTTCCCCTGTAAAGAAATACGCACCGTGCCGAGCATCCTCATTTCTCCGTCGGTAAATTCCATGAGTGCCTTAGCCAAGTTATGGCGCGTGTAGAAGTTGTCGCAGACTAGCAACCGGTGGCCATTTGGAGACGGGTGCATCTTTGTCAGGTGGCCACACATTGCCACCCACAGCGCGCTGGGATCTTTTCGCGTGATTGAGACGTTTGGCTTCTCCAACGTTCTAAAGAGGCATGTCCTCAGTGCAGGAAACACATCGACATACCGCTCAGCGGGCGTTGACCTCAGCCGGTTACCTGAGCCATTATCCCACATTGAGTAGGCATATAAACTCTCCCACCCGACTACCGCATAAAACCGGACGCCGTACTTGTCCGGCTTGGACGGCAAGTAAGTTCTGGCTGAGGATCTCGCTTTCGTTCGCACTGTGTTCTCGTCCAAGCTAACAGCACCGATCGGAACAGCAATCGCTGCAAACTTTGCTTGTACTTGAGCCATGAGCCGTCTGCTGTGCCACAACGGGTCCTGCTCTCGCCGCTCCACAGGCACGCTGTCAGGGGCGTGAATTTGAAATCTAGCGCGGATGCTTTCAAACCGGTTTCGCGGCATTGTCGCTCCAAAGTCGGACTGGCCTATAAAGAGCTTTTGAGACGAGAGCTCCTTGATTTCTGTAACAGGGTTGAAAACTCATAGCAATCTCTAATCCTACGTAAACATCGATCTCACACATAGTCGCCTCAGGTTTTCCCCTCTCTTTCACCATTTTGCTAGTCCACATTTGCAATGAGTCGCGAAAGTCGCGTGTGAAGAATAGAGAAAATAGGCCTAACATCCCTGTACGCAGTGGTCACTTCCCTCTCGCGAATAATATGAAGACCACTCTCGCGGATGAGAGCGTCAACATACGCGTTGCCAGTTCTGCGCTGTGACGGCGCCGTCACTGGCTCTGCCTCGTCGTCGGGCTCCGACCCAACGTCCCCATCGTCGACAGCGGCTTCTTCGTCTCCCTCCGTCTCCTCTGCATCCGACGGCTCGAACTCCCAGTCTGTGCCGTCGTCGTCGGCGCTTAGCAGGGCAGCGATGTCCATCTCCACCGCACGAAGAATGCAAAAGTGACAGCTAGAAGTTCGAAAGTTTGAAATTTTGAGTGGATAGAAGATGAGACTGAACATTTTAGTACCAAATTATTGTGGCCTATACGGTAGTGTTTCCGTTATAGGTACCCTGGGGTCCTGTACGTCTTGGTGAGCTCTAGCCTCTAGCCCTAGCTCTGAATAATAAGCCAATCAAGGGTCCACCTTGCTGCTGTTAGAGGACCGCTGAGTTCCTCTAAGGAGGAACGATATGGCCGGTAGTGAAAGGGCTAACCCTTTTAACAGCTCGCTCGACACTGTGAAGTCTTGCAGCTCCTTTCGATCTGCACTTGAGCGAAGTGGGCCTATTGGGAGCCAAGTATGAGGGGTTATTCAATCTATAAGCGGTTTACACCAATAATTTTACCTCTCACTCTGGTTGACATGTCACGGGAAAGCATGATCTGGCCTGGTTTCAAAGGTTTCACAAGTTCATTCACCTTCGAGAGCTTGCAAGTGAGCTTTACAAAAGATCTTCGTGCCCTTCTAAAGCGGTGATAGCGCACCAGTCGAGTTATTTTCATTTCATGCCAAATGTAGGAACGAGTTCGGAAAATAATTATTAGCTGTTGCTCGGACTGTTTATCTGTTGCACCGATTTCACCTACTGCAGACTTGTTACAATTGCGATCCTGTCAGTCTGCAACATAATTGCAGCCAACCAAACCTGTTACAAAACTGTTATTCCGATTGCTTGAAGCACTATATCCTCTTCATGCACTCTTATTCTGTTGTGCCGGTAACAACAACCAACCAGGATTTCAGATAGGATCGCAGGCATTGTAAGCCTACTGAGCTGTTAGTGATCCTGGTGAGCTGTTAGTAAGTCTCCCGAGCTGTACCAGCACGGAGAAGTTGCGAAACGTCTTGTGCTTGGTGTGGAGCAGTTGTGAAACTTCTTGTGCTTAGTAAGGAGCAGTATTAAAACTCCTCATAATACAGCAGCTCTCAGGCCGCTAGCGAACACTCTTTACATTAAAGGCGTCTCACAAGTCTATCAACCGCGTAGAAAAGAGAACGATGGGACATGGTGATGAAAGCAAGTCAGCTGAAAGCTCTTATGCTCGCGATTTGAGGGGATTTGACCAAGACAGCTCGGCATCGCAATCGCTCTTCTACGTACACAACATTATATAAAAACAATTTGGTTTAAATTTACAGCGCTCGCGTGGCCCAATGGATACGGCGCTGCCCTCCTAAGGCAGAGATTGCGGGTTCAAGTCCCGCCGTGAGTACATTTTTTTCCTTAGGAAAAACCTATTTGGGACAGAACGTGCTTAGACCAGGGCTTAAACTCCGGCTGCTACGGTTTGGATATCTCAAAACGAAGATCACCGAAGGAAAACCGATGATTTGAAAGCAGTAATGATCAAGGCAGACCTCTGTTAATATTCACGCCATTTCTCCGTCTACTGCATAACAGAACTCATAGTTCGCACCCCGCATGCATTGAAATTGTATGGGCTTGTACCTGCAAGAAAAAATACACAATTTTTTTTTTGCATAGTACAAGAACATGAAATATTACCGACTTGTGGTTGGTTAAGCAGAAATGCGAACTATGAGTTCTGGTATGCAGTACTTACTCCACTCACTCACTCACTCACTCACTCACTCACTCACTCACTCACTCACTCACTCACTCACTCACTCACTCACTCACTCACTCACTCACTCACTCACTCACTCACTCACTGTTTACAAGTAAGCAGTTAACAAAGTGTTGACTTGGCAGTGCATCGGGAATGGACAACGGCTTTTCTATACTTTAACTGAGTTATTTTTCATGTTGCCATGAGCAAAATATTTCACTGAGGCACTTTAGAAGAGTATTTCTCAAAACCAGTACTATATAGCCACGACCGTCCCGAAACCAGTACCTGTCCCAAAAGCAGTACCAGGCGTCCCAACAATCTTATCAGCGCAGCTCCAACAGAAGAGAACATGTAGGATAGAAATACTAGTATATAAGTAAATGCAGAAGCTGGAAATTTGTATTTAGTCGTCCAACAGGAATGCCGTTGACATCCGCGTGGTGGTCGCTGATTCAGCTTGCGTACTGGGATTTACTGCGGTTAATGTTGGTTCAGATTGAGTGCTCGTACTTGAAATTCGCGGCAGTTCGAACACCGAGGCGATAAGATCGGCATTTGCCTCATCACTATCGTTTCCATGGCGGCGGCATGTTCGTTTGTTGTGGCCAGTCTCCGTACATACTCTGCAAACGTAGGTAGTCTTTCCTCGGCTCTCACCAGCACTAGCGATACGTCGTTTGACATGGCGTCCAGCTTGCTTGTAATACGGTGAGGGTTTCACATCAACGAGGCCTGGAGGGGTGTCACGCACAGGAAGAGCAATTCCTTTCTGGAAAAAGGCGTTTGTGTAATTGGAGACGAGATATGCAGGGTGAAACGCATCAAAACACCGACTCTCCTGACCGCGGTCGCGCAGCGCGACAAAGAGGTGCCGACATGCCACTCGCATTTGGTCGTACGTAGCGCAGGTACACGTCAGTGACTCCAAATTGACTTGTCGACTCCATGTCGGCGCTGATGGATGAGAAACGTACGATACAGAATCACTTGATCGCTCAACAAAATATCCACCAGCACGATTCTTCTCAATTTGCCAGGCATGCGGTGTCAAAACTCGCTCCTCCTCCTTCCGCCTGCAGATTTCTTCATGTCGCTGAGTAAATTTTGCCATTTCAGACATCGCAAGCTTGTAGAAAGCGTTGTATGGGTCGGAGTCGCGTATTCCACTCGCCAACATAGCGTTGTTCTCACTTTCTACGAAGTTTGAACTACGCCAATTGAACAGCGGCAATGGGTTAGAGGCCTCCGGATGGATGCAATCACAGTCCTCCTCACTAGATATGTGCTCGTCTCCGTCAGACACATTGATTCCAGAGGTAATCGCCGTCGTTTCGAGGCCTGTAGCCGATTCGCAACACATTCCACAGACGAATCCATGACTACCAGTGATAGTGGCCGCGGTGACCTCGGAAGCCAACTCATTATGCTGTGCATTTCTTCATGTTGCGCAACAAAAAATGGACTGAACAGTAGCGCAAATTGATCTTCACTCCTGTGGAATCGCGAAAGCGCTTCACCGCTCCAACAATTTTACCATGATCGCAAAACAGCGCTCGGTCTGATAGCACGATTCCTGCATCAAAGCTTCGTTGCAAAAACCATAAAATGTTGCCCTCATTTTCCACATTTACCAAAGCCGTAGCTAAAGTAACGTTGTGGTTATTCCCATCACGTCCAAGAAGCGATAGCACGACACCGTTGTACTTTGAATGCTTGGAATGCGCACCGTCAAACCCAAGCAGAGGTAGAATGTCATCTTGCCCCGAAATATTTGCTCCAAAAGCAACAAAGCCGCGTAAGAAACGTTGATGTTGATCAACTTCTAAGTGAACCGACGAACCGAGATTAGACTCGCGTAGATCAGCTAGCATGAAAGGGAGGCGGCGGAACGAAGATTCCCATTCACCATCAACACCATTAAGCACTTTCTCCTTGGCTCGATACAACTTGGAGCGGCCTCGCTGAAGTGACACGCCATCGCGAGCTTGAACCAGCGCCGTAAGCGCTTTCCGTTTGACGGTCCGGTCCGCGATGACAGCTGATCGCAAGATGGGCAACAGAGTAAGCTGTCGCGTTGTTGGCTTCGCCACAGACATGCAGGAGTCGTGATGTTTGCCATTTTTCGCGGAGACGAATAGGTGACGAGACTTGTCCTTCTTGATGCGAACTGTTACCCGTACTTCCCACTTGCAGCCTTGTTCATGCTGATCGCACTTGTACATGTACTTCTTCAATTTCCCGCTGCTCTCCACGACGCAGCGCGAGTTTGCGTTGTAGGTGTAGTCCTGCATGAACGCTGTAGCAGCCGACCCAGAGCTGAACGGCATCCCCACTTTCAACTCGGAAGTTCCATGCAGCGTCAACAGGTCCAATTCTGCTCGATTTGACGAAGTCATGGTTGTTTGGTATTGGAAAGTTGTGGGGAAGCTAGGAGCGTTCGTGTCGAAGGTAAGAGGTATGTGATGTAGTAGAAGTAGTAGCGGCTTCAAGCCGCCGGCTTGCTATCCTACATGTTATGTTCTCTTCCGTTGTGGGCAGTTGGCACTGCGCTGATAAAATTGTTGGGACGCCTGGTACTGGTTTCGGGACGGACTGGCTATATGGTACTGGTTTTGAGAAATACTCCACTTTAGAACCGCTACATCCCGCGTCTTGCGGGGGATCTCCCAGATGCTATATGATATAATGCGGACAAGCGCCCATGTGCAAATACTTGAAATACCTGCATTTACTTTAGCGTATTCAAATTGGCGTCAGACCAGGTCCGGACCCAGTGGTAGATATTGTCTTGTACCGCATAGTCCTCGTTTGTACCTCATTGGTGCCAGTTTGTTCCCCATTGGTGCCCAGTTCGACGGTAGGGCCACGTCATAGTCATCGTTCCGCCGTCCATAGTGTCCCTCGATCCACGCTTACTATCGGAGCCTTGTCGGTCGCAGCAATGACTTGCCCTCGCCGGCTACACACTCGCGGCACGCGGCTCACCGGAGCTGAATAGCAGCGCACGTGCGCCACCCGAGCAACAACTCCACACGTTTCTCTCCGCCCAACCCAGAGAAACATGCAGCAATATCCTGCATAACTTCGTTCACTCCAGTCCAAACACAGATAAACGGGCTTCTTCGAGTATTTGGCAACCCCATGAGCGTCGGAATTTGAGCACGCAGGTCCAGTTCACGCATAGAATAGCCTGCCCATGTTTCGTGATTTATGACACGTGCCGGACATAGCCTACGCCATTGTTAGACTCGCATACAGGGATTGATAGCAGTTCCATATGGTAGTACTAGTTGAGTGATAAGTACTAATAAACTGCTAACAAACTGCCATTCAAATAGCAAATTGCCAAGCCACAGGATCTACTACTGCTATAGCAGTACGCAGTTTGTCATCGAGTTAGATAGTACTTCTGAAGTACTACCTGGCTGCTATCTGATTCTTGGAAGAAATTCGAGAAGCCTGCGTGGCGATCTTCTCTTTTGCGCAACGGATTTCTGGTCCGATGATGGTAGCATGGCTGTAGCAGCATCGACCAAGGTGTTCGCCTCGATCAAGAGGGCTGTCGGCGGTGTCTATCGTCACACGAACAGGTGTTGCCGGTGGAACCGGCACCGACCGGTATCCATCCTGATTTATCATGAACTCGCGTAGCATAGACACGTAGCCTAGAGAATGAGGCCAGTTTTAGCATCAGTTCGGAATTCGCCAGGAATACAGAAGTCATTTCGATCTCACCTCGGTCTGCTGCCGTCCTCGAGCCTGAAGTTATAACAACAGGATTCAACGAACAGCACAGGCAGCACAGCTTCCTGTGTTTAACGGATTGCTTTTAGTTCCGTTCTCTGAGCGCTCATTCTCCAATTTTCCATAAACTGAACAAGTGACTTCATGTGCCTGCCCTCCCAACCTCAAGCCGCCGATTCAATGAAGTGTGCAAGCGTTGATTGCTCGTGTCGTGAGCTCACGGTGACAGATCCGTGTGTGGTGTGTCCACCACTTATGCAGTAACGACATCTATGACTCTGCTGTGTCTACCAGTGGAAGACGGTGACTTCTCCCCCGCAAGAGGACGCTTCAGATGGCCATGAAGCTCTTGATTCAACTGCTCTAGCATGGAATGCATCCAGTCAAGTCTCGTTGTCATCGGATACGCCGTACGAGGCTATGCTGGATGAATCGTTGAGCGACGTGCCACTCACCCAGCCGTCGCAGCCTCTGGTAGACACGTGCGTTGTGGACTTAACGCTAATGCATGAAATGGCCGACAGGTGATGGAGGAGTGGCTACAGTACACAGTGGATTGGGTCATGGTTGCTGTACTCCAATCGGAAGACTCAAACATGATGAAGGACGAGGTTACGCCACTACTACTTGTCCGGCGCAATGGTGTTGTATGCTGGCGTATTGAAGTCGTGTGTGAGCATGTGAACATTCTACGATGGTTCCTCGAGATCGGTGCCGCACACTTTCCGTCGATCGCGGCTATGGCTCGCGTTTGGTTGGGGAGGGCTCCTTCTAATGCGTTTCAGGAGCGGGTATTTTCGACGTTCGAGAACGGACAACCAACGTGCCGATATGCAGGTGCTTTTACAGCACAACCGAGAAGAGATGAAGTACATGGAAGCTGACAGCAAGGGGGCTGTTCAGAAGGTAGATGCTGCTTAGCTGGTCGACAACTTTGGTGGTCGATCGTTTAGCTGGTCGGTAGTACTAGTCTACTACTTTAGTACTATTGCTATAGTAATCCAGACGGTTGAGTTGGTCTTATCAGTAGAATAGCAGTTTGGATTGGAGTGATAGAATAGTGCTATAGCATTTTGGTCGAAAATCATTATACTATCAATCCCTGCTCGCATAGTGACTACTAATGCCGGCGAGCACACACCTGAACGACGGACGATCAAATAACGCAAATATGTCGAAAGAGTATGCGGCATGGCACAGGTGGCGGGTGCAGGCGCGCGGAGGAAGAGGTGTTCATACTCCAATTAAAACATACAGGGAAGAGGTGGTTTTTGAGATCCACTGTATTAGATGGGTATAACTTGGAAGCCATAAGCTCGTTTTGGTTGCGGCAGTTTAGTGGAGTTGCCTTACGAAATCGCGTTGATTTTCTGGTCGGGCATGCCCTACGAGCGCGTGGAGAATCAAGGAGATTTATCCAGTTGCCGGACATACTATCACTATGATTAATGGATGAAGGACCCCAGGTGTGCAACCCTCTCATTGTAACTGTGAGAAAAGGAAAATCTAAACAAGTCGGTCGGGTTGAATATGGAGCTGCGATGCGGTGCAAGGAGGTCACGTTGTGTCCGATAAACGCTGTAGCTCTGTATTTCTTTTGGCGGTGGCATGGAGCCGTTTCCATGCTTCCAGGACCGAAAGCTGTGGTACGACATTCGCTTATTGAAAGCAACTTGCGATATAGCGTAAAACATGCAACTACAAGGTGCATTTGCAGCTTGTGGTATCGACTCTTCTGTTTGGACGCACGCAAAACGCGGTTCTGGTGCAAAGTTGGCAGATTTACAAGGTGCATCCATTCCAATCTGTCCCCAATCCATCATCGCTGGCTCTTCAGCTGGAGCTGCTGTCCGGTGGAACTATTGTCTAGTATCCTCCTCTATTCTTTGTGTCACTCCCTCCGTGATGTCCTTTGGTCCACCTGGGTCTCCAAACACCACCGCAACGCTCCTCTTGGTATCCATAGCGTAATTCGCCAACCAGTCCGCCGTCTTGTTGTAAGTGCGGTAATGGTGTCTCCATGATTCCACGTCACAGAGATCTGCTGGTGATGCGATACCAGTGCTGCAACTTCCGGCTCCTTTCACCGACTCAGGATCAGGGAGCTGTCGCCGACCACGTGCACATTGCGCCATCGCATTTCCACTGCTCTCGCAATAGCTCTTTGTACCCCAACGAACTCGGCTACGTTGTTGGTGGTTGATACGTTGCCGAGTGTTGTTGCCGCTGCCCAAATGGTTTTTCCGATTCCTGTGATGTTGTCATGAGACTGCCACCGCCCGGAATGTAGTCGCTATCGTCGTATTTGGCAGGGGGTACCTAGTTTCCTCAACCCGCCAGCGGCTTGGCAGCTTCTGCATGCGTTATTAGCACTTGTTAACTTGCATGTATACATAGCACGCCTTAAATGAACCTACCGGTACGGAACCAGTTACCTCTTGTGAAATAGTTCGTCAGTTTCGCAAAAAATGATGAGCCAAAATTTTTGGTATTTGAGGTTCGAAAATCGTTACATAGCAAAAGTTGAACCTAAAAGTGAAACTTCAACTCTATGGCTCTCAGTTTCACCAGTCTAACAGTCTGTTAGAAAGTTAGCACAGCCAATCAGAAGTAAGGGAATCGAACCTTAACGGTTACCAAAACTAGCTCTTCATTTAAGTTAATGCTCATATACATAAACGAGAGGGCTTTCGAGCCTAAAAATTATCTGAACCCAGTACCTGATTCTCCCAGGTTCTGATAATTTATCAGAACTAATGTTCTGGTTCGGTTCATTTTAGGCGTGATACATAGTCCTTACCAATCGATACTTTGGGGTCGCGACAAGGTGCCACTGCACCATCACCGAAGTTAGCGTCTCTCCATTCACGTCCACCACGTGCGCCATACGGACGAACCGCCCTTAGGCGAGACTTCACTTCTTCTTGGCGTATTCTAGAATGAGCTCTGTCAGCCGCTAAATCGAAGAAACACGTCTAGTTTATACTACTGCATCCAGTCATTCTCGTCCCTAGCCCTGTGCGTTTCCGACTATATCTCATAAATGGACCGTTTCCACTCATGTTGTACCTACAACATGTGGGCGTTGGGGGTTAACCCCTTGGCTCTAATACGAGGATAATTTTTTCCTCCGTCTCGTATACAGTTATTTAAAGGTTATATGGTGACTCAAGTAAATCCGAATTGTGAGATGCGGGTCGGGGTGGGTATAGGAATTCGCTGTGTGTATAGTACCCGCCACCTCCAACATAAGATGGGACTATGTTTTCATTTTCGAGCTGCCAAGCTGGTTATGATGGCAAATAAACATAAGCAATGACCTGTATATCGAATAGCGTGTTTTTCTAGCGTTGCACACGGCCAGCAGTGGTGGGCTGAGCAATTACAGCCAATGGACGAGAAAACTAAGCCGCGCCAAAGCCGCGGGAAGCTCTGGATTTTATGAAATGTGACGTGCTTGCTCCCGGAGCAAGTTGCTTTCCGGGCTCGGTGGGGACAGCTTTTAGTTAGTGGCCGTGTAGCTCGCTCGCGAGCGGCGTTGACATCGTCTACTCTGCAGGCTGGAATTTCGGTTTTAGTGTGTCCGAGCCACAGGTATTATTCGTGCGGCTCGCGAGTTCGCGCACTGGACTACCCAGGTGTTGCCTTTGCAAGACGTCGCGGGGTGGCGTCAATATCAATCATCCACCACGTCTCTTGTGCCCAATGTGAGAAGTCAACACTACGGGCTTGGCGCAGTTCGCAAGCGAGTGTAACTGTGGTTGTCCACTACCTGCGGTAATAGCTCCTGTATGGTAGAAGCGAATTCAAACAGCTGAGCGTCACAAACTTAATGATGGCCGTTGCGATTGTAGCTGCGTGCTGCGATTCTACATCTTCACCTATATCTCGCGGCACTTCACCATTTTCTTGTGCTGCCGGCGTTGTACGCGTACGCCGTGTCAAACATGGCGTAGTCTGCGCTGAAGATGGCGTAGTCAGCACCAAAGATGTTTCCAGCAGAGTTCATCTGCGATTCCATCACGGCGTCCTCGTCCACCTGGCCGGGTTCACGGTGTTCCGCAGGCTGCGGAGCTACGATGCCCAATTGCTTTCCAGGGCATCGCTGTACCTTTGCGTTGGGAATAGTTAACGAACGCCACTATAATAGACAAAAACGTAAATTTCACTAGACAGTATCGGTTGCACTTGTTAGCGTCAGCAGACTGGTAGACTCTCGAGATGCTCGAGTTGCCGCCTTCGTTGAGTGAGTGTTTGTCGTAGAAGTTGCCGTCCTGTAATAGGGTACAAATCGATAATTCTTCCTATTTTGACCAATAACCGATGATGGAAGATTGGCCGGCTTGGCAAATTTGAGTATTTGACAATAACTATTCCCCTTTGCGTTGGAATGCGCCAATAATGTCGTCCGAGTGAGATTTCATTTTAATGTCGCCCGTAAAAGGTTCAAGCAACATACACCCGATATTATAAAAATCTACTCAGGTACAAAACATCAGCAGTCTTTATACATATTCAAATTTGTAATTATAAGTTATTAGAGGATATAAGGTTTGATATGGATTAGTACATGCATTCGTATCGCTATAAAAACTCTGGATAAAATCCAGAGAACAAAAGTGCGTATCAATTGATTACCTGGTGCATAGCTACATCCACAACTGAATCCTACACTTCAGCTTCCATTCGTCCTTCAGCGCCGTCACCATCGCCCCTATCACTGGCTGCAGCACCTTCACTGCTTCCCCCACCGTCTTCGCTGTCAGCACCGCCGCCGCCAACATCTTCTAGCGCACGACGTTTCCGTTTTTTGCCCGGTCTTGAAGCCGGCGGTCGCTCGCGCGTCTTGCGCTCTTGCAAGAGCTCTCGGGGGACATCATTCCCATTGTTCCAGTTCGTGCGCCATATCCGGAAGCACGTATCTGACCTGCCCTCACGCGTAACGTTGCACATATATTTCCTACAACAAAGCTGGTGAGTTGACACAGTAGCAGGGCATGGCGAGCAGTATCTCTCAATTTTCCTGACGACTCAGCTATTTGCTTACCGACGCCTCTGATGTCGGTGGGCACTCATTGTGACCCAGGTCAAGGACTTTGACACCATGGTGCCCGTGCAGGATCAACAACAACACATGCATGAGCAATGGCAGTCAGCTAAACTGGACGGTCATCGAAAAATAAGCTTTTCCGATCGCTACAGCTTGAGATAAGCCAGACTATCTTCTCCTGCGGCCTCAAGGGTTCAGAATATTTTGCGACCGTCGAAATGTTGATTCATGTGTTTGCCCCGGACGTGCACGCCAACAACATGTCAAGGGTAAGCTCCTGCGGTGGTTACAATTAAGCTTTGCAGAACTTCAGATATGTGATTGAACACATCACTGGGCCCCAGAACGTGTGGGCTGACATGATTAGTGGGCTGGCAACCACAAGCCTGCAACTACGACAATCAAGCGGATTCGATCCAGTGTCACAGCTACTCAGCAGCAGGCGACGCCCACAGCGGTGACTGAGACGACTATATCGAGCTCGATGACGAGAATTTCGTCTGGCCTAGCTTTGCCGACGATACTGCTGCGCAGGCGCAGTGCTATCCTCCAGCGGGAGCTGCACAAAATGACGAGGGCCCGTTCACTTTGCATAACCGCCTACGAATCCCTGTCGATATCAACGAGTTGATTCAGCGACTGCTTGTTATCGCACACTCTGGCGCTCGTGGTCACCGAACATCCCCACAGAATCTTTTCGATTGGCAATCTCAATAACGTATTTCGTATGTAGAGAGTCTGAGAAATACCCCCCCCCCCCCCGAATTGACCAATCTCAACGCAAACCGGAAAATCGCATGTAGAGATACAGATTGAAAATTGTCAGATGCACCGCAAATATGGTGCAGTTGTGGCCCTCGTTCGTGGCTGTTGTACTTATAGCTGTGACCACACACTCGAAGCGTATTGCCCAACCACTCATTCTCTGTATTGCCATGGCCCGACCGTCACCGGTCCGAAGGCCAAATCTCGGCGGTTGTGGCCGGCACGTGCAGCAGTACCGGCTTCATGCCGAAACTGTCGACAAAAAGCTCGCAATCATCTCGTTCTATGAGTGCGACGGCATGCGCGCCACCGTCGCTAAGTTTACGTGTCCCTCGCCAACGAGTTCTACGAGTCAAAGCGCACTATGACCTTGCGCTGGTGTCGCCAGCGGCCTAAGTGTGGTGAAGTGGATCCGCTGGAATGAGCAGGGATCTCACACTCACACACGGCGCCCAGACACTGACTAACGGAGGGGGTACTCCGATAACCGTGGGGTTGCTGAGAGGCTCACCTTGTGTACCCGTCAGTGGGCGGGATCTGCTCTCTTGGGGACAGGAGTGTTGTGCAGTGGGGTGAAGCTTGAACATCCTTGGCGGGGACTGGGAGGTTGGATCCTGCGTGGGTATTCCTGCACACAGCTCCGGGTAGGTAGATCTTGGTCTTGTAGCCGAAGCTCTTGTGGATCCGGGGTTGCCTTGTTGGGTACACCCCTTTAACTTGTTGCGTACCGCCTCTTATAGCGGGGGGCAATTAAACTTCCCGTTCCCTGGTGGCGAAGACACTGGCGTGGCACAAGGCAAATTGAGCTCTGATTTATGCTTAGCCAGATCCTATCCCGTACCCTATCGTTCCATCCCAACTGGGATCCTGATTCACACTGGCTATCCTCTACCAATAGTCTGATACCAGATCCTCATGGATCGCTCGTCTCTACGCTCGGATCCGACTCCCCAGGATCCTACCCAGGATCCACTCGGAATCTGACGGGATCTATCCAGGATCCGCTCTGTCCTAGCTCAGGACACATCCTATGGTAGGGACATGTCGCTACCTGGTCTGGATCCATCAAGGTACCTCCGGGGCAGCCTTTCTGTCGATCTTGTTGCGTCATCTGCCACTCTGCAGTTATGTCACCCACCAACGCGGTCACTAACCATCACCTTCCGTTTTCCACGCAAACTGCTTCACCACATAAGCTAATCAAGGAGGGGAAGGGAGCGCACACCAAAAATCGAAATGCTGGTGTAGGTGCAGTACTGTCTAATGAGTCAGAGCTTGATATTGTTTATTGGGTAAATGAGCTGCGCTAGGACGGTATCACTATTTTCACGCGCATGCTCGCTGACAAGGCACGGCAGGTGGCTGTGAACACCGATGTCCGCGACTTCCACGCCTCCGACAAATGGGCAAGCGGTTTCAAGCGCCGCCATCACTTCAGTCTGCGCTCATCGACGCGCCAGAGCAAAGTCTGCCCGGCGGACATTAATAGAATTGCACCGCCGTTGTCGAGGCGACGGTATGTGACCTTGGCGCTCGATGCGTTTAAAATGCAGACCAAACAGGTAAATATCGCCAAATATCAATTATTATGTAGTCAACGATTCTAATATTCTCTTGAAGCGGTATTTTACGAGTATGTAGCGAAAAAAAAAACGCTTCATAAGCGCGGAGAGAAGACTGTTTGGATGGTGCGTCAAAGGAACGTGCGACCGTCATGCTACTTGGCGACAGTGATGGTGTACGGTATACGCCGTTCGTCATCTTTAAGGCACCGGCCGCTAGAACAGCTGGAGCACAAGATGAAACCCTACTTGAACGACGAGGGTTTGGAGCGCGGGTTTGGCCCACCGTTGCAAAAATTAACAAGGCGTTGTACATTGAGATCTACGGAAACCCGAAAGGCGCGGATTGATACATGTACATGTACTGTATTATTAACTGGTCATCCGAGATTTAACACAATGGTAAATGTAATATAGGTTGGTGGAATGGTGGTCTTTCTGTAGAATTTCTACGGTATCACTTCGCCCCCCATCCGTCGCCCCAGGAGCCTATCTTGCTCCTGTGAAACAAATTTAGTGGGCACTGGACGGCCGAAATCCAGCGATACGCCACAAGCATCGGCGTCGTGCTGCTGAAGGTTTCACCAGGCGCCACATCTGTGTCGCAGCCCGATGTAGCTTGGAACTACCCACTCAAGAGCCGGCTGCGACAGCAGTGACATGACATGCGTGAACAGATTGCCGCTCTGCGATCCCTGAATCTCACTTCAAGCTAGCGCGATCAAAGCGCGACAAGATCTGCAAGTGGATTGACTGCGCATCGTGCGGCCTTCCGGCAGCCACCATCGCCAACGGTTTCCGCGCCTGCGGGCTGCAGCCGACCCAGAGCTGTGCTGCTGCGTCCGACCTTGTAGATCAGCTTGAGGAGCCTTCCACTCTTACAGGGACGCCTAGTTGATGACGAGCAGGACTTTGCCGTCGAGGCGGATGAGTAAGTCCGGTATTGCAAGTTTTTAGTTTAAAAACAACGGAATAATGTTTTTGGAGTTTCATTTTGTAATATTTCATGACATAAAGTTAGCAAGGCCCCCCTAACCCTCTCTTACATGGTGTTTGTGTGTGTGTGTGTGTGTGTGTGTGTGACTCTCTACATGCGAGATACGGTACTGTGGTCTCTACTTTTGTTTGGCTGTGCGAAAGGGAGGAGGATTATCCCGACGGCATGGGATTGAGTGT
This sequence comes from Phytophthora plurivora, assembly GCA_030027945.1. Classification (NCBI taxonomy): domain Eukaryota; phylum Oomycota; class Peronosporomycetes; order Peronosporales; family Peronosporaceae; genus Phytophthora; species Phytophthora plurivora. The sequence continues at coordinate 1,077,290 of CP125266.1, forward strand.
CCTGAGCGGAATGGTGTTTCCATTTCGGTTTTCTCTCTATGGGGGATAGTTCGGCGACTTGAAGTATATTCTGGTGCTCAAGGACCATGCATCGCACTACTGTGAGCTTGTAGTGGCAGGCACAACCGATAGTGACGTGGCAGTGGAAACACTACTCGAATGGGTGAGCGACAATGGCCCCCACTTCAAGAATGAGGAGGTGAAGGAGCTGTCGGGCAGACTGCGGGTCCAACATCGGTTTACGCCTGCGTTAATCGGGACATCCTGCAGGTGATCAGGGCGATGATTCTCGAGTACAAACAACTACCACGATGGGTGTCTATCTTACAGTCTAGCCTTAACCATACGGCATTACCCTCACTTGGCAACAGAGTACCGGTGGAGATTTGCACAGGTTTACCGTGTCCGTCTCCTCTCCGTACATGGGTGAAATGGTAGAGGTTCCTGCCAGTGACAAGATAGAAGAATATCTGGCCGCTCTCCAAAGGGGAACCACCGCGTGCTTAGCGCTTCACGGATAAGTCTCGTAACTTCTTGTTGTTCTAAACGAACCTCTTGTTGAGGTTTATCTTGGGGCAGCGACCGCCATCTCCATTTTCGTTCCCTACAGTGCTGGCTGTGAGAAGGAAGATATCACCGTGACGAGACGGCTGTCTTCCCACTCTTTCCGGCGTGGTGCAGCTCAGAATGCAAATGGGCACAGTACCATTAGCACGCCGTGGATTTTAGACAGGGGCGGGTCGCATGTTTCATTGGCTAATCTATTGTTATATTCATATATGATTGGCTAACTGCAAACTACAAATATTTTACTGATGTCCGAACAAAAGCGCTATTCTACCATATTTGACCACTTCTCGTACACGAAGACATTGAAATTTTGTCTAAACGAGTTTAAATGGTTTGATCTGGTTAAACCGCGAAATGAAACCATATCCGATACCGAGCTCCGATACTCCGATTGGTATCAATTTTAAGATTCAGTTAAAGAATATAGACCAACAAGGCCATTTCCCCAGGATGCGGTTCACATAGGCATGGATTCCAGGTACAACACGTTTTTTCGGCACGGTCTCAGGTAGTATAACGTTAGAGTCCCGAAGAACCTGGTCCAGAAGAAACTCATTTGGAGTCTTCTCCATAATTATAGCAACCGGAAGTGCATGAATTGGGCACGATGCGAACTCGCTTGGATCCACAAATATTGCCGCACCTTGGGTTGACAGAATTCTTCGATAGTAGCGCGCCTTTTGTGCTCTCCCGGAACGCTAAATGCATAGCAAACTTGTCTAGGACGACGTATAGCTTTTCCCCCGACCGACCCCCACACACACACAAGTTCGTAGATCTCTTGTACAGTAAATTGCTCGGATTCTGCAAACTGTCCAAACGCATTGAGCGCCGTTTGGTGCGCCCGTTGCGAGTTTCCGGGGATCAATGACTTCGTAGACATCAATTCGCTTTATGTAATGGTTCTAGGAATGAACAGCACTACCTTGCCTTCTTGTGAAGTAGTTTGGCTCTAAAAATACCACAACTTTGCCCTGCTAAATCTGTTGGTTCCTGTGTAAATCGAGTTGGTGTCCGACCCGAGACGGTATTTGTAAAGTATGCGTTTAACTTAGATTCACTTTGGTAATATCAAATATTTTTATAGTGTTCGGACAAAATATGTCCGAATCTTGGAAAATCATATTTATGCGTATAACACGCAGCTTGAAGGCGTAAAAACTGCGTTTAATGCATGCGGAGTTTACACTTCCGTATGGGCACATACATACCAAGCGCAAAGTAGACTGAATTACAAGGCGCAGACGAGAATCAGACTAGACGAGTTGGCAGATGGAATGGAAAGTTGTTACCTTACCACTTTGCCCAGAAAAGCAATGCGAGCACTAGCTGGTTTCCCGACAAAAGGTGCTCATCATACCAAGTTCTGATATACAGAAAATGGCACGCCTCGGACGAGACTTAGACGGGAGAAAGCTATACCGGTTTTACTCTCTCGCCCCAGAAAATGATGTCAGTAAAATGGGATATGCAACCTCTATGCTGAATCTCCAAAACATGGAGATGAAACGACAATCTCCAGAGATCAATCTCGTCTTTAGAGGTGCCCGTTTCAGTGCGCCATTCGCTTTTTTTTTAAGGCCACCAGATCTCTTCAATCTCCCTTGAATCTCCCTCTGTGATTGGTTAAATATTTACTTTTCGACATTATTTTCTTAGCGATCTTCTGCGCTAAATCCAGGTGTCAAGAGGCGTATTTCGAAGGATACGTTCCAAGTATCCAAGTATTGTTGCAGGAGAAGTTATCTACCAGTCTTTCATCCGGCGCTGTCGTGGTGCGCCTGTCGACATGAGTAGTCACATTCTTAACCGCTAGCCCGATAACCAGACACTGCATTACAGGGGGCGCTTCCAAGACTTACCAGCTGTAGCTGGACCCAGTTCAGTTTCCATCTCTCCACCAAAGCAACACTCGTCTACTGAGCGTCAGACCCTGCCTACCCTGAATGAAAGTGGTTCCATCTAGTGTACGAGATGCATTTGAGCCCCCCGAAGGGTTTGTCGTGGTCCCTCCTCGTAGAAACGAGAAATCTGTCATCATCCAGTATGATGTTAGGCTGACAAAAGCTTCCAGCGGGGGGGGGGGGGGTATCCGGGGACCATTTCAGCGTTGGATAACCGAAATATTTCACGACTTTGGGTTAAAACGGAGGGCTTTGTTTGGAGCCACCTCCGATGCTGAAGTGGATGATGCAGGACGGTCTCAAGCTCTGTTGGCATTGGTGCATTCCGCATATGTCGAATGCTGCTACAATGGTTGCCGATGCTACCAAGTCCAAAAATCCGCAGATGACCGACCTGATTCACCGTATCGTCGAGACAATATACACTGTGAAGCACGTTGAAGTCATGGGTTCACTCTTCGAAGAGCTGTGTCGCTTTGGCAGGAGCGGTAGGACACCCCATCAGTTGTTGGATTACAGGGCGCACCGATTTCTAGGCCTTACACGCGTGATCAAGCGCATACTGGACCTGTGGGAGCATCTTGTCACGTGGTTTGCTGAGCACCTAGATAAGGCACGACGAGAGCAAACTTCGCTTCCCCCTGGCTTTCCCCTAGAGCGAGATTACCAAAATCTTGTCCAGATCTTGTCGCTTTTGCAGCCGATAACAGTGCTAAACGTCAAGAGTCAAGGTGAAAGCGCCAATCAAGTTGACGCTCTGGTGATTTTATACAAGTTACGCTTGCCTGTGTTGGATTGCACGAAGGAATTGCGCGACTACCGATTCAGCAGGACAGAACCGATGGCATATCGGCCAGAAGATTTGACTAGCTTGGCTATTACGACACGCAAACTACTTCATGATGCCTTCCATGCCAGGTATTTCTCTCGGTATACTGATCGAAAAGAGATGAACAATTGCTCCTTTATCCTGGAAATGCAACTGTTCCTGCATCCAAATTTCAAGAGCTTTGACGGGTTCTTGAAGCGAATCGTGCTGCTTTGTAATGCAGATAATACCAGCACCACCGCTGCTACAGGTGACCGACACTTTGCCAAGATCAAGAAAAAAATTACGAGAAAATCCGTTCTATGATGTTGGCTGTAGCAGTAATCCACCAAGCTCACACGACTACCACTACGGCAATAAGTGAAGAGGAACCTCCACCTCTATCTACATCGATCTTCTCAGAGGACTTGATGGATCTCTTTGGCGATGTCATTGACCCGGGACGTTATGACGTTCAAGAAGCCCCAGATGTGAACGAGACACGTATCGATGAGGAGCTGGAGCGATGGGAAACATCCGCCACATCGATTCAAACAAACGGCAAGCGGCCCGAGACCATCTTGGAGTACTGGAAGCGCCAATCTGACAGTGGTGCGTACAAATTTCTCCCACTCGTGGTTCGTATCCTTTTTGCGACACCAACGTCTGCTCAAATTGAGAGAGACTTTGGCACGGCAGGACAACTTGTAACATCACAACGGGGGTCTATCGCTCCCCATAGTGTTGATATGTCAACATTCCTCAACTGCAACAGAGTGTATGTCGACATTACGCAGTGTCCGAAGATATCTACACGAGAGATCGACTTGCACATTCCGTCTAGTGTGAAGGTGGGGCTGGAAGATGGAGATGCAGAAGGATGTGAGCTCATGAGTGGATACTTTTCCGGTGATAGCGACTTCGACGCCGATGGCGAACTGGATGCTTAGGCAGGCCAACCGGCAAGACCGAACTACATGCAAGTCGAATATATTTTGTATAACATCGATGGTTTAATTTCCAGCTTGCTTTAGTAGCATTTCGGCTAGTTTGAAAGCTTCTTCAGCTCTTTTCTTCTTCGCAGCTTTTCGTTCATCTCTTCTTAGCTTCACGGCTAGTTCAATGTGTTCCTTTAGTGTAGCTGTTGGTCTCTTTTGATGGTGTTTGTGTCGTAGCCCTTAAGAGTGTGCACGGTAGGGAGTTTTGGCGGCACTAACCAATGCTCGAGAACGAGCAACTGCTCTTGCTGCGACTTTTGCTTGTTCGGCCTTGCAAACAGGTCGTAGCCCTTCCTGCTTCACGTGTGCGTCTGGTTTTGGTGTGGTCTTCGCTGCACCCAGCAATCGCTCCAATTGCTGAATAATTTTCGTAGAGTCTTCACTACCTCTGCACGTAGTAATAGGGGTTATAGCAGAATCGAGGTCTGATTCCGACGGCGCTGCCAAGTCACATGCAGCAATATCTGCTACTGATTCACTGCCGACGTCAATTTGAGCGCTTGAACCAGCTGTCTGTACCAGCTGGAACGATACCAAACTGGCTTGGGGACTGCCGTGAGTTTGGCTACAGGCAACCATTTGTGCCAACTCGGACTTCGATGCCAGTTGAAGACGTTCTTCCGTGTGGCGAATTGACTCCGCAATGGTAGATGTATTGTGCCATCGTTTGGAGTAGTGATGTCTTGATGGCAGCATGGACGGCATTTTCTTCTGCGTGGTGTAGACGCACTATGGACTTAGCTTTTCGTTCAGCGGTGCGATTTGCTTGGTCCACATGAGCACTCAGCTGATGTTGAAGGGAGACCGTTTGCACTTGCATTATCTTCAAAATCTCTTTACGCTGAGTCGCAATCGCTATTTTTATGTCGGCGTTCACTTGCTCCATGTGCGCAGGCGTTGCTCGAAATTAGTTTGAAGCTGGTCTTGTAGCTGCTTGAACCCTTCCGCCCTCTTGGTGTCACTAATGCGAGCATGCTGCACCGCATGGGCTTCAACTGTAGCTCTGGCTTCGCAATGTGCGACGTTATTTGCAGCCGACAGTGCTGACTGCAATTGCGAATTCACGTGTAACTCGAGCGCCACCGGGTCATTTGACTTGATCGAATCATCTGCGCCAGCGCTTCAGTTCTTGATTCGCTTCCACTCTAGCCTCTTGAATACGCGCTTCAGTATATAGCTGCTGCTGCTGGCAGTTCAGCTGCTGGTTCACGTGCAACTGGACTTGGTGGTTGGCGAGATCTTGAGCTTGGGCTGAGACGTGGGCTATTGCTCTGCCAAGCTTGCGATTGGTGACCGTAGTTGATGATTCATCTGCATATATCACAAGCTCATTGCTCTTCTCAGACGCCATGGCAGACGCAGAATCCTTGGTGTGCACGACTCTTCAAAATCGAGTGTAATTCGTTGCGTCTACCCGGCTAAAACGCGTAAGAATTAGGCAACAAGTTTAAAAGCCATATATGAATAATTTTAATGTGAATCTCCAAAAATCTCCTTAAATCTCCAAAAACTCTTTCCGTTTAAATACGTCTCCTTCTTGATAAGTACGAGTGTTTCAGCTGAAAAACCTCGAGAGTTCAATATCACTAGGTTTTATTTCCCCCCCCCCTTTTTTTTGGAGATCAATCTCCACCTCGTCTCCTCGTAGGCGTGGAAAATGGTGTTTCCTAACTTAGATGGTGCTGAAGCTAAATTGCGAGAATCGGGCACTAGGGAAATAGCAGTAAGTGGATTCATCAGGCTACTACATGACTTGAGAATTGTGCATCTGCAAGATTCAGCACAATTGCGTAAGGTATTCCCTTCACATCGCATTTGGCAAGAATCTGTCTTCCATACCGACACGTATGCAGAATTTGAATTGGAGCTGTCGACGTTCACACCTGCTGACCAACCTCAAGACCGTCGATTGGAGGCGCCGGTTGCAGCAACGCTAAGCGACGGGTTCAAGTCGCTTCACAGTAAAATTGATGGAGTCGCCCCGACCTACGGAATTCGAAGGAGCAAGGTTTGTTCACCGCTGACAAGAAACTTGTCATTTCGGTAATCGACGACGACAGTGGGGCTTCAGCCATCGTACGTGCACAAATCCTCAGTAGAGGTCAACCCAATCACGCTTCGTCTGAGCCCGTCTGTATGCTACACCTTAGTCGATCCATTCAGTGTCGTTGAACTTTGGACTGAATACTCTCGAGGCATTGGCGGGCAAACCCCAGTTCAAGAAGCTGAGAGGCGGTTCAGGAAAAATTGGCGAGCTGACCAAAGGTCGCAAACAGAATATTTTGAGTCAGCTCAGCTTTTCTGTTGAGAAAATCGATTCTTCTCACGCCTGAAGGCCTTCTATGACGTCATCGTGTAGTACGCAGTAAAACAACGTATCTCGCCGGATGAAGCTGCAGCAGCAAGCAAGAAGTCCCTTAACGCATTCGGAAAGTATGTGCGCCAACTTGGCCAAGACAAACCAGATCCACTGTAACTCGATCGCCTTCCACTCCAACTCGACCGCCTTCCGCGGTAACTCGAACGTCTTCCACTGTAACTCGACCATGTTGCACTTTCGCGGCCACGTTGCAACGTAACCGGACCGGTTCACTGTGACTGGGCCGCCCTTTTTGAATGCGCCACTCATTTCAGATTCTTCCCTTCTTAGTGCGTACCCATCGTCATGGACGAGTGCGCATACACTCAAGTCGGAATCCCAGAAAAAAATAACCAAGCTCAAACGTTGGCAATGCCATCCCGAATGGACCACCAGAACAGCGGCTAAAGAGGTTGGTGTGGCGCGGGGTACGCTGTTAGGCTGACTAAAGGAGCTGTGGACCACGCTGGATGATGCTGAATTCGCTGCGGTGGTTGACGGTAGAGACCAGGGCAAAAACCACCAAACGGCAGCAGTAGATGACCTCGTATGAACTGAAGATTCTCGAGTATCACGACACCTGTCTACGAGAAGATGGAAAAGTAACACATGCAAACTTGGTGAGGTATGCAATTCTTAACCCCTCGACTCCCAGGAATAAGGGCCCTGGACGGCTTATTGCATGTCGTATCTTATGACTTAGTGCTGGGACTACATATTTGTATGGAGCAAAAAACAGACTTAGGTGACGGAGTATAAATTATCAACAGGTCCGTCGAGCAATGGCGTAACTTATACACCTTTCAAGCCACTGTCATCCAATGTATGTCGTAACTTGCCCCGATCGGGTTCTCTGCCAAAAACGAAAGTCCGATCCTTGGCCTGTCATTTGCAAACAAGAGGGATAGAACGCACATCGATTCAAGGTACCATTCATTACGAAGGTACAACACAAAGAACTCATCAAATTCTCACGCGTCTTTGTTTCGTTACTCAGCCTCATCATCTGCTTCGTCGCCCCGAAGCTGAAGCTCACGACGAGCCTTCTTTCGCTTTCCTGCTTCCTGACCTGGGCGCCGCAACACAACTCTCTTCCCCATGTTTGTCGGGATGTTGTGGCCGGCATCGAAGTCGTCGTGCCAGATCTCGAAGCACGTCTTCGCCACCCCCTTGTACTCTCGCCTGATCTTATTGCATAGCCAACACTTGGCATCATCTATCGAACAGCGCTCGCAAAAGAAGGTCGTCGCGTACGACTTCTTCTTGCGGTCTGTTCGGAGCAATGCGCAAACCTTGCAGGAGCGCTGGCGACGTTTCTGGACGTTGGCAACCGTGACCCAGTCCTCACTCTGTTCTAGCACATGCGTCAGCCGCGGAGTACGCTTGCGCTTCGTCGCTGTGGCTGGTGGTGTGGCGACGATGCCGGTAAAGTCTTCAGCCTTCAGCTGAAGGAGCTGGTTCTGCAAAACTCCATACCAATCGCGACGCTTCATGGCTGGTGTAGCAGAAATCTTCGCCGCCTCTGTATGAGAGATGTAGGCGTTGACTAACACCATGTCAACGAAGCCTAAAAATAGGTTTTTATAATATTTCTTGAACTTGGTGGATGTCTGGAGCGAGTAGGCTTGGAGGCGGAGTTGATCATGCACGTCAACTCCGCTCATCCAGCCTTGATAGTTGTTTACTGCAGCGGGACATGGTACGGTAATTGCGCCGACCTGCTTCACCTTTCGCTCAATACTTGACGGGGTCATCACAGCACCGGTGCACAGGTAATGGACCGGCTTGCGGTCCCACCAGTGGAACGCAATCATGGTCGGTGTGGCAACTGAACGGGAGAAGGTGAACGTGCCGCGTGGAATACTAGCCGGACGTGTAGCGCTCTTCACCTTGAGATTCTTGTCTAGCCCCAGCCGATTCACCATGATAGTTCCGACGACGTACACGTTCATCTCCAGCAGCTCAATTGCAAGGAGGACGGAAGAGTAGTAGCGGTCTACTACGACCGCATGCCACCGATGGCGGTTGCGTTCTCCAAGAACAAGCTTCAGGTTCCGAACCACGGCCGCGGCTCCGGTCTTGTGGTCAAATGAGCTGTCATTGTCCTCTGTGTTCCGCTTGTCAGCATACATTTCAAACCTGGTAAGATACGACATTAGAAGTCAGTCAGAATCATAGATGGGGTAAGTTACGACATAGACAAATTTACCGATGACAATACGCCGTCCTTGAGTCACATGTCATAAACATCTTTGACCCATACCGATGTGGTTTATCAGGCATAAACATTCTGGTCGTGTTCCTCTTAGAAGTCGCTGGCAGAACTCCTTTGTCAAAGGAAAAGACGGCTGGCAGTGTCCACCCTTCCAGAAAACGTTGCTGAACCTTCGTGATCACCGGTCGAAGCTTCCACATCTTGTCCCTGTTTCGTTTACTCTGGTTGTCAACGAAGTGAAGATCTTGGAGGATGTCTTGGCAGCGATTGCGGCTCATAAAGCGCCCGAAATTACCTGCAGGAACAGCGCCGTCTTCAACCATCGACCAGTGCGCCGCAAAGCTCTTCTGTGGGCAGAGCATCCTTGCTACCAGCAAACCGACAACATGCAGGATCTCATGCGGCTGATACACCGCCTTCGACTTTAAACGACGCCGTATGTTCTTCAACGTGTCCTGCCGTCGGTCGGCTTGCTTCGCCTGCCGTCCTTGAATTGCTTGTGCGCGTCGGTCGACTTGTCCCACAAGGACTTTGGCATAAAGAAAAAGAACGTCAAAATGGGCGAGTGGCAGAGTCTCCGAAGTTCGGTTACGGGTTGCACCTCCTCCATACCGAGACCAGGGAAGGCTGCCACGTCTGACTCATACGCGGACGACACGTCCGTCCACTGCATTGCTCACAACGCATCCTCCCGTTGTCGTATGGTGCGTCTGTCAGTCGCATCAGCACCTAGCTGAAGCGACGCGATAAAAGCCTCATCCATCTTGGCTGCATCACTGTCGGAGACGACGTCTTCATCGACGTCATTTTCAGCACGGTCGGGATCGTTCTGGTCTTCCTCGTATGCGACGCCGTCGCTCTCGTCCGAGCTGAAGCTCTCGTACAAGCTCGCATTTCCGTGTCTGGCACAAAATTGACGTCCTTCTCCTTCGGAGGCTGAAGACGTCGCGTCCTTCTTGGGACCTCAGCTGGTGGTTCGCCTTCTGCCTCTTCGCCACTCTCAACCCCAGACGCCCCCGACAATAGCTACAGGCCTGCCGCCGCTTCTTCCATCTGCGATGCGTCCAGTAAGAGGTCACCAGGTGGCAGATCAAACGCACGTGCCACAGCAGCCTGCGAGAGATTAGTCTCTGACTCGCTTGACGAGCCAAACAAATTTTGGATAGTGCGTTGAGATAGCTGTACAGTAGTGTCAATCTGGGAGGCTCTAACACCTTCGTCTTCGCTGCTTCCTTCATTCGCAACGTTGCTGGTAACCTTGGTCGTCTCAGCCTCCTCCAATATCCCGGATTCCAGCGCATGCTCCGCTACGGCATCCTCGCCGACGAAGACGTTGGCGCCATCCGGAGTAGAGTAGCTCCACTCGGTCTGGAGACCGCTAGGCCTCTTGGCCGTCCAACCTACAGCTCGAAGTTGGCGCCAAAGGTGGCCAAAGTCGGTGTCTCGCGCTGCGGCAGCAGTCGCGACCGCCTTCCCTCGACGACAGGACCGGATACGCGCCATCCGGCAAAATATGAAATGAACGGTTGACAAAGCCACTGGAGCTGGATATCCAGATTCAAAAGCTGATCCCCGTACCCTACTTTTCCCGCGCTCCCCGTTTCTGAAATTTTCTCAATAACCTGTTTGACCTTATTTCCATGTAATTGACTTGATTAAAGTATTGAAAAAATCTTTTTGAGCCAAACTCTGTTGAATTCCTTCGTATGTCGTAAGATACGACATAGCATTTTGACTACGTCGTATCTTACGACGTTGGGAATCGAGGTGTTAAAGATGGAACGCAGCTGTCTTGAATATCTCGGTTCATGGCGCGGTATAAACCGGTATCACCCGATCAACCGGATGGCTTAGTGGTGGACCTGATGCCGATTTAGTGCAAAATTCGGACAGGTAGGACGATAATTCAATTCCGGAAACCAAGGCGCTACCGGGGCTACCGAAAGAGGTGGCGCCACCGGAGCAGCTACAACGCGAAGAGAAGGCACACCCGAAGGCCAGCCGCAAAAGCAGCCCCAGCTCGCTCCAACCCACTTCCTTAAACAAAATGTGCCCACGAACGTCAGATCAGCTTCAATGCTACTCTGTGCACGATATTTAGCCAATGGGATCCTCGTATTTGCTCTGTTAGAGGTCCATGTGGACTTCAGTAATTATGGGATTCCGGACGCCATTCCAGACGGAAAGCATACGGAGTGGCTGGGCCATACCAGACGAAATGTGTCTAATCAGCGTCAACTTATCCATTCCAGAATGCACAAAATAAATGCATTGCTCAATTCAATGAATCGGCTTTCCAATTAAATGAATTGCACGGTAAAGGATTGGGTGGTGTTTGCGACAGCTTGATTCTTTCTCATTCAGCAAAATTCCAAGCCCCCATCAAGTCTCCTCGCCCCAAGCCTGTGGTTCGTGCCTGCTTGCTTTCTGGATAACTCCACGCCCCCGTAGCTCAGTGGTAGAGCGAGAGTGAAACCTCTAGGCCGCTGGTTCGATTCCAGCCGGGGGCAATACTGTTTAACCTTGATGTGTTGCGTATGTGTTATGTATGTATTGTTTATTGTGGATATGCGTACCAGGGGTGTTATGCAAGGTCGGAAGCGGACCAAAGATGTGACTGAGGTGTACACAGGTCGATAACAGAGCCGCTGGATATCAGAGCAAGGTACTGAGCACCAAGTGAGCGATACGCGTCGGAATGCGATGTTTTCAGCTGTCTCCAGCGCTTCCGAAGCGACGAAGCTTTGCATGTGGGTTTCTTCTTATGGTCGAAGCTCTGTAGTCGCTGGTTTGCTGCACTGTCCATCTTCAAAGCCAGCTTCCATACGAAGTGCTTCCAATTCTGGTACGCTGCAGCATCGACTTTCGACGGCTCAGCAGGAACTTCGAAGGCGTCTTGGTACAGTACCATCATGATGTTTACAGCTGCCTTTGCCTCTGCTCGCTTATTTTGCTCTTGCTTGCCTTTGACTGCTTCCCAGATGTGGTTGACATACCAATTCAGCAGACAACCGGCAAGCGTCGTTGCGGTAGCTTGCGCAGAGACTGTATTCAATGGGGCTACGACCGAAGCGCTCCTCAGTTCATCTGCATGAGTTGAAACGCGAGGGCCTCCGCCAGCGTTTGGCGCCATTTGCAAGTCTTCGAGGCGGGCGAGACGATCGTTGATATATGACAACTGGCCAAGCATACTCTCCAGAATTGACGCGAGCTGCGTCTCGTTTCCTGCCACCGCCCTCCCCATTTGAGCGTGGTATGCCGTACGCCAGCGTGCCTTCAAGTGCTCTCCCCATTCACAGCATTTGGCAATCGACACGGAAGATCCCAGCCGAGTATTTGTGGCCTCAATACCGCGTCCAAGCTCATACACGTACTTAGAGACACGAGCCTGCGCTGATATGCTGCTGCGAGTGGCATCGAGAACCTTTTTCAGATGTATCAGCAGTGCAGCAAACGTTGCGTTGACGACATCGCTGGCAACGTTATAGCGCGCATCAGGAGACCCAAGGACATTCCTGAGCAGCTCGTCTCGGAGGGTGAGGAGCTGGCCGTACTCAGCGACCGGTAGATGATCTTGCAGATCGAAAATGGACGGCGTTACGACTGGTAAGTCTGGTGCTTCGTAGCCAGCTAGCACTTTCCCAACACTCTGATCTTCTTTCGACGTTGTTCCAATGTAGGCAAACGCATTCGTCAATGATTCAAGAAGCCACGCGCCAAGGGTGGATATCCACTGAATAGCGAGTTTCGGCGATGCGTTAGCGTACTCAGCGGAACCACGACGCAAGGAGTGACTCGACATGTTCGGCGTGATTGACTGTCGAGTGCTAGGCGGCAACTCCAGTATTGTATCCCTCATATCCACTGTGATATAACTCGCCACGTTCGGCCTTTTTCGCTGTCGTTTTTGAGGGAGTTTCTTCGGTATCTTCCAGCTTTTCCCAGTACACCACGGCCTCCTCTTGCGTGTATGTTTGCCCTCCAGGGAGATCTGGCTCCACATATCGCGGAAGCATAGGGAAAAGATACTCAGACGGCTCATCGTAACAGACAAACAGCATACCAAAAGCATGCAGTATACACTGTTGCCAGCACTCCGGCGACTTGAACACAGACACACCCTGGACGACGGACGTCTTGATTCGAGCGATGTGAAGGAACAGCTCTCCAGACGCCGCGATGGACAGCTGCTGCTTGCGGGCGAAGCAAGTATCGATCGCCCTCCCAAATGTGTGCCACATCATGTTGAGTAAAGCCGCGTCGTGCACAGATTTCAGCCCTGTAGCCACTTCTGCATGTAGGATTAAATGCTCGACTAGTACACACAGATCGTGGACAATACAGCCAGGAGCATCATTCGTTTGAACGTTGGTCCGCAGATTGCGTTCTTCAATGTTGCTCGACATTTTGTCTCAGACCTTGGCAATCCGTTGAGAGTCTGACAGCGAGGATGGATATTTCTCTCGAAGCATGTTGAGTGTTTGTGAAAAATATCCCAACGCCGTCGATTTCGATAGCAGTGCTGCACTTGACCGAGCTCTAGAAATCTTCTTTGTTTGTAAAGATATGGAGAACGCTGTTAGTAGGGAGTAAAAGTTCTGAGTTGGCAAGCTAGATTCGTTAGTAAGTGAACTATGCAGCGCATCTAAAGCACTTGGTGTCAACCCCACGGACTCCAGAAACTCTGCAAAATACTTTTCAGCTGCTAGCTCCTGACCAATTGTCCCTGCGGGCGTGTCTAAGCCGTGTGCTGCGCGGCGCATGGCGGCGTCTGCTCTAGCGAAGTGTCGAGGAACAGGCTATTCCTGGTGTAATCGCAGCAGGCGAAAACGCATTTATTAAGTAAGTACGCATCTATATTGGTTTCAGTAAAGCGTATTGCACTGTAAGAAACCAACGTTCCTGACAATCCCAGAAATAAGTTGGCGCTAGGGTACCCTACCCCTAGAAGATTTTGATTCGCTGAAACTATGGAAAATCGGTAAATATAACACGGTCATTGGCTGCCCCGTTGCACCAGTTTAATATAGGGCTAGGCTGTCCGTCCAAAATACACTTATCCTACAGTAACTCACTGAGTGAGGCCTGGTAGCTAAAGGGTAACCCTTTAAGTACCGAGAAAAGGAAGAAATAAAAATCAAGAAACCGCTCTCCGAATTTTTTTTGGAGATCAATCTCCGTCTCCTCTCCTCCTATCCCAGTATAACCGTATATTCCAGTATAACCGGTTTACAGTATAAAATATCGGTATCGGCACTCAATGCAAGCCCAGCAGCACAATTCGTAGAGCGCAGGCTGCATGGCGGAGCTGCCAGGAAGAGGTGAGTCCAGCGCTGATATCATTGATAATGCCAATCCGTTCGATGCGCAGTCAAGTGACAGGAATCCCTTCCCTTCGTTCGACGCCGCTCTAGCTGATAACTCGGAGGAGACCGAACAACTGGACTCAGGCTCGGCCATGGACTGGAGCATCGACACGCTCGCGGAGCTCAAACCCGCGGTCTTCTCGCCGCTGCCACAGCAGAAAAATGCCGCCAATACGTCAAACCCGCTCGGAACCAGCTCGTTCTTTGAGGATGAGAAGCAGTACGAGGTGCTGCGGACGCCGCTACCGGCAGCGCGGACGTCGACAGCAAGCAGGAATAGCACGGTTCTCGCGCTGACGTCGTCGCCATCACCACTACCGGAGCTGCATCGACGCTGCAGAGAGACGATAGCACATTGCGAAGCTTCTCTGCGGGAGCGGCAGCGCAAAATGGAGAAAATGCAAGCTGTGCTGCCTCCGCCGAAGCGGTCGTTGCTTCAGAGATCACGTCGCCATCGTGGAACACCTCCGTCTCGATCGACTCCACCGCGACCTACTAAGAGAAACAGGCTCAGCATCACAGTCACGCCAAAGAATGAGTGGAAGTCGCCCGCTATGAGGCCGCCTATGTGGTCAGCGTCGCCTATTGCCGCAGTGGGCAGCAGACAGCCGCTGTGTGCGACACCAGCCACGCTGCATTTCGACGCCTTAACTCCGTCGCCGTTGGTGAATTCACCGAGGAACACGACACCGAAGCAGAGTTCGAAGCTGCGGCTGTCCTTCGGACTCTCACCCATCACATTGCCATCCCTAGAACAAGTAGAGGAGAAGGTCGAGGAAGAGGCGAGCGGTGAGGACAAGCCAAACGACGAGGACACTCTACCGCTGAGCAGCTCATCGGAGGGGTCCGCTGCGAGTGAATCTGAGAAGGAGAACGGTGATGATCAGCAAGCGTCGATTGAAAGTGGTGGCCGTCAAAACTCGTCATCATCCCACGATGCGATGCGCACTTCCGCGAAGAAATCGATGATGCCGGCGCGGTCTTCAATCCCTCGGCGACGGCAGCAAGCCTTTATGGAGGCGATGGAGGCAGAGGCTCGCTGCAATAGCAGTAGATCACCCAGAACGTCGGCTTCAACGTTGTCGCTGTTGCAAGAAGCGAAGCGTTTCGGAATTTCAGATTCGCAGGCACAATGGCAATACGCGCAGATCGTACGCCGAGACAACCAGACGCAACGTTCATGACTTTGCTTCGTGTTAATTACCATGTAGTAGAATAGCAAGACTGTAGAGTAAATGCACAATAACTTAAAGTATCATCCATCAGTTGGCTTTGGGGCTGTTGGCGTGGCTGCGGCGCGACACGAGTCGGCGTTGCACGCGGAAGTCTCCGATCCAGTAGCCGTCCGATCGCAGTGCGTCCTCCACCCTCTCGGAGTTGGATCTGTTCGACGCCGCGTACGCGTCCTGCTTGGACGTGAACGTTGCTCGTCTCGAACGCTCGTTGTGCTTCGAGTTGCCGTTCATGCCTGTATCCGCGCGCCGTCTCGGCACTCGGCGCTTCTTCTCCATCACGTCGGCATTGCTGCCGCGCGAGACTTTAGGTTTAGAGCTTGTTCTGCTGGATCTACTCTCTCCAACTGCTGAGGAGGACCGGGGCCGTGTGGCCTGTCTTCTCTGGAGTTCTCCGTCTGTAGTGTTGCTGCGGGTCCGCACGTCCATGAGGCTCTTGCTGTGTATAGAGGGAGAGCTGGCTGGCGTCTTGTTGCCACTGGAACCTGCTCCAATTTCACTCTCGTCGTCTTCGGACTCGGTTTCGGACGGGGGCGCCGACACCTTTTTGACCTGAACCTCTGGTGCCACAGGGGCCACAACGGCCGTCTCGGGCACTCGTTCCTGTTCTCGATCTTCTTCTTCAGCTTCCTCTGGCTGAGTCTCCTCCTCAATCGTCTGTAGCGTCGTCTGGGGCACCCGCGAGCACGAGTAGAACCCCTTGGCGTAGCGTTGTCGTCGCGAGTCAACGAACCAGCAGGCGAGCGCAATGGCGCCGACTGCCAGCGTGTAGCGCAGCGTCACGAGCTGCACGAGTAGCACAGCGAGGCGCACGATGGCGGCCGTTAGCAGCAGCAGCAGCGCCACAAGCGCCACGCCACCCACGCACATGAGCCGCACGCCCATTAATAACGTTACTCGCCTTGTGTACCAGCAAGGGAATGGCGAAATGAAAACAGTTTTAGACTGAAATAGGGCTGGTGGCGGGGATGTGGCGGTCGGTGGCGTGAAAGGGATGAGTAACATTGGCCCGGCTTTGCGAAAATCAAGGATCCACATTTTCGAGAACGAGACGCTGGGCTTTTTAGCTCTTTGCACTGTTTTTATTGCTGCAAACTTTGCAGCAATAAAAACCGAGAGTTTGTTGCCAACAAGTTGTTGGTGAACAGCAAAAAACCGTCCGAGGGCGGTGCTGGCGATGCTTGCAGCGAATCTGATTTGGTTCACCTCGCGTGCTTTGCGGCTTGATTTTCTTCGCCCACCACTTGTCGAACGCCTACACTCACGTCCCAATCTGAAGGCTATCGCGCAGAGGCGACCCGGAAAACGTGGGTGAAATCTTGACGAGGCGGTGCGGAGACATTTCAGAACAAGGGAACAACCAAGCAGCAGACGGCGGTGGCAGCGTCCATTTGAGGCGCGACCATGCACGAAAACTTTGGCAAATTTATCGGTGAAAGGTGTTGATCAAGCGCCGCGCAGCAGCCACCTCCAGTGGCCAGCGCTGTGTCCATTGGACTTGGATTCCAGGTCAACAGAGTCTCTGTCAAAGATGGCGGCGGGAAGGGCCGGCTGCCGCCAATCCCTTCTCTGCATTGAAGTGACAAACTTTGTCACAAAGACTGTCGGGGGCCTGCTCTTGGCCACAGGGACACCGCAAGACCGACCAGCTCGCTCGAGCCTCGAGGTAAGATTCTCACCTTACTCTGTGCGAAACGGTGGGGGTTGCCGCACTGCCGGCGCGGAAACGCCCTATACTCGTGGTGCCAGTTGACCGTCTGTGTGGCGCAACAGGAAAAAAAGCAACTCGAAAAGTTTGCGATACATTACCAGCGACGCGAATGGGGGAATCTGAAGGAGGACATGCAGCCACGCTAACAGCAAATGCGCTCGTCAGCGACACGAAACATCCTGGCGTGCCCAGACTTCAACTGACAGAAAAACCGGCGGTTCGCCCCAGTTAACGCCGCCTATGCTCGATGCATCAAGCAACTTGCTGCAGAACTTCCAAGTCGCCCTCCGCACGCTCTTTTGCCCAACTGACATCTTGTCTTGTGCGCACACAACGCCTTTTTCTGCCGCCAGCTGCGAAGCCAAGCTAATGCCACTAAACGCCAAATGCCCCGCGAAACAAATACATTTGTTTTCAAAGACGGATCTTCGGTGGTCGCAGTATCCACCTCTTGAAGCGCACAATAATGCGCACATTGGTGCTGTCTGCACTGCTCTTTGCGCGCGTACAGGGATTAGAGGACGATGCCGAGCAGCCCACTGACATTGCCAAGCTGCAGCACGATGAGCAGCTGGAGGTGCCGCTACAGGAGCTTCTGCTGTCCCCGCTAGACGGCGACTGGGCGGCGGATCTGGACGCGCGACTGCAGCGCGCCTTCGTGCAGTGTCGCGAGCTAGGCGTGACCTCGTTCATGTACGAGACGACCAGCGATAGTAGTGCAGGTGTCTGGATGCAACTGGACGCGGACGACGTGGCCTACTGCAACCGTCTGCGCTACGTGCGGCACCAACGTCAGCACGTCCGCAACGTGCAGAAGATGCTGGTCACTCAGCAGGAGAACTACAATAGGCAAGTGGAGATCAGAGCAGCAGATGACATTAGTTTCCAGGAGTTCTTCGAGCTGTACGCTGAGACTTCAAAGCCGGTGGTGTTGCATCTGAAGGAGGACGAGAAGGACCCAGTGGCTCAGTTACTGGGCCTCGGAAGCAGCGACAACGCAGAGGAAGATGCTGCTAACAGTAAAATGGACGAGTTTCTGCGTGTTTGCTTCGGTGAAGAAGCGAAGAGACGGAAGGGTGACAGCCAAATTAAGTGGAGGCCGATGCGTGTTGAACACGAGGACTGTGCGGCGATACTGGATTCAACTTTCCGCGTACCGATTTACATGGCACACGACTACGTGCAGCGCACCAACGCGTCCCGAGTCGAGGCGTTTGTGCCAGCAATTGTCGAGTTACCTTCGGTTACTGACGATGCACCTCATAACGTGAAGGAAATCGTGGCATGTCCGTACGGACTCCACATGCTCGCGATCCCTCTCGGAGAGACTGCCGTCTCGATGTTCGATCGGAAGTTCGAGCCGATAGCTCTTCCTGTCGATCAGTTGCGAGAGGTTGCGCTCGGTGCTGACGCCAACATAGCGACTGGATCTACAGTGTTAGACACGGAATACTTCCAGCGAGTGCCGGAGCTGTACACTTCAGTGGAGTTGAAGCCCGGTCGCGACATACTCTTCGTTCCAGGGAACGTCATCTCGACAATGCGGTCGCTGACCACATCGTCGGCAAAATTGCTACGCTTCTGCTATTGCGACGCCGCCAACGTCAAGGATGTCAAGCAAACTGTCGGCTTAGACGCGCTCCTCATGACACGCGACAGCAAGGACGAAGGTCTGTACGCTTTATTGTATGCACTTCAAACTCCAGACTTCGACTCCACCTTTTCACGCCGCCCGACTGCTGCTGATGCAAGCTGGAGCACTTTCGTCAAGTGGCCTCGTGAACCTGCCTATCTGACCAAGAAGAACCGACGACATAAAGACGACCAAGAAGGAGAAGACGAGCAACTATCGCGACGTGAACGGCTCAAGCAGTGGCAAGATGACAAACGGTGGGAACGGCACATCGCGGCACTTACGTTGCCCGTGGCGTGGCCGCCTATTGTGGTTAACACGACTCGAACGACGGCCACATTGCGGTGGCAGGAGCTTTACCAGCCTCTGAAGCACGACCTGACCAGCTACGGCTATGAAGTGAGCTGGAAGCGCGAGGATCAAGAGAAAAGTACAACAGAAGAGAATGAAGTGGCGGAGAATGCGGTAAATGTGACGTACGACCAGCTCACGCGCAGCAGAATGCCTTCAACGCTTTTTGGGGACGACTTTGACGGCCGGGAACTCGAGGCTGTGATCACCGGTCTACAAGCCGAAACTGCGTACTCCTTTTCAGTGCGTCTCGTTGTAGGGGAGGCCAGGGGAGCTGCTAGTGGTGCTTCGAGACGTGTGACTACTAGCCCATGTGCCCCTCCTTCCCATATCCGTGGTATTCCGGAGGTTATCGATGCCGAAGGAATGTGTGTGAATCTGCGATGGCTTAGTGCCGAGGACGATGGAGGTAGGAATATCGAGTTATATCTCGTATCATCGGAGAAACTCCCGGAAAAAGGAGAGGAAGGAGACCTCAACACTGGCAGAGGCGCAGACAATGGGGCGTTCGTTCGTGAGCACGAGAAGATCATCGCACTAAACGCCAGCGTTGGTAGCGCGCAAATTGTTCAGGAAAAATCGATCTCCTCCACTTTATGGCTATCAACTAAAGTTTGCGGCTTGCTTCCTGGAACATCGTACACGTTTCGCGCTGCAGCGATGAATGTTCTGGGTGCTGGACATTGGAGTCGCCGCAGTAGCCGCGTCCAAATCACCCCGGCCCGACGCAGACTCACGCCGATGCAAATCGGTGGAGAGCTTGAGGTTCCCGATATTCCGATACTGAAAGGTGTGGGAGATCCTGGTTACACCGTCGTGAGTGGAGTCAATATCCTCTCCCAAAGTGACTTGTCCGCCCTGATCGCTCAAGACCCACACCGCATCCTCCGAGCCTCAGGGATGCAGGTTCAAGACTCCACTCTACCTCACGTTATCCTTTCCGATGTACGAGAACAAGTGCAACTGCTGTCAAGTAGAAATAACGAAGGGTCCAGGGAGGTGGTGCACACGTTTGAGGCTTGGTCAGGCCACTACAGTCCGCGGCTCTTTGACGTGTCGGCGGAGTTGGTGCTGGCGGATCCACCTGATGCCTCTCAGCCGCTGCGTAATGCGCACGCCGTCCGCGATCGAGTATTATTGGCAGTGCGTGGTGGTGCGCCGTTTGTATTCAAGCTACACTACGCCCAGCGAGCTGGCGCTTTGGGGTTGATTATCGCCGACGCGAACGGGTCTTGTGCTGGTGGGTTCGACCAGTCTTGTGTGCCTGGCGCTGATAAAAGGCGAGGCGAAGGTTTTGCAGCGCGGGAGCGTCATGTGCTATGGAGTCAGACCCACATTCCGAGTGTGTTGGTGCTGAAGGAGCCAGCGCAGAAGCTGCTTGGAGCGGCGTCGAATGAGATGGCTACATAGTATGGAGATGGCTACAAGTTGATCTTGAAACGACGCGATCCAAAATCTGTGACGTGTGACGCGATCTAAACTTACCCTTTTGCTTTCTTGTCCTGAGTAGCGGTGTGCTATCACTTGGAGTAAACGATCGCGACAGGCACTGCGCGTCTACTTGGCTCTGTCGACATCTTGCTACTAGTGAGGCTTTCTTGATTGCAAAGTATATCACACACACAGACTTCCGGCTTCCTCAGACTCTCGATACCCTTCGTGTGGACATTCGATTCTACCGTCCGTCGCCCTATAAACAAAGCCAGGCAGGGCGATACGGTATCTTGCTAGCGGCCGGGCGGCCTTTCCAGTATTCAGCTTCCACTGGTAGTCACCCCAACAGCTTGCCACTTGCTTGCTACTCACTAGTGAATCTCAATTCACGGCTTCGGCATGAATCCGGGTCGGCCACCCACCTCCGGTGCCACGCAGCAACAGAATTCTTCGTTGCGACACAATGCCGGTGCAAGACAAGGCGGTGGTAGTACCAACCGCGAAAATGCCGAGTTCTCGACAGTCACCAGCGGCAGTGGCAGGTCCGAGTGGCGGCGAGAAGAGCACGGGCGGTTCATGCAGGCGCTAGAGCTCTACGGCTCGAGACGAACAGGAGACGAGTGGAAACACATCACGGCTTTTGTGGGCTCACGCACCGTTGAGGAAGTGCGTTTGCACGGCCGGCAGTATCTTCAGCGCCTGGTTCAGCAACTACCTCCATCTCCAGAAGCGACGAATGCAAGACGCTATCTAACCAACACAGGCAATCAGAATGACCCAAACAGACAAAACTACCAGGTACCCAGAGGTCTTGAGCACCAGAAAACCAGAGGCAGCAAAGGTAAGAGAACTACTCCTCAACCGGGACCCCCGGTCGGTGGCAGCAGCGCTCTTAGTGCTGCAGCATTGGAGTGCGCTCAAGCGATGAGTGTTCAATTCCACAACCAACCGCTACAAACGCTACAGCAACCGCAGCACCAGGCACCGACCGCTGCTTCGCGTCGGAACGTGAGGAGGTCGAACCCCTGGAGCTTCCAAGAAGACAAAGCGTTCGAGACGGCACTGGCTGGTTGGGCCGGAAACAAGTCGTATCCTTGGGCCAAAATCGCGGCGGCCGTCCCGGGGAAGACAGTCAAGGACGTGCGTTGCCGCTACGAAGAGATGATAGGAGACGTCGCTTCCATCGAGTCCGGAGAACTTCCTGTTGCACAGAACCTCACGGCAAATACTGGTAGCGTTCCTAGTGCACGACCTCAGCGTTCACCTTCGACGCTCAGTCAGCGTACAGTTCCACCGCCGCCCATCGAGGTCCCGCCTAGAAGTGTAGACAAAGGTGAGCTTTTGGAGACAAAACATGTTTTTCTGTGCTCTAGAAATCTCATAGACGCTGTGTACTCTGCATGATTAGATGGGGCCTTCCCCTCCGGTAGTAGCACGCGAAGCAGAAGAGGTTCTACTGGCGGGATCAGTTTGCTCAGCCCGACATTTCTCGACTTGCTGGCGAATGAAGCAGAAAGCGAAGAGAAGTCACCACTACCGGCACTGCCACTGCCGTTCCCAGGGCTCACGAACTTGCCGTCACCTTTGTTCTCGCCGACATTGCTGCCGTCAGGACCACCTGGGTTTTTCAGTCCTGGCACTAAGAAGTCGGCAGCTCGAGGTCAGCAAGACAAAAAGTTCTCAGGCTTAGAGAGCCCCAGTGACGTCAACATGGAAGACGTAGACTCCACTGCAACAAGTAAGAGCGAAGACCCGCGGCGATCGTCGACACCGCGGATATGGAACGATTTCCTTGTTGACGACTTCAAGTTCGACTACCCTGACGGAACCAGCCATAGCAGTAGGAAGACCCCACGCTCCAAGACATCGACAGGTGACAAAGGCAAGCAAGACGTCGAAATGACAGACGCCTCGGCTGCCTGAGGCTAAGGCAAGTAACAAGCAGGTGCGTACCAGTTAGGACAGTTTGATTCGTGTGTTTTCAGCTTGGTTGTGTGCAATAATCACACGCCTGAATGTCTCTGACAACACTCCTCCAAGCTCAAAAGCCTATTGCTTGCTACCTACAACCTGGTGCTAAGGGGGTCGGTCGACTATCTACTATTCTCTACCATCCTACTCGCGATTCAACTAACTACTAACTATCTGCCTACTGCTACTCCTACTGCCGGTGACCCCACCAGCCATCCTTTAGCCGCTTCTTCGTAGCCTCCGTTTGTGGTTCCTCTTCATCTACTCCATCGTTTGGTCTCCTCCTTCACATCGCAGGGAAACACGACAGCCAACAGCTGCTGCACTGCTCGAACTTACAGGTTGAAGCGAGTAGTGAGGAACTGCCGCAGAGGCTCCGGGAAGCTCGCGAAGTACGCGGCCCAGTTGTCGCCCAGGCTCGTCTTGAAGCCGTGCACGATCTGGTACAGCATGTCCTTGAGCTCTGCGTGCTGGATCTGCTGACCTTCCAGCGAGGCGATGGCACCGCACATGAACATGAAGTCAGCCACAATGCCGTTCGGGTTCGCCTTCACCATGTAGCACAGGCCCAGGAAACAGTGTTCCTTCTCTTCCGGAGCCCGTACGTGCGCGAGAGCGCGGCACCAGCGCTTAGCGAACTCTTGCAGGTGCGGGGCCACCACGTTCGGGCACACGTATCCAAGTCGACCGATAGTGATGGCGCAGTTCTCCACCAGGTTGCGGGGCAACTTCGGGCGGTTGATCATACTGATCAGACGGCCGAGGCAGTTCTCCACATACGGCTCCATCTCGGCACCGATGCGGATGGCGATCTCACCCACGGACCAGCTTGCGTTGTTGCAAACGGTAGGAAGGTCCGGGTCGATGTTGTTGATCAACACGGGCAGCAGGTCACCAAGGCCAGGACGGAGGAGGTTCGGGGCGTGCTTGGCAAGGTCGCCTACCACGCCCATGGCGCTCTGACGCACGTCCATCACGTCGTGACGCACACAACTCATGAGCAGATTCAGGATGTTGGAGCCGTTCAGGAGCGCCTCGCTGTTGTTCTGCAGACCTTCGATCATGCCCGAGATCAAGTCGAGAGCGCAAACGACGAGCTCCGGGTCTCCTTCATCGAACTCGTTAGGGCTCTGCTCAGACATAGCGTCAGCCAACAACTCGTTCTCCACGATCCGCTGGCAGCGGACGTACACGTTCATGGCAAACTCCTGGAAGCCGTTGCCCAACGCTTGGGCCACAGGTGCGAGGCACTCAAACAGCGGGAGGATCTCGCGGCTCCGGTCTTCCAGGGCGTTCCACTTCGCAATAAGAGGAGGCATAAGGATCTTGATCAGCTCAGGGTGATTCAGGTGCTCACCAATCGAGTCCGCGAGCGTTCCGATGGCGTCGTACAAAATAAGCAGGTTCTTCGCCTGGTACTTGCCAAAAGCGAACATGAGATTCTGCAAAATAGGCGTCAGGTACGGCACCAGCTCCTCGCGGGCTTCCTCCTCGAGGGTGCAGAACGCAGAGCACGCTGCTTCCTGCACCTTCTTATGCGGGTCCAGAATGCGCTTCAGCATGCCCTCCACAAGCGGTTTGAAGAGTGCCTCGTGGTTACCCTGCTCCACAACCCACGTCACGTATCGGCTCAGCGTCCAGCACGTGATGCTACGGATAAGCGGCGCGGGGTCCTCCAGCTTCTGCAACAGGAACGGGTACAGCTGGGGCAGGTGGGGGGTGATGCCATTGTAGCAACCGTCGGCAATGGCACCAAGTGCCAAAATGCCGCTCTCCACTAGCGGCCACGGCTGCTCCTGAGCAAGACGCTCTTGCAGCAGAGGCAGCAGCGTCGGGAGGATGTCGTTACCGTAGCCGTTGGCCAGGTTGTCGAGACTAGCAGCCGAGCAGCGACGAAGATTCCACTCCAGCAGCGAGTCATCATCGTCATCGTCGTAGTCCTCGTCGTCGTCATCATCATCGTCATCCAGACTACCGCCCTCGTGCCCACCTCCAGCCTTGCGATGGAAAATGGGCTTGATGTCTTCGGGCCGGTCGGGGACGTTCTCATCCTGATTCTGCTCCTCAGCCTCGAAATTGGCCAGGTCCTCTTCGCTATACACCATCCGCTGGAACAACAGCGGCACGATCTGGCCCAGGTAGGGCTCCAGCATGTGCTTGATGTCGCCGAACTCGCGTAAGTCGCAGAAGGAGGCCCAGAACTCGCAGGCCTCAATGGCCACGTTCTCGTCCTCGTCCTGGTTGGCGCGCAGGATGAACTGGATGATGCTGTCCAGGTGCGGCACAAGGTACTGCACGCCCACCTCGAGCAAGATGACGATACTCTTGCACACGAGCTTGCGCACGTCATTCGACGGGTCCTGAGTGAGCAACGAGATGCCAGCCAGAAAGTTCTCCATCTGCACCACGAGCCCCACAGGCATGTAGATGAGCACGTTGTTCAGGCACTCGAGAGCATCGCGACGGAAGCTGGCGTTCTGGTGGTGGAAGTATTGCAGCAGCTTCGGCACCAGCACGTTCAGCGGTCGACTGGGCGAGTTCTCGAGCTTGGCGGCCGAGTCTTCGCAGATCTTGACCAGCGCGCCAAAAGCTCCAGCCACGGCGTTTTCGTCCTGTTGCTCCAGCAGCACGAGCAGAGCTGGCATGAGCTCCGGCCACTCGTCGAGGAACGTGTACTGCGACACGAAAGTGGTGACGATGGAGCCAGCCGTGTTGCGGATGGGCGGCAACGGGTCGGCCAGGACGCGCAACGTCTGCGCGCGGATGACAGCCAGGATCTCCGTCTCGGTGGGGTTCAGCACGGCACCGGCGTCACGAGCCTTAATGTTGCGCTTGAGCAACAGTCCGGCCAGCTGCCGCACGTTGGGCTCGGCCTGGGAGGAGCAGAGCAAGTGGACCAGGTAGAGGTTGAACTCCAAGTTCTTCTGGAACTGCTGCAGACGCTGATAGGACTCGCGCTGCACCTGGTTGTTGGGCACCATGTAGGCCTGCAGTAAGGCCACCACCTCGTTAAGCAGCGCGGGCTGCGGCTGCCACGTGTCGCTCATAGTTCTTGGACGAGTGTCGGATCGCTGGCTTCTGGTCAGGTTTTTGGGCGTTTTTGTAGGCTTTAGACAGGCAGGAATGCAGATATACAGAGGAAATGAAGACGGCCAGAAGCTGCTGCGGACGGGGGCGGGGAGACGGACACCCAAGGAGCGGAGGGAGCTGCGCGGCGACGGAAGAGGACGGCGCTGCTGCTGCTTGGGAGGAAATGGAGAAGGCCGCCCAGCCAACCGCAACGAATGGGAAGAGCGTTTTAGCCAATGGGAGAATTAAATGATGTTTTGACCAATCGTGATAGACTGACTCAACATGTGGATAGAGAGCACATCGATTTAAACAGCACTCAGACGCCGAGGCCACACAAGCATCGACGTTATGATAATGCTCCGGGAAATTATCCAGATACGTGGTCAAAGTACGTGTATTAACACCGGTACTTTAGTACGCAGCTAGATCTGTTCAAATGTCTGCACTCGCTGTCTCTTCAAAAGTTATTGACAAATGCAGCTTCAACGTTTTTCGATTGAGCAGAGATCTTGCAAATGGACCATTTCAAATGGTACAAAGGGAGGGGATCGAAGTTTCGGATCCGTTTGTAAGCCGAGCAGCGAGTGAGTGATGAAACAACTCGAATCTCCTGGCTAAAGTTTTGAACCATCGTCGAAGTCATTTGAAATGAATGACTCTCATTTCACATCCAGGACTACATGTACCATAGATACTTATTACCAGTAAGTTTTGGTAAGTTACCAATGGTAACCCAAAGGCAGTATCGAGAACGTGGCAGAAGGGAGATACAACTGTAAGTAGGTGATGCATCTCGACTCAAAACAAGCCTGACATGTACTTGTACTCCAGAGTGGGGTCTCCACTACCGGTTCACAACGCTTCAGCGGCGCATGCCATTAAAGCGTGTTTTTTGATAGCGTATACGACCATCATTCCTCATATTTAGTGTAACAAGTGTGTACTCTAAAAGTACTGACAAGACCGATCTCTCAGCCAATCCGGGTGACTATCATGATTCACTTAATCTGACTATGCCACTGGCGCATATCTTTTCTCCTAATTCAGTACTTCACTTCCAGGTCAGAAATTGCGCAACAGCCACTTCTACAAAGTCACTCATCGATTCGCTGCTTGCTACGCACTTGCCATGGCGACTGCTGCCCCATCCAACGCCAACGAGGAGTGCGTGGGCCCTCAGTCCGAACAGGCCGGCAAGGCCGACGGCTGCGCTGGCTGCCCCAACCAGAGTCTGTGCGCATCAGGCGCCGCTCGCCAGCCAGACCCCGCCGTCTCGGATGTGAAGCAGCGTCTGGCCGGCGTCAAGCACAAACTGCTGGTTCTGTCGGGCAAAGGAGGCGTAGGCAAGAGCACTGTGGCCTGCCAATTGGCCTTTGCACTGGCTGGTAAGGGTTATCAGGTTGGACTGCTGGACGTGGACATCACAGGCCCCAGTGTGCCCCGAATGCTGGGTCTCCTGGGCCAGGAAGTGCATCAAAGCGCCGCCGGTTGGTCCCCAGTCTACGTGGACGACAACTTGGGTGTCATGTCCATCGGCTTCATGCTGCCCAATGCGGATGACGCTATTATCTGGCGTGGACCCAAGAAGAGTGGCATTATTAAGCAGTTCCTCGTGGACGTGCAGTGGGGGGAACTGGACTACCTCATCATCGACACGCCGCCTGGAACGTCGGACGAGCACATTAGCATTGTGCAGTACATGAAGGAAGCCGATCTGGACGGGGCTGTGGTGGTTACGACGCCCCAGGAAGTGGCGCTCAGCGATGTGCGCAAGGAGCTCAACTTCTGCCGCAAGACCAACATCAACGTGCTGGGCGTCGTGGAGAACATGAGCGGCGTGCAGCGTCCGCTTGGAGAAGTGAAGTTTGTTGCTGCTGATGGAAATGATCAGACGGCTGCAGTCATGAAGGTAGGGGACTTGTGGACTTGAAGATGTAGGCTTTGTATTGACTTTAGTGATGTGGTTCTTGTTGTGTAGCTGCTGCAAGAGAAGGCGCCGGAGCTGCTGCAGCACTCAGTGCAGATGGAAGTTTTCCCTAGGGCCAACGGAGGTGGAGAGGCTATGGCCAAGAAGTTCAACGTGCCGTTCCTGGGACGTCTGCCGCTAGACAACAAGATGACAGGCGCGTGCGAAGAGGGCGTTTCCTTCCTGGAGGAGTACCCTGATTCCGTGGCTGCCCCGGCCTTCAGCAAAATTGTGCAAGGTATAGTTGCTCTATCTGCACATGTGCAAACTGAATTTGGTGATACTAAGTTGATTCCTCCTGCAGATATTGTCGCTTCCGTCGAGAAGTAAGGGCCATAGCTAAAAGGAGTTTGAAAACAGTTCCAGAAGAAAAAAATACGAACACGTATATATGCACATTTGAAGCGGCTTTTAACGGCCGTGAACGACTACGAGCATTTCCTTTACTTGTTCAATTGGCATGCAAACCACGCTGCTGTTCTTGGTTAAGGAGAAGAACTTTCTCCCTTACTGCCTTGAGAATGCATCTATTGAGCTGGATATCTGCTCGGTGTTGAGCAGTACAATAACAACGGAAACGTTGTCGGACGAGCCTGACCGAATTGCCAGGTTTGCCAGAGACTGACTGGCTTGCTGCAGGAAGGCGAAGCATCAAACATACAAGGGTTTAGTATCACAAGCCCACTTCACTCACTTCCAAAACAAGCACGAACCTTTGCTGAATAACCTTCGTTTAACCTATCGGCGACGTATTTCACGGCTTCCTTGCTCTTGATCGTGTCCCATAGACCGTCACACGCAAGAACGAGGAAGTCGAATTCGGGTGTGATTTCGATGTCCTACGATAGCAAAACAAATACTGTCAGCTTTATAACCTATGCAAACCAACCTTCATGTTTCCGTACCTGATACTCGGGAACCGAAATGACCAAATCGCCATGAAAAACGCGGTCATGTCCCTCAGGGAAGGCCCAATACTCGTACTTCGACAGTGCTTCACCCTTATAATCGATATCCCCAATGGCTCGCGAGACTGCCAGCTCGCCGTTCACTCGGTAGATTGTCACCCACTTGACCACTCGCTCAGCGCGCTGTTGAATTTCCGGGTCACTTAAATCCATCGAGTGCAGCTTGGACAGTTGCAGCTCGCGCTCCTCCTTCACCCAGCCTCCCTGCTTTATAATCCGCTCGCGTTCATCTTCACGTCCGGGCGTTTGCTCTTCAATAATATCCAGAGCTTGACCTCCAATGCTCACCACTGCCCTGCAGTCTCCAATATTCGCTGTGATCAACCGGTTGCCCCGAATTAACACCACCGCCGCCGTGGTGCCATCATCCAGACTCTGTTGAGAACGGAAGGAAAGATCTAAGTAAGATTTTGGTGGACAATCAACGGACAATCTAGTTGCGTACCTCGTCCTCAGCCTTCTGCAGAAACTCCTCGTCAATCCGAGCAAAACACTCCTCAAAAGCCAGTTTTGTATCGTTCATAAAGGCTTCATGTGAGGTCAGATAAGGTACCAAGCGTTGGTTGGTGAAAGTTGCAGCCTATCAAGACATTAGACAAGGGGTAAATAAGCGGGTTACTGTCAAGCGACCCATTGCAACGTACCCGAACACCACTGTGACCATCAAATAGAGCGTAAAACGACTGCCGCTGATGATGGGGCTCATCATCCTTCAAATGTGCGTTGAGATCCGGAATACAGCAACAAACATCCTCCATTGCTGATCGAACGCCCAACAGCGACGTCACTCCATGAACATCATCGCCCGTTGAGTAACTCGAGCTGTCCTCGTTGAAGGTTTCATGGAAAGAGTCGCGCGAGCTAATGGAGAATGACTCGATTGGCTGCATCTCGGCAAACCCTTCTCTCTGATGACGAGGCACCCAGCGACCGGTAGTAGGGACAGGTGCAGGCTCTGGGGGCGGGGATAAGTCGACTGGAAGTGGCGGCGGCGAAGTCGGCTCTGCAGCGCTACGGTTTCGAAGATACCGAGGAACATACTTGCCTGTCGCGACCGGGGGCGATGACGTCGGGATTATTGGAGGTGGATCAGCGGCTGCCTCTCTGTTCGTAGCTCCATCCTCCCGCCGCAGTTGTCTATCGTGATCGTAACTTTCCTCTTTAGCTTCGACAATTGAGCTTCGCCTCACAGGAGGAGTGTGGTGCTCCGGTACATCGTCCATCGGGTCGAATGCGAACATCAGTGGACTCCGCGGTCCAAAACCACCGAAGGCCAACGGGCTACTAGCCCGCCGAGGGCTGGCGCGCGACGACGAAGAGCCATCACCGCCTGTCGATTCGTCCGAGAAGCTTGTTGATGCGAAAAAGCCACCGCTCGCACGCCCACGGTATAAATCATCGACAGAAGCCGCCACTGGGAATTGGTCCATGTAGTCCTGGTAGTCGAACGATACACTTCGATTCACGCGGGACATACTCTGCTACAAAAGCACCCCGCACGCAAAAACACAGATTCGCTCAAGGGTGAGTAAATCGCGCATTGATTCATCAGGGTGTGCCTGCGGCATCCCGTTACAATGTGAAAAATTTGCACGTACTCTTCGTGATAAACTATTGCAAAGCCGGTTCGGTCGATGCTCTGCCTGTAAGGAAGAGACCCGCAGTACTATTGGCACCTGTCAACCAAGAGACAAACACTAAAGGGACGTACCTGCGTTCGTGACAGCGCTGAAACAATATTCGCAATTGATTTCTGGAAGTTAAACAGCCACTCGTGCATCTGCAAAGCATTTTCACACAGCAGAACGTTAGTTCACCAGTAAACGACGTAGAGGGTGCTCGTTTCCTTACCATATCTTTGGATTCGGCGCGTAAGATATACCGCCGACTTTCCATGCGGATCTGGAAGGCTGCGACGCCAAAGTCTTTCTGCAAGAGCACGACGGGCGCATGGAAGAGTGGACGCAGGTGCAAGTTAGCAACGAGGAGACGCGGAGGAGTGAGGCAGAGGTAGCACCGGCACGTAGGAGTGTTCGTGCACGAGTCTCTTTCCTCTGCCTCCTCTGCAATGGGAGGCAGTTGACCGAGTCGTACCGCTGTGGTCACCGAGTCGATGTTTTCCATGGAGATGACGCCGCAGCATGTCTCGTCCGTCGGTTTCTGCTCCTTGACGTCTGCTTGAGACTTGTAGTAGAACAATTTACTCTCCTGCATGACGAACCACCTCTTCTTCCACAACTTTGGGTCCTCCGAGCTCTGTTTCTCCAGATATCCTTCCATAAAGGCAGCTCTACACCAAGTAAAACAACAAATAAGTACAAAGAAATGAACGCAGAAAGAGATCACTTCTCATACTCCAGGTATCTCGTATATCCGTCCATCGTGCGAGGGCGGAAGTAACTCGTTGACGTCATCGCGCCTAAACATAACAACATATTCTCTTCACACGTCTAGTCTATCAAGATAATTAATTAAGCTACAAAACACGCACCTGTACCCTCCAAATCGTCTCCATCTGAAGAAGAAGAAGACGACGACGAGCGACCGGCCGCTCGGTCAAAGAACCGCGAGAAGTTGGAACTTGGCGCAGGTATAGAAATACCCTGACCATCACTCTCTAGATGCGACGTCGGGGCCGTCTCAGCGCGCTCGCGATGCGCATGGGACGCTGGAGACGCGTGCTCATGGTCGTCTGGCTGCCAGGACGCAGGAGGCGGCGCGTCGCGCTGCAGGAAGCGGCGGAAGCTGGCCATTAGCTGAGCTTCCAAGATTCGATTTGCGGTTGTACCCCCTACCGAAAAATAGTCATGTTTTTAGGAGTAAAGAGTTGTTGAAACCTTTATTAAGGGTATTTAGAGTTGAAGTTGAGTTGAAGTGTCTGTCATTCGAGCTTCGGGTCGCCATCGCGCAGTAGTTGTCCTAAAGACCAGGGAGTGCCATGAAGACTTTCATCTGAGTGTCGCCAAGAGGAGAAGGACCAACCACCAGTGGCGTCTTCGCTGTACATGACTAACTGCTTGCGTCCGAGCTCGTGGAAGTTGCCAATGTCGTAGAATCGGCTTTTAGAGTCGGGAGGGCCTCCCATGCTCCATTCTCCAATAAATAGTCGATTTCCCTTGGGTTCTTGTTGCAGGTTTTCTCTCTTGTACGTGTCCAGATGGTCAAGGATCCACGCTTCGCTCTTGTGTTCGTACCCCCATATAAAGTACGCGTGGATCTCGTTCCACACATTCTCGTACTCGGGGGATCGGATCATGCCGTCGAAGCCGCTTGGACTCTGTTCCATGACCAGTGGGGACACCAGAATGATGCAGTCGCTACCCGTGCCACGTATCTGGTTGTACGCTTCGACGTAGTAGTCCATCAAAACCTTCCGGTCTGTGGGTGGTGCTGGTTCGTTCATGAGGTTCAGGCCGAGGAAAGCTTCACTGTCTTTGTGATGTCGGACTCGGTGATCCACGTCTGCCAGTGATCTTCAAAGGCAGCAGTACCCGCCTCCTTGCCGATGTGTTGCATGACGGAGTATTCTCCCTGCGACGCAACATCCGTTGGTACGCCTTCCCATAGCGTGAAAGAGTCCCAGGACATCCAGTACTCGCTCACGAGCCATCCGCCCAGGCTCACAGCTCGTGCTCGAGCCTCACCGCGACGAATCTTGGTCTGGATGTGGCTCACACCAGTCAGATCCACCTTCCCCGACACGGCCCCAACCGATCGGCGCTTTCCGTCGATACTTCTCTTGAGGTAGCACGCGGTTTGGCCTGGGTGGCTGTTCACGAAGGTGTAGCCTACACATCCCATTGTCTGCGCGCACTTCTCGCAACAACCGGTCGGGTGGAGGCCGTAGACGACATCGAGATCGTTTCCATAGAAGTCAGTGTCTGTGAGCTGAGTGGAGCAGTGCGGCGGTGCTTTCACGCACTGGTAGTAGCCTGAACTCCACGGTTGGCAGTACGAGCCGTACGGACAGCAGATGGACCAGTCTTTATTGCCGCAATAGCCCCCGACCTGCGTGGAGCACGACGCCACTCGAGGTGACACGACCGCCGCTGACACAGCCCCTGCGACGTTCTTCTTCGTACTGACGTCGCCCTTCAAGTAGCAGTGTGTCTTGCTGTCCCAACTGGAGCTGATGAAGGTGAAGGCCTTGCAGCCCAAGGTGTCAGCACATCGGTTGCAGCATTCCTCTGGGAGCTGAAGGCTGGAGATGTCTGCAATCTCATTTCCCCCATAGGTCACACCGACTTCGGGGACGCCGCACTTGGCCGGTTGAGATACGCACTGGTAGAAGGAAGGGTTCCATGGCTGGCAGTATCGTCCGGCTGAGCAGCACTTCGGTCCGATGTTACGGTTGCCACAGAATTGGCCAAGACCCGCACAGTCTTGGTTGAGCTCCTGGGTTGCTTGCGTACCCAATGCCAACAGCAAGCCGAACAGCAAGCGAAACGTTGGCATGCGAGACAGTTTGAATTGTCACCTGAATTGAGGGCAGGCCCAGAAAACTACGCTCATATTCATTCCTGAAAGAGGCCAGAAGCACAAACACCTCATTTACCGACCACATATTCAAATTTGAATCAGGAATTCCATCGTAAATCACTAGCGTATGGGAAGGAACAACAGAAACCAAGTAGTGACAACGACAACAAAGTTAGCTTTTTCAAGAGAGTTTAGAGCAACCTACCCGTCTTCTGCTCCGCATTCCTCCGATCAATGAAATAAAATGCATTGCACGCCACAGCGATCCCAACTCCACAATTTCATCTGATTTCGCACCAGATATGACCACGTTCAAGTATTGATCGCTGGCAGTAAACTCCAGGCACAGAGACACCCATCGAATTTCTGCACACCTCGGAGTTGTTACTCCAAAAACTCTTGCAAGTTGCGAAGCGCGTCGGGGCTTGACGTCTGGCCCAAGCCCATAGCATCACGAGCTGTCACGTACGTGTGAACCAGTTCTTCAAACCCTCCAGAGTCTCGTTGATCCGCTGGTGTCTTCACCAAACGCTTCTCCAGCACATCCAGAACTTCACGAGCCTGTGGCGTTTTATCGACGGAGCAACTTAGCTGCGCCGTGCCCACCACAAACCTCGTAAACTTCATCGTCGTGCTACAGAGCTTGTGCACAGGAGCGAGAGCGGGAACCGCAATCGCAGCGTGGTCAACCCGATAAAACTTGTTCATCATGTGGATCACTTGCAAAGCCTCGGAAGCTATGGCACTGCGAATGCGGCGATCCGTCGAATGAAGTCTGCTTGGGTGCGACGAGGCCTCCACTGAGCTCTCCAGCGTGTCGATCAGCTTGCACGCGCGCTTCACATCGTCTGCTTTGCTAGCCGCAGAGATACTTGGGTCTCGTAGTCGAGCAAATGTAGTGGCTATACTTTCGATCGAGTTCTTCAATAGTGAAAATGGTTCCGCGTCGCCATCCGCATCTTCCTCTGCGTCAGCAGCTACCAACAGATCCTTCAGCAAGTTTGACACGTCCACCGAGTCGTCTCCGGTTACTACTGGCGCAGACGCAACCGAAACCTTTTCTTTCTTGCCCTTTTTGTTCTTCTTATTATTGTTTTTCTTCTTCTTCGACCACGTTGCGGTGTTTGGGTTGGTATTTTCCAACGCTCGCTGGCGTTCTTGATCGCGTTGGGCAGATACCGACTTACGCAGCTGCTCAGCCCTGAGATTGCCTTGATGACGGAACAGCCCGTCGCGGTTTCTCGCGCCTTCACAAACTGCCTGGCTCTTCTCAATCTCAACGATGGAAGCCGCAATTTCGCGTTTCCACTGTCGGTCGGTCGTTACATCACACACACGCTTCCCTGTGCCGTCTTTCATGCGAAGATCCGCTCCAAATACAGCCAGCATAGTGTACAAACTGCGATGCCCGTGCTTGACAGCCAGGTGCGCAAGCGTTTCCTTCGTGTGGAACGTGGGTGTGTTTAAGTCCACCATGTTGTCTGCCTCCAGAATGATCCGAACAATGTCCTCGTGTCCTGCAATTGCAGCACTATGGACCGCCATAGTGTTCGAAAGCATCTCCAATGGATACGGGATATCGCGCTGCCGTGGCTTCCGGCGACAATGCAGCGGCTGAATGGTGAGTGCTCCTAGCTGAATCATCCACTCCACCAGATCGGCATCGTGCGCAGGACCAGCTGCAGCTTGGTGGAACAGCGAACACAGCTCATCCAGCATGTAATTCGAGAGATTGTCCAGCTCAACCCTGCCCATATTATCCCTCAAGCCATCGAGGGTTGCTGCAGACGTCGAGCAGAGCGAGGCCATAGACAGGCGGTCAGGATCTCTTCTGAGTTCGGACTTCAGCTTGTTCAGATCGGCCTCAGACAGAGGCCCATTGCTTTCTTCGAGAATGTCCATCAGATCGGAAAATAACTCGTTGCGTGCGTCGCCCCGTGTTGGCCGCATGCTCGACGGCGTACCGTACTCCTCGTTGACAAAGTCAGGTTTGGATGGGAACGTGAAGTACTTCCTGTCGCACACGAGACGAGGGGTCGCAAACTTGGCATTGATCACAGCAGCAGCCTTCCTGCACATCATCTTGACACCTTCGCCACCAATAACGTCCAACTGAACCACTCGATACTCCGTTGGTATCATACGCAAGTCCAACGTCCCATCAGCCTGCAGGCAATCCAAGAGCGGCATGAGAGGCATCATCACAGAATCCTCCAAGGCGCGGTTGACCCGATACTGACGAGATTCACCGCGCGGTGGGCGAGCAGCGATATAGTCGTCATGCTACTGTCGCTGGCCCAATGCGTCACACATATCCGAGAACGCGTCCGAGAGGTCGTCATTCAGCTTCAGTATGTCACGAGACAATACACGCGTCTGGAACAGCTCTTGCGAGCAAATATCAGCGGCATTGTTTAGCATCGCCTTCGAAGAAGCACCTCCCAGCACGGACTTGTCGTTGCCGTATATCAGTCGATAGATCTTGGACAAATCCTGGAAATGAAGTGCTTTGCGCACTTTAACCCCTTCTTTCCCGGGAGGTGGTGGTGCTCCGCGATACATCGCATTGACAGCAGTAGCAGTTAGGTGGGAGCTAAGCAGGTAGGCGCGATTGTAAGAACCGTGCACCGCTGCAGCTCATGATGGAGTGAAGATCATTTCGTCGTAAACGTCCAGCACGTCGTCGAAAAACGGGATGTGCTGGAGAAATCCTTGCTCTACCAGCGCATGGTAAAGGTGACCAAGGCTCGGAACCTCGACGTCACCATCAAAACCTCGCTCGCCATGTGCAGATAATGGAAATTGTAGGTCAGCTTCATAAACCCCGCCATCAACGGGTTTGCACGTGCCAAGTTGTGTCCTCGAGTCGTCTTCTTGATCTACCCCGCACACTTCTTCAGGCCATTGTGAATCTCCTTGTCGGCAGTTAGCACGACGCCCTTCGCCACAGTCGCCTCCATGTTTTTCATCAGATCCTTCGTGTGCTTGAACGTCAGACTCACGTTACGAGTGAGCCCCGATTTTCCTTGTAACGCAGCAACCGATTTCAACCAGCAGATGCACGCCAACACTATTGGCACCGTCACCTTCCGCGACGTGAAGTATTCGTCCATCAACGCCATGAAGGAGCTCGTCAAATTCGAGCTGTCGAGCGCAGAGCCAGTGGCCACTTTCGTCGCGAGAATCGTGTTGAACAGCAGCGGCAATTGCTGCAGCAGGAACACCACCATGTTGATAGGATCTGGGAGAACGTATTGTGGAGTGCGATCTTCCCCATACGTTTCGCCGAAGAAGCCATCGCGAAGAATCAACTTCGTCTTCGGTTTGTTCGGAATGGCAGACGTAAAGCTCGCCAAAGTGCTTCCCACGCTAAGGAAATCGATGATCAACATACCGGGGACGAACGTGTACGTGCCGTTGTCCCGGAATTTGGTCCAGAAGTCGACGACAGCTTGGGCCATTTTAGTCGGGTAGTCTTTCGGCACGGTCTGCATCACGATATGCAGCACATCCTCCGCCGTCTTGAGCGCGGATACCTCAACTGTAGCCTGGCCGTGAGAGCCGTGGCAGTGTCCATGGCCACTTTAACCACCATTGTGGCCTCCACCATCGTGCGCTGCTGCTTCTTGACCTGGTCATAGATACTGAAAACACCTTCCGCCAGCTCCTCCAGCTCCAAGAAGAAGTAGACCACTTCCAGCCGCAGATCCTCGGCAAAAGCCTCGTTGAACAACTGGTTTCGGTCCACTTTGACTGTTTTGTCGACTTCAAATTGGGCCACAAACAGCTCTTCGTCTGGGAAATAGTCCTCGTCTACCTTCAAGACCTTATAGTAGTTCTCGAACTTCTTGCTTTCGTTCGTGGCCTCAGCCGTGGCCTCCTGCTGGAACGCGACGCTCTGCAACGTCCTGTGCCAGTTCCTTAGAAGCTCCAGAAAGTACTGATGACCACTATCCCCACCGGAGAAGAACTACGCGACGTGTTCTCTCAATGTGATAGCGCATTGGCAGGCAGCCAGCGCCTTGGGAAGCTCCTGCAGGAGCCTGGGCGTGAGACTAGCCGGTGTCGCCGCGATCTCGTCCACCACGTCGCTGAGCGCCGAGAGATTCACGCGCTGGCCTGCGTGACGGCCGCGACCGTGTGCGATCAGCAGCCAGTCCAGGAAGAAGGCCGTGGCGCGCTTGTAGCGGCCGTACTTGCTCATGGGGAACGCCATATCCGAAGTGAGCTCTTTTCGATTCTTTTATTCCTTGAAAGATTGCAATATTTCCGTATTAAACGGTTTTACCGGTTAAACCGGTTAATTTAAACCAGTACACCGGTACATACCAAAACTCATAATCATTAGCTGCGCTGCCCTTCTACTGCGGTTTCGATACTCGAAGGGATAATTCAAATTCTCAAACTCTACACCAACCGTTGCAGGGATTCCGAAAATTATATTTTTCAGAAGGGGTTGACAAGCAGCAGAATAAAGTAGGGCAGCGCGCACAGCACCAGAAGCCAATAAACTATTTTCTAGTGAGGGATGGAGCAATAAATTAGGGCGCTAAAAATGCAAGCAGCGGCTTGAAAAAGAACCGCGCAACCGTGGCGAGGAGGAGGCTGTCGGACATCGTTCGGAATCGATAATGAAGCTGAAACTGATACAATCACGAAGGGGGTTCATTTTGTGACGAATGGGTCCTGTTTAGTAAGTGTTATTGCAGGTTCACATGAAGAGAGGTCGTTAGAAATAGCCCGAAGCCACTTCTGAAAATTAAATTATGGAGGGATTTCGGTCATCACCTTAAATAATTTAGGGCTTGTCGAAGATGTGAGAAATAAATAATTTCTTTGAGATTAGCGCCCTATATTTTTGCTGCGCTATATTTTTCGGAACCCCTGAACCGTTGTGCCTATTCAAATTTCTCGAATGGTTCGATTGCTGTTCGGCTTGCTGTTGGCATTGGGTACGCAAGCAACCCAGGAGCTCAACCAAGACTGTGCGGGTCTTGGCCAATTCTGTGGCAACCGTAACATCGGACCGAAGTGCTGCTCAGCCGGACGATACTGCCAGCCATGGAACCCTTCCTTCTACCAGTGCGTATCTCAACCGGCCAAGTGCGGCGTCCCCGAAGTCGGTGTGACCTATGGGGGAAATGAGATTGCAGACATCTCCAGCCTTCAGCTCCCAGAGGAATGCTGCAACCGATGTGCTGACACCTTGGGCTGCAAGGCCTTCACCTTCATCAGCTCCAGTTGGGACAGCAAGACACACTGCTACTTGAAGGGCGACGTCAGTACGAAGAAGAACGTCGCAGGGGCTGTGTCAGCGGCGGTCGTGTCACCTCGAGTGGCGTCGTGCTCCACGCAGGTCGGGGGCTATTGCGGCAATAAAGACTGGTCCATCTGCTGTCCGTACGGCTCGTACTGCCAACCGTGGAGTTCAGGCTACTACCAGTGCGTGAAAGCACCGCCGCACTGCTCCACTCAGCTCACAGACACTGACTTCTATGGAAACGATCTCGATGTCGTCTACGGCCTCCACCCGACCGGTTGTTGCGAGAAGTGCGCGCAGACAATGGGATGTGTAGGCTACACCTTCGTGAACAGCCACCCAGGCCAAACCGCGTGCTACCTCAAGAGAAGTATCGACGGAAAGCGCCGATCGGTTGGGGCCGTGTCGGGGAAGGTGGATCTGACTGGTGTGAGCCACATCCAGACCAAGATTCGTCGCGGTGAGGCTCGAGCACGAGCTGTGAGCCTGGGCGGATGGCTCGTGAGCGAGTACTGGATGTCCTGGGACTCTTTCACGCTATGGGAAGGCGTACCAACGGATGTTGCGTCGCAGGGAGAATACTCCGTCATGCAACACATCGGCAAGGAGGCGGGTACTGCTGCCTTTGAAGATCACTGGCAGACGTGGATCACCGAGTCCGACATCACAAAGACAGTGAAGCTTTCCTCGGCCTGAACCTCATGAACGAACCAGCACCACCCACAGACCGGAAGGTTTTGATGGACTACTACGTCGAAGCGTACAACCAGATACGTGGCACGGGTAGCGACTGCATCATTCTGGTGTCCCCACTGGTCATGGAACAGAGTCCAAGCGGCTTCGACGGCATGATCCGATCCCCCGAGTACGAGAATGTGTGGAACGAGATCCACGCGTACTTTATATGGGGGTACGAACACAAGAGCGAAGCGTGGATCCTTGACCATCTGGACACGTACAAGAGAGAAAACCTGCAACAAGAACCCAAGGGAAATCGACTATTTATTGGAGAATGGAGTTTGGGAGGGCCTCCAGACGATAAAGGTGTGTTTGAGGATATTGGTTGCCTGCACGAATTGGGACGCAAGCAACTGGCAATATACGATGAAGAAGCCACCGGTGGCTGGGCATTTTGGTCGTGGCGACACTCTGATGAGGGATTTTCGTGGTCATTGCGCACCTTAATCCGGTACAATGACCTGAGCTTCAGTTTTAAATTTACATGTACAAAAATCATTTTTTTTTCTTACTTCATTCTTTTAGGTATAAATTGAAATTATACAATACTATTGACAATAGATTGCAATACGAAAAATATGTACACAGTTTCTGCAAAGAAAACTGAGAAGATGTAAGCTTAGGTAAGTTGTATCATGATGCATTTGCATGCATTGATTGTTGAGGAATCACAAGGTATTACAGTAGATATTGCGCTGCTATTGAGTACAAGTATTGCAGCATTTACAGGTGCATTGAATCAAAAGCATGACAAACAAGTTTTTATGAATTTCTGCAAAGCGGACATCATACAAATTAAAGCGATATCGTTCGCAGCGGCAATGAACCCTGTTACAGCACAAGGTCGCCGTCCCTGAGCAGCTTCCGCAACGACCATCCCGTGCGCTTGATCGTCTCGTCCGAGTGTCTCCACGACCAGAAGGCCCAACCGCCAGTCGCCTCAGCGTTATACATGACGAGCTGCTTGCGTCCGAGTTCGTGGAAGTTATCCGTGTTCTGGAAGATGCCATTCTGGTCTGGAGGACCTCCCATGCACCACTCACCAACAAATAAACGGTTCGCCTTGTTGTGCTTCTGCAGATTGAAGCTCCTGTACGTGTCCAGATTGGAGAGGATCCACTCCTCGCTCTTGTCCGCGTAGCCCCAGATGAAGTACGCGTGGATCTCGTTCCAGACGTTCTCGTACTGTGGCGCACTTAACATATTGGTGAACCCCTCGGGCCCCTGTTCACTCAAGAAGGGCGACACGAACAGGATGCATTTGTTGCCTGTGGCTCGAATTTGCTTGTACGCTTCGGCGTAGTAACCCAACAGGATGTTGCGGTCTGTGGGCGGGTTCGGCTCGTTCATAAGACTCAAACCAAGGAACGCCGGGCTGTCCTTGTACCTGGCAGCCAAGAAGGTCGCGAACTTGACGGAATTGTCGACATTCGTCTGCGACGTGCTCCACTTGGTTTCTCCGTTAACCGGTGGCGACGTCGACTCGTATCCGTTCTGACTTCCCTGATGAGCATGAAGACTCAATACAACGGCAATATTGTACTTGACTGCCCAGTCGTTAATAAGGGTATCCACGTATTTGAGACCCCCCGGGGCGTACACATCCGCTTCAGTTCCTGGTGACGTGGTAGCATCACGAATGATCCAATGACCCACTGGAACGCGGACGGTGTTGAGGACACCAGTACGAGCAATGGCTTTAATGTCCGACTCCGTGATCCAAGTCTTCCGATGCTCTTCAAAAGCTGCCGTGCCTTTTGTTTTCCCGAGGTATTTCATGACGGTATACTCTCCTTGCCACGCGATGTCACTGGGGACGTCCTTCCACAGTGGCGAGTCCCAGGACATCCAGTTCTCGCTGACAAACCAGCCACCGAGGTTGACAGACTTGGCCTGGACAGCCCCACTGCGGATTTTGGCCTGTACATGGAGGGAGTCGAGGATACCGGACACCGCCCCAACTGTGATCTTCTTGCCTGCCAGACTGCTCTTCAAGTAGCACGCAGGGCCTTTTGGGTCTGTGTTGACAAAGGTATAACCCACACAGCCAGACGTCTGCGAGCATTTATCACAGCAGTCCCAAGGGTATTTACCAAAGGAAACGGCGATGTCGTTGCCGCTCAAGTCTGTGTCCGTCAGCTGCGTTGAACACTTGTCAGGGACGTCCTTGCACTGGTAGTAGTCGGAGTTCCAAGGTTGGCAGTACGTTCTATCTGGACAGCAGGACGTGCCTCTGGAATTGCCGCAGTAGCCCCCGTTCTCCGTGCCGCACGTAGCTGGCCCAGTGGAGACTGTACGTGAAGACACAGCAGCAGAGACGGCGCCAATGACCTTCTTCTTGATGCCAGCGCTGCGTTTCAGGTAGCAGTGGGTCTGGCCGTCCCACCCGTAGTTTACGAACGTGAAGGCGGCACACCCGGCGGTCTCGGAGCATTTATTGCAGCAGTCGTCTGGGAGCGTCAGCCCAGTGATACTGGAGATGTCGTCGCCATAGT
Organism: Phytophthora plurivora; assembly: GCA_030027945.1. Classification (NCBI taxonomy): domain Eukaryota; phylum Oomycota; class Peronosporomycetes; order Peronosporales; family Peronosporaceae; genus Phytophthora; species Phytophthora plurivora. The sequence continues at coordinate 1,118,820 of CP125266.1, forward strand.
AGTCGGTGTTGGTCTCAGGGACGCCACAGTTGGCAGGCTTGGGGCGACATTGGTAGTACCAGGGATTCCATGGCTGGCAGTAGTTGCCAGACTCACAGCAACCAGGACCGCTCTGTTCGTTGCCGCAGAACTGACCGGAAGACACGCACTGGCTGTTCACCTCCGGAAGAAAAGATAGAGCCAACACTAGCAGTGTGCTACGATGAGCCATCTTTCGACTCTTGTTGCTGTCCAGGAGGAATCCGCTGTGAGACTGTTTATCAAGAGTCCTCTATGAGAAGATCGAAAGCTCAAAGCGGCGGAGTGGACGGTCACGGTCAACTACGTTTTACGTTTCATAGAGATCTCTATGAAACGACACTTGTTTATTGAATGTTTAAGAGAGTTTGAGGTATCCGTTCCTGATCAAGTAGCGCATTGACCAGCCCGTGCGCTTGATCGACTCGTCCGAGTGACGCCACGACCAGAAAGCCCAGCCGCCAGAGATATCCGCGTTGTAGTAGGCAAGTTGTTTCCTCCCCAACTCTCGGAAGTTGTCCAGATTCTGGAAGATTCCAGTCTGGTCAGGTGGTCCTCCCATACACCATTCTCCCAGGAAGAGGCGGTTGTTGGTCGGTGCTGCCTTGAGGTGGGTCCTGTCGTACGAGTCGACTTCTGCCAGGATCTGGTGCTCGGTTTTACCAGCGAAACCCCAGATGAAGTAGGCGTGGATCTCGTTCCAAACGTTAACGTATTGCGGGGCCCCGATCATTCCGTACAAATGGTTGGCGTCCTGTTCATTTAGGAACGGACTCACCATTAGAATACACATGTTACCCGTCGCCCGGATTTGTCGATACGCCTGGATGTAGTAGTTCTGTAGGACAGTTCGGTCCACTGGCGGTAGTGGTTCATTCATCAAGGCCATCCCTAGGAACGCTGGGCTGTTCCTGTACCTTGCAGCGAGGAACGTTGCGACTTTCACCGAGTTGTCGACGTTGGTTTGTGAACTACTCCACCCGACTGTCCCGACAGTAACTGGAGAGCTGTGCTCGAAGCCGTTCTGACTGCCTTGGTGGGCATGAAGGCTAATGATGACAGCGAGGTTGTACTTAACCCCCCACGTGTTGATCAAAGTGTCGAGGTACTTAAGTCCTCCAGGAGCATACATATCGGCTTCTGTGCCGGGTGAAGTAGTCGCGTCTCGGATGATCCAGTGACCCACAGGTACTCGAACAGTGTTGAGGACGCCGGTAGCCGCGATTTCCTTGATGTCCGCTTCAGTGATCCACGTTTGGCGGTGTCTTTCGAACGCAGTAGTACCTCTCGTTTTGCCCAGGTACTTCATGACGTTGTATTCGCCTTGCCAAGCAGTGGCGGCGGGCACCCCAGTCCACAATGAGGAGTCCCAGGACATCCAGTATTCGCTCACCAGCCACCCGCCCAGGTTGACAGCCCTGGACTTGGCGGCCCCACTGCGAATCTTGGCTTGGATGTGGTTCGAGGCCGAATTGGAAGTCACAGTAGCAGAAATTGCACCGGCGTTCGCGGTCTTCGTGCCGGTCCCCGACTTGAGGTAGCAGTGAGGCCTGCCGTCCCATCCGACGTTCACGAACGTGAATGCTACACAACCAGCGGTCGACGAGCATCGATTGCAGCAGTCTTCCGGTAGTGTTAGACCGGTAATGTCACCGTTGACGAGGTCATTGCCCCAATAGTCAAAGCCGACTTCGGGGGTACTACACTTGGGAAGTGTTGGGCGGCACTGGTAGTAACTTGGATTCCACGGCTGACAGTACTGGCCAGTCGGACAGCAGTTCGGGCCGACCTGGGCATTGCCGCATTGTTGACCAGCAGCAGCGCAAGCCTCAGCTACTTCTGTTGAAGCAGCAACGTCAGGTGTCAAGTTGGAGGAGGCGGCGAGTGCTGCGGTGAAGAGCAGGCGGCGTAAGGAAACTTTCCAAGCCATTGTCGACTTTGAGCTGTACTCTGCGTGAAGCAAAAGTGAAAGTGAGAGCATTCGGGAACCCTCGTGAACGCAACGTCCAGTTGCGTTCACTTTTGACGACAGGCGCTCACCCAATGCGACCGAAACGATCCTATTGTTTTGGAGAGACCCCATTACGCCACCTGATTGAAGGGTGAACTTCTCTGCATGCAGTTCGACATATAAAATGCAACATACCATTCTACCTATACCAAAAGTTCGCCCGTAGGCTGGATGCTGTTCGCCGTTGGGTGCAAACGCTCGTTCGCATCTTCGACGAGCATCGAGAGCGAATTGTTCGAGACGAGCGAAACGAAATACTATGGCGCTACGATGCTGATATCGACGGCTTCGTTTTAGGTCATGATCAAGCCGTAATGGAAGAGGAACTGCAGTCGGTTGAGGCCAACCATCCGCGTCTGGATGTGCGCCACTTGTACTTTAGTGTTCTAGAGTATGCTGCAGCAATTATCATTGTTCGACCTTAATACAGCTACATGTTTCTCTAATCTCCGATCTTCTCAAACACGTGGCGTGAAGTTCCCTGGCAACCTGCGGCTCAACGGCTAAGGAAGCTGTTCGGAAGACATTAACGCTACACTACGGACGACCATTGCGTTGAGCATTGCGACGAACATTGCAGGTCGCGGCCACATTCTCCAGTGCACTACAATACAGTATACATGTATACGCGGAAGGAGTATCCGTCGGCGCTGCAAAAGAATCTTCGTCGAACTACTTCAAAGATCCTGACCAGCTCACGTTTAATCAACAACAACAAAAATGAGTGCCTGCTGGCAATGCAGTAAATTTCATAGTTCCAACAAACGGCAACGTCCGTTCTTGCTGTTGCCACACAACGTAGAGAAACCAATTCCTGTAAACGTGCCTTGACCACGAGCCTCTTACAACAGGAAGAGAGACGTGGGTTGAACGGTGGCCAACACCTCGGCATCGACCGTGTGTATTTCTGCCTTGGTCTAGTCGGTCTAGTCCCCAAGAGCTGCGAAATCCCCGGGGGTCTATAATACACTCACTTACTTCTTGGTCAGCACGCGGTTCTTGTATTCTCCCATGGTGCCTCGGAAACGAGACACCTGCTGGTCGCCCACCACCCAGAGCTCCTCACACACACTCTGGACGAAGTGCTGGTCGTGGGAAACAATCACCACACCGCCCTTGTACTCGCGCAGAGCGTCGATCAGCGCGTCGATGGTCTCCATATCCAAGTGATTCGTAGGCTCATCCAGCACCACAACGTGCGGCAGACGCCACGTCATGAGCGCAAAGCCGACACGGGATTTCTGACCACCGGATAGCGTACGCGTGGGCTTGATTGCTAGCTCGCCCGAGAGGTTGAACCGACCGAGGTGCGAGCGGAACTCATCCGACTCGTGGCCAGGGAACAGCTCCTTCATGTTCTCCACAGCAGACTTGGACAGGTCCAGCGAGTCGACGTGGTGCTGCGTGAACGTGGCCACACGTAGCCGCGGGTTCATGGTGACGGAGCCCTCGTTGGCGCGCAGCTTGCCGATCATGATGTTGATCAGTGTCGACTTACCTGAACCGTTGACACCAAGAATACCGATGCGGCTCGACATGTCCACGCCAATATGCACGTCCTTGAAGAGCAAGGGCGACTCCGGGGTATACCGGAAACCGACGTCCTCGACGGCGATGATGGGTCGGCCGAGTGGTTCCGGGGGCGGGAAGTGCATCCGGAAAGCGTGTTCGTCCTCGGGCTCGTCGATCAGCTCGTTTTGCAGGATCTTGTTGAGTGCCTTGACTCGCGACTGCACAAGTGGCGCCTTCTTGGCGTTGGCGCGGAAACGCTCGATGAATTCCTGCATGTGCTGGATCTTCATCTGCTGGGCGTCGTAGGCCTTGCGCTGTTGGCGGAGGTTCTCCTTCATCGTGTGCTCGAACGTGTTGTAGTCGCCCTTGTAGTACACGAGCTTCTGGTTCGTGAGCTGGATGATGTCGGTGGTCACGGCGTTCAGGAAGTTCCTGTCGTGGGACACCACGATCATCTGCTTCTCGTACTTCTCCAGGTAGTGCTCCAGCCAGATGACAGCTTCGAGATCCAAGTGGTTCGTCGGCTCATCAAGCAGCAGGAGATCCGGAGCCATGAACAGCGCACCAGCCAGAGCTGTACGCATACGCCAACCACCGGAAAGAGCCTTAGCCGGGCCGTCCACGACGTGGTCAGGGAACTGGAGGCCGCTCAGAATCGTGCGGGCCCTGGACTCGGCCGTGTCGGAGTCGATGTTTACCAGGCGGTCGTAGATTTCCTTCAGCCGCTCACTATGGTCAGCCCCTTGACTGGCCTCTTCAGCTGCGAGCTCCTTCTCCTCCTGGAGCAACATCATACGCTCATAGTCTGCAGCCAGCACCACTTCCAGCACACTCCTGTCGTCCTTACTGAGCTTGGAAGCCGACTCCTGCTCCACCAACTGGATACGGATATGTCTCGGGAAGCCTTCCAACTCGTAGTGCGAGATGTATCTCAGTAGTGTCGTTTTACCAGCTCCGTTCTTGCCCACCAGACCGTAGCGTCGGCCATTCACGATCTTCAGTGACGTGTCAGACAGCAGCGTCTTGCCCTTGAAGTTGATCGTCAGTCTGGGCACATGCACATCCTTCTCGCCATTGTCCTGCGATAGATCGGGCAGGAAACGCGCGTCTTCCCACTCCCTGTCCAGCTCGGCCTGTTCCTCCTCGCGCTCTGCCGTGAGCTGCTCCAGTTTAATCTGTTTACGCACTTGGCGGGCCGACAGCGCCGACTGCTGGGCCTCCAGCTCGTCGTTCGTGGTCTTGCGGATCTTGTCGAAGCCCCACATACGCGCCATGAGCTGCTCGGCGTCGGCTGCTCCTTCATCTTTGCGGGCCTGTTCCTCGATACTTTGCGTGTTCTCCAGCACGCGCACGTCCTGCTGAGGGGTTGTACCCATCTGCGCCTGGAGCTCCGGACTGGCCAGGAGTTTAGTCGCTAGAGACGCGCAGAGAGAAGACGCGGCCGCATCATCGTCGACGAATCCAGTGCTGAGCAGGAAGGGGGCGACGCTCTCGGCCAAAAGCTCTTCGAGGTCAGAAGCGGAAGAGGGGACGTCGTCTGCCAGCTGGTCGGCCACAGCGCCACTGATGTACTCGAGGATCGTCTCGTCCAGGCCGCGTAAAGTGGCCGAAAGGGCCTTCGTCACGACTTGCTCCATCACTTCGAGGGGGTACGGACTCGACGAATGGAGAAGAGGAAGGGACACACTTTGTGTAGGATCCGACTAGGTACGAAATAAATTACCGAAAAATATAAAATTATTTATTTGAGGTATTTCAAAAGATTGTAAACAAAACACTTTTTATATGGAATTTCTTAATCAGAATCAGCTCGCATCAGACGAGTTTGACACCGTTCAAAATACCTTCTATTGTTTATATCGAGTGACTCTATCGAATGTATAAGATTTCCGTCGAAAGTATAAGAGTGATAGAAATTCCCGAAATGGGAGACGCCGCAGAGCGCCAGCCAGAGCGAACCGGCGCTGAAAATTGGCTCGGATATGAAAGGGGTATTGGCGAACCTACCAGTCTTGTCTTCGCGACGGAGGCGCGCGTGTAGGGCGCGCGACATCGGCGTATAAAGCACTAGGAGTCGGTACAAGGGTGATAGTCTTGACGGGTTTGGGAAATGCTGGATTCCAGGAAATTTCTAATTGGACTGTGATTGGTTTAAAAAAGGCGTGACTGCGATTGGTTTAAAAGACCTTGGGCAAACTCGATCGAGTCTCAGAGTCCAGAAGCCCAAGCCTCCCGATCGGAGCCCCTGACTACGAGAATGTCTGGAACGAGATCCACGCCTACTTCATCTGGGGCTATGGCGGCAAGTCGGAGGAGCAGATTCTCGCAGATGTCGACACGTACGACCAGAGCCACCTGAAGGCAGCACCAACCAACAATCGCCTCTTTCTGGGGGAATGGTGCATGGGAGGCCCTCCTGACCAGACTGGAATCTTCTCCAACCTCGACAACTTCCAGAAGCTGGGTGAAAAGCAGCTCGCGTACTACAATGCAGATACCACAGGGGGTTGGACCTTCTGGACTTGGCGTCACTCGGACGAAACCATTAAGCGCACGGGCTGGTTCATGCGCTACCTCATCAGGAACGGCTACCTCAAGTTGGCTTGAACGTAGCTGCTACATGTAGACACTTAATTCTTCACCCAGATAGTCTTGGAAGCGATAGAGATGATGATAACCGTGGGGAAGTTCCGTTATCTCGCGTACAGCTTCCAACAACAGGCAATTGACCCATTGAGCTACTTACATCGTCACCAGCACGTGGTGACGCAGTTTCAACTCGTTTTCGTAAGGACCCACGCGGTGTTAATGTTGCTGGGGACAAACTGCCTTCTAGTCGTGCAGGATTTTCGGTGGTGCTTTTGCGTCTGGTAGCCCCTTGACCCATAAACGCTTTCACTAGGTCCAATCCGTAAATTTCCTGCAGGCTCTTGTCACTAGTAGATAGCGCGTCGTTCAAGAGCTGAGAAGGACTAGCGTTACTTCGGTTGTTGTTGCTCTCCGAGTCTTTTCCTCGATGATATTGTGCTTGAAAGCGCCTCGATTCTGCGACCAGCCAATCTGCGTCAACATTATCCGATATATCGATAGTTAAGACGGGAGAAACGTTATCCACGCCATATACCTCCACCCTCCCTTCGTCACTAACCGCAACACTCTTAAGCCCGACCACACCGTTATAGCTTTTGTTAGAGACAAGCGCCTCGATCCCTTTAGCCACGACGCGAACTCCATCGAGCGAAATGCAGTTCTGACGTAGATCGAGTTCTCGAATTCTCGCACTGTTCGTCTCACTGACGAGACCAACCACCAACTTCTTGAGAAACACGAGAAAGCGCCCCATTCCCTCACTTGTGAGGCGGTTGCAGCGCATATCGATACGTTGCAGTCTAGTTCCGCCTTCACCTTCGAGCATCTTCAGAATTGGTCGCAGATCGTCATCCTCCAGCCAACACTCGCGCATTTCCAGACAATCCGAAGGCCACACAACACTCGCAGATGCAGCTTTAGCGAAAGCGTCGGCGAATTTGTACACAAGCCTCGACTTGGCGTTTTGTAGGGCGTGGAACTCCGTTGTCAGCTCTGTGAATTTCCCCGCCAGTAGCTGCCGCTTGTCTTGGACCTGCTTCTTCTGCTCCAGTAGCTCTCGAATGGAGCTTTCAGTTTGTTGACGAAGAGCTTCGAGTTGATTTTTCAGTAGATTTTTCTCCAGCTCCACAGCCGCTCGAGCTTGGGACTCGCGATTAACATCTTTAACTAGTCGATGGATTCGTTGCTTCTGTTCGATCGTGAGTGCTTCATGTTCTTCCAAAAGCTGTTTTGTTTCTCGATGCCGAAGCTCCTGCTGTTTCTCTGCTGCAAGCCGTTTGTTTAGTGCCTCCTTCATCTCTTCAAGCTGTTTCTGTACCACTGCAAGCTCTCGCTTCGCTCCAGTGAGAAGTTTACTTTGCTTGCCAGTTTCTTCAGCAGAGCCTTTCTTTTGTGACTCTAACTCGCTTTCAAGCTGTCTCTTCCAGTTGAGAGAGTCTTGCAACACTCGTTCAAGCTCTTGCATCCGGCACTGAGCTGCTAGCAACTGTTCTTCAGCGCTTTCTCGACGGTCAAGACCTTCGTGCAGTCGATTCTCGACGTCCTGGAGCTTCAACGTGAGTTCATACTGCTTATTGCGCCGCATCACAAGCTCGTTCTGCACCTTCTCAATTTCCATCTGATAACTTAAATGTGAAGACGATAGCTCCTCCTGCAAAAGTTTCCTCTCTCTCCGCAGCTTTTCCTGTAGAGCACTCACTGCTGACGCCTTCTCTTCTGCTTGTCTCGTTCTGTGTAGCACCTCCACTTCACTTTCAGCTGAGCGCGTGATGTGATCACGATGGGAACTTCGAAGCTGTTCGCACTCTTGCTCACTGTCTTCAAGCCGTGCCTTGAGTTCCTCTGTATTCCGCTCTTGAGCCTCCAGAGCCTGCAAAAGCTTCTCGTTCTGAACTGTTGCAATCTCCATGGCTTTCTCCCGTCCGTCAGCCTGATTGCGACTGACCTGAAGAGCGTCAACCTCGGCCTCCAATCGGTCGATCTTGCGCTGTCGTCGTACCAGATCGTTCTCCTTCGAGATGACGTTCCTCTGCAGCTGCTCCAAAGCAGCTTCCAATTCATCCAACTGCACTCGAAGCTGGTCATTCTGGCCTGACAACAGCCACACTTCTCGCGTTTTAGCCTCAATCGCATCATCTCGAAGTCGGATGAGCTGGTTCTCGTGAAAACTTCGAGGTGAAAGACACGCGTCCGCTTTCTCTGGTTGTAAATCCTCCACATTCTTCTCAAGACGACGGATAGTTCCCTGCTGTCGCTCCAGCTCCTTCCTTAACTGTTTCTCCGTCTCAGTTGCTGTTGACAACTCCCCGTTCTTCTTGACTAATAATTGCTCTCTTGCATCCAGCGCTGCACAGACCATCGCAAAGTCTTCTTCATCTTTTTTCACCTGCTCTTTAAGCGCCTGTATCTGAGCATTCACCTTTTGCGCTCTGAGCTCCACAACTTGAGCTTCAGTTGTCTTGGCATCCAGCTTACTAGTTAATGCTTTAATCTGCTCCAGCAATTCGTCCACGTACTCGGTCTTTCGAGTGAGGAGAAGCTCCTTCGCATTGATCTCCGCTGCCTGTTTCTCGCCCAGTAACTTGAAAGCTTGAGCCGTGTCATCGAGCTGAACGATAGTCTGCTTGAGCTGCTGAATCCGAGCTTGAACTGCCGTCGGGTCATGTAGATCGACCTGCTCCTCTTCAGGTTCTTCTAGTCTGCTTTCTTCCGACATGAGGATAATTCAGTATTAGAATCTAACGGTCGCTTTCATAGATAGTATCTTCTCGATGGTCTCCTTGATCGTAGCCCTGGTTCTCCAGTTGGTATCGTTGAGGCTTGTTGTATCGCAGTCACTTGTCGACTCGGAAGCCAACTGTTCCATAGCGGATGAGGCTCAAAACGCGTCGGTGACGTTGACTTGGAAATTATTTGGTGGAGACGTCAACTACACGAGAGTTTTGCATTCCAGTGAAGCCCTTGTATCTGCTACTTCCTCCTTATCGGACCGGTTGTTGATCCTCGGTGGAATCGAGTACGAATCGGCCCAACCCGTGGTGAGCAGCCCCGTCCTGGTCTACAACGTCGACACAAACACATTTCTCAAACCACAGGACCAGATCCAATCTGCAGTCTCAGCTGCGTATCAATCCGAACTTGAGACTGTGTTCATATCCCCAGCCAGTCGAGCGGAGCACGCGTCTTTCCTTAACCAAAACGGAGCTGTGTTCATCTTCGGGGGCAGAAGTCGAGAGTTCGTCAACGATATGTGGCGAGGGTGTGTGGATTCCAGCTCCAGCAACATCCTTTGGGACGAATTGGCCACTGCTACGGATACTGTCACCGTTGCATCGACCCCAGTGCCTCGTATCGGCCATTCGTTCACTAAAGTCTTCGAGAACAACACGATGCTTGGAGCTCTTGTGTTCGGTGGACTGTCGGAAGATTACGTGGAACTGAGCGGTTTGCACTTGGCATTCATCTCCAAATCTTCCTCAGTAGCCTGTACAGACAGGAGACCGCAGCTTTCATGGCGAATGTTGAAAGCGGAGTCACTAGCAGATCTAGTCCCCACTGCTCGAGCGTACCATGCTGCTATGACCCCAACCAAGATCTTCACGGCCACGAAACTCGCCTGTGTCATTGTCCACGGGGGCAAAAGCACTCTAGAAGGGGTGATCTTCAATGAGCTTTGGCGGTTGTGTCCGCCTTCCGTTCTTCCTTCAGTTCCAGTGGAGAGGATGACCTACACGTGGGAACTTCTCAAGGAGATCGGGACAACACCAGGCGCTCGATACGGAGCCAGCATCACGTTTGTGGACGAAGGGAAGCTCGCATTTGCAGGAGGCTCCTACACGTTTCCAAGCGATTTCCTGAGCGACACCTGGGAATTGAACGTCAACGCAACCCAGTGGGTCCGTCTCTCCTTCTCGCAAGACTACACTCCTCCTCGTCGAGGCCACACGCTTTCCTTCTTCTCTTCAGCTACACGTTTGTTCCTGTTCGGAGGCAGAGATCGCTACACAGTCGTCCAAGAGAGACTGCAAGCGGCCTACTACGGCGCCCCGTTCTGCGCTGTCGGTCTCAAGATCACCTTCTGTCCTTCCACGAATAAGTATGTCTGCATTGCGTGCCCGGCCGGTTCCTATCTCGAAAGCGGTTCACGCAAATGTTCGTTGTGTCCTCGAGGAACTTTTGCATCTGTGGGGTCTGCGGAGTGCACGAAATGCCCGGCTGGTACATTCAGCACTGAAATCGGAAAGGATAGTAGCGCTCCATGTACTTCTTGCCCAGCAGGGACCTACTCACCGGCTGTTGGTGCTGTGTCAAGCGCTACATGCAGTGCTTGTACAGCCGGAACATTTACCTCGGCGCCTGGATCTGTGTCGTGCTCCAGTTGTGCGGCTGGCACGTTTTCACTCGCCAATGCGTCAACGTGCTCGGCCTGTCCTCGGGGTAAGTGGAGCGGCGTGGGGGCTGGAAGCTGCACGAACTGTGCTGCTGGTACATATACTCCGAGTACGGGCTCCACAACGTGCTACAATTGTCCGAAGGGATACTTCAGTGATGCTGGTGCCGTGACGTGCTCAGCTTGTCCAGTAAACACGTATAGCTCAATCGTTGCAGCTTCAAATTGCCAGTCGTGCCCTTCGTACGCGTTCACAAATTCCACTGGTCAAAATGAGTGCGGGTCCTGTCCTTCAGGTTCATCTTGGACTGGGAGCTCTTGCCAACTCTGCGGTAAGGGATACTACGCGTCGTCAACTACCACTGGGGCGTGTGTTCCGTGCCCAAAAGGGTCTTTTGCTTCAGATACTGGTTCTTCTGAGTGCCAAAACTGCCCAACTGGTAAATTCACGAGCAGCACAGGGGCTACGATGTCGAGTGACTGCAAACTATGTGCCAGTGGCTCCTTTCTCAATGGAGCGAGTTGCCAACCTTGTGGAGCTGCCACCTATCCTGAACCCAGTGGATTTTGCTCAGCTTGCTCTCCTGGAAGCTACAATGGAGGAACAACGAGTGTCACAGATACTTCACTGGGTTGTGCTTCCTGTCCGTCAATGACTTACAGCAGTAACCTTGGAGCCACTGCTTGCTCTGCATGCGCGGACAACACATACTCCATGGAGGCCTGGAGAAACTGCATCTCTTGCAGTTCTTCTCCGGGTTGCGTGACTGGCCGCAATGGTTTGTTGTGTTCTGGGAACGGAGCTTGCGTCTATGGAGGATGTTCCTGTAACGATGGGTGGGTGGGTGGTGACTGCAGTGTTCCTGTTAACGATACCGTGACGGCTGCTCCAGCAGTCCTGTACTTCCCCGATGCTCCATTCCAGCTTGTCAGCGCTACAGTAAGCACCATTCAAGTCAGCGTCGCTCGAAACGGATATCTCAAGTCTCACGTGCAAGCTGTTCTTGCGTGGAGCTCCAATGATTTCTCTTCAAGTCCATCTTCGCTTCCCAAGACACTTGACTTTGCTGCTGAGGAGTCTCTACACACTGTCAAAATTTCGATCTCGAAGCTCTCACCGAAGACTGGTTGTCGAGTGTTCACTCTGTCGTTGAAAGACATCACTGGAACGTCCACTAGCGCGGTATCGTCTGACTCGGATAGCACCTTAATCGTGTACGTAGACGATATGAACGGTGTCGCTGGTGGAGTATCCGGAAGAAGTGTGGCTTCGACGTATGAGCGGCAGGCCAACGGTACTGCAGTTGCTGCCGTGACTTTGGATCGTGTGGTGTCTACACAAGTCACGCTTTCCCCTCAGACGACAAACCTCGGGGTGTCACTACGTGATCAGCCCTTGAATCTCCTGCTTGCGATTGATTTTTCCCCTTCCTGGATCGCCGCATTTATTGAGCTGCTTCCTGCGATCGTCGCTCAGCTTCAGACTGTCTACCGAATAATCCCCGATGGCGTTCGACTCGGACTGGTGAATGGCACTACTTCCATGTTTTACCCTGACCTTGAGGATTTCTTTGGCGCTTCTCACGCTGTAAAACCAGGAAACGCACCCGTCGATTGGAATTGGGTGACGGAAGCTTTACTAGCGAGCAGTTCGTCGTGGCCTTCAACTGACCGTCGCCATCTGCTGATTCTTGCAGACGACACTCTCGTAGCCGGAGGATCTGTCACTCTTCCCTCCAAGTTGCTGAGCCAGTTGTCTTCACAAAACGTCTTCGCATTCACTCTATCTCCAGCTCAAATAACTTTCACCAATGGCAATGATATCATGAAAAGCGTTGCGTTCGGGATGACCCCTGCTATTCCGTCAACACTTCGCCAAGCCTTCGAGCAGAAAGACAGCGTTTTGCCTGCGAGCGTGAACATCCTCAGTGATCCAGCTGGTATTACCTCCTCTGTCCAAGTGATGGGCTTGTCGAGCGGTTCAAGCTCGCTCCCAGTCGTTCGCGTCAGTATGGGGACTTTCCCAACACTGGCACAGCTCAAATCGACACCCTCCTTGACAATCTCAATTGGAATGCCTGGTGGACCCCAGCTGTCCATCGCAGTTAACAAACCGGGACCCGCGTGCTTTCAACCGACACAGACAATCCCAATAAACTCACTTCCGTTAAGTGGCTGGGCTGATGCATGGTACCTTTCGACTTTGAGCGATGTCAAACGTCTCTGGAAGTCTTCATTAAATTCCTTGACACTGAAAAAGACCACCTCACTTTTGCGTACATTTACCAGCACGAGTTTGTCAGTATACGATTCCGCGTCAACGCAGCTGAGTTTAGTGAGAACTTACCCAGGCTCTTTCTTTGCTGCTGGGTTGTCCTTGGTCTCGCGTGGATACTGGAGGACTTCTTCTGATACTGGAGCGGCGGCCTGTAACATCCAAGTGACTATGACTGGCACAAACACGAGTCTAGTAACGACCAGTACAGTGCCTTTCGCCTCCGTTGTCGCTCCCGGTGAATGGAATTACGGATATCTCCAAACAATTATTCGCTGGGAGCTGAGCAGTCTGGCAGTTGCGCTAAAGTGCAACACGTCATCTCCCGGAGTAATTGTCGAGTGGGCAGCACTTGGCTTGCTTCCGGACCCGAGCTTCGCCTGCACGTGTCCGCGCGGATTTTACCACGACACGCTCTTGGACTCGAACGATGGAGAGGAAGCGTGCGTACGCTGTGCTGCAGGCTCATACTGTGTCGCAGGGATCAAGCGTCGGTGTCCGGCCGGGACGTTTTCATTTGGGAAGTCTGCATCCTGCGAGACGTGTCGCGATGGGTGGATCTGTGCCGAAGGACAAGCACGACTCTGCGATCCAGGAACATATTCAACGCCATCATTTACCTGTGATATCTGCCCAAGTGGCTACTCGTGTCGAAACGGGAAGAAATCGGTGTGTCCCGCCGGCACGTTTTCACATGCGCAAGCTAGACAATGCCAGATCTGTCCGCCAGGTACAATCTCTCGATCGGACGGGTATGTGAACTGTTCTCACCAATACAATTGTTAGTCAGCTAATGAACATTCTGTTTCAGGTCATCTACCTGCGAACTCTGTCCATTGGGGTGGACATCGAACTACCAACGCAATCACTGCATCTCTTGTCCGCCTGGTGAAGCAACGCTTTACGCTGGTCAGCACCCGTGTTCATCCTGCGCCATTTCAGCCTTTCCTATACGGAATCAACCCGAAGTTTGCCTCGCATGACCTCGCCAGTTCAACTAGCGCATCGATTTAATCGTAACCAATTCAAACACGCGCTACGAAGGCTGCCACTCGCTGCTTAATGTCACTTGCTGTTCTACAGAAACACACGCACACACACACATCAAGTCAGTTTTTTTTTCCGATGAACTCATCTACATGCGGTGGTCTAACCTCTGAGCTTGAAGAATAATAGCCTCGTTTGCTGCTGGCTTGTGCACCTCAGAGTAATCTGGGATGATTCGTTGGCCACGCACATCGTCGCGCGCTTTACCGTCCGCTGCCTTCTTCGCTACTTCAGCCCTCATTGAAACAAGATCACCGAGGCATTCACGAATACTTTTCGTGCCGTCAAACTCCTCAGCCAAAGTAACCAAAGCATAGTCGCAACTGTAGCACAAAGCAAAAATACGTAAGCCCGACGATGTGTACAAGTTATTGTTTAGTGAAGACAATACCTGTCCACCGATTCCACAGTTTCGTCAGCAGACACACGTCCGCTTTCAACAAGCCTCAACAACGCGTCGAGAGCATAAAGCTTGATGAAAAATGTGTACGCCGTAATTCCAGCTCGACGAGACGACTCGCGCATGTAGTTCTTGCCTAAGCCTCGAACTTGTTGGTCAGTGTACACAGCCTCGCCACCTGCAAGGCTGATTGTTGATTTGCCTTCTGCACCTTGCAGCTCCGCACGAGCATCTAAGTAAGGATGAAGCAAATCTCGTTAACCACCGCACCACTCTCAGTAATGTATGCATCACCACACTCACCCTTCATGTACTGGATAATTTCTGGACGGAAAATATCTGCTTCGATGTGGGTTCGCTTCGACTTATTCCTAGAACGGAACTTGTCCTCGTTCCGAAGAACTGTAAACACACTGCTTGAGAGCACCCAACTATTTGTTTAATAGCGACAGCATATAGAAGCATTAACAAGGCAATACACGATAATACAAGCTTTTGTACAAACGTACCTTGGCGAAATCTCATTGATCGCTGGCGAAAGGGACGGGATTGTGTGGGCTGGAGTGTTGATCAGTGAGAAGGGCATCGCAACGAGCTGTGGTAGCGTATTAACTGCCGTTGCGATCACCGAATATGGAGCCTTCACAAAGTTGCTGGGGAACTTCACATTGCATCCCAGCCCAAAGAAGACGCCCTCGCCGTGAAAGAGCTCTTGATCCGGAGCTTTCAACGTATGGTTACTGCCGACATTAGCGCCATAGCCAATGTTGCCTTTACCCTGTGGCCAAACCGAAGCGATCAGAAGTGCTTGATGGTGGAAGCCAACAAATGGCCCGACAAAGCTGGACGTCACTTCCCCTTCCGCCACTGATGTGTTGGGTCCGATCACAGAGCTCATGACAATTCCATGGCGCTCCACATGCGACGTATCGCACAAGAACGCCCCCTCCACGACACTAAGCGTCTCGACAGTTGAGTTCCACTGCACAATCGAGTCGTGGACAATGCACTTGATTCGTATAACCGAGGGTTCCTCTTGTGTCGATAAGATGGTTGAGTCTGCGACATCGCAGTCGTCCACAATTGCATACGCACCGATAAAACTCCCTTGAACACGGGAGCAACCCCGCACACGTGCGTTCGGGCCCACAATGGCCATAGGTGCCTTCACTGCCGCCACGTACTTGTCTACAAAGGCGTCGTAGTTCCTCAAAAACTCGTGATCTCCTCGTCTGGTAGCTACTGCAGCCCCCAGAGCGAAGGGCATATCAGCAACTACACGGAGATCTCGACCTCCCGTCTCCACTCCAACATGGAGGATGTGGCCATTCGCGCAGGCTGCGTCCTTCTCTGGACCCGTGACGCTTCCACATCTGATAACAGACGCTCGAGTGTCCACGAGGACGTCTCGGAGCACTAAAGTGTCCTTCACTAGAGCATCGTCCAGCACCACCACATTGCTCAGAGCCGAGTTGTAGACGCCGCAGGGCATCGGGATGCCGTCCATGTCGTGGTTGAAGGCAGAGGAGAAGCAGCCGAGTGTGACTTGTCCGTGGAACGAGCACTGGCGGATGTGCGACGTCTGCAGCGGCTTCGTATTGGTCTTGCGCACATTCTTCCAGTCAGCAGCTGTAAAGTTGAAGTCCGAATTAAAATTGCGCTTATGGGAATGAAATATAGACCAATTTATTCCACTTACCGGAGTTGCCGTTGGCCTCGAGCGCACGGATCTCGGCGTCCGAGAGCGGGTAGAAGGTGCTACAGAACACGTCACAGCGGGACTGTACGTAACGCACGTGCGCAGAGGCAACAAGCGCCTCGAAATCGTGCTCATGCGCGTCTGCAGCGCGGCGTAGCTCGTCGTGCGGCATGGCGACGTTCGTGAATGCGGAATCGCATTATCGTACTATTTGTCGTGTCCACCACACATACTTCGTGTTCACCACACAAGTTAGTTTTGGCGGGAAAGACACAAAAATACCGGGGCACTCACCAATCTTCCAGCCACGCACCACCACAATGGGCGGACTCAAGCGCGAGTCGCCCCCTGCGACCTCCTCGGAGCCCAAGAAGCCTCGACTGAGCGTCCATGGCGCGAAGGCCGAGCCCACGACTTTCGCAGACGACCTGGAGCACATGGCTCCCATCGCCACCAAGGCCAGTTCGTGGCCACGCAAGCCCCTCGGCCCCCTCGACCCTTGGAAAGACTCGGTGGCCTTCCAATGGATCGATATCGACATGTACGACGGGCCTCCGCTGCGTACAAACCCCAAGAGAGGTGCCCCCGTGCCAGGACTCAAGGCCAGCGCAGACAACAGCCAGAACGCATCCATCATCCGCCTCTACGGCGTCACTATGAATGGCAATAGTGTCCTAATGCACGTGCACGGCGTACTGCCCTACTTCTATGCTGCTTGTCCCGATAACTTTGATGAGAGCAAGTGTGGGGAAGTGCGAGCAGCTCTGGACGCTGCAGTGAGTCAACGGGACAGAGACACCAGCAGCAACTCCCGAGTTGTGGGCGTGCAAGTGGTGAGGGACAAGATGTCCATCTACGGCTACCAGTTCGACCGCACCACGACCTTATTCAAGATCTTCCTGAGCATGCCGAACTACGTCCCGAAGCTCCGAAGTGCACTGGAAGGAGGACTAACATTGCCTGGCTGTGAGTTCCGCAACTACCAGACGTACGAGAGCAACGTGCCGTTCATTCTCCGCTTCATGATTGACGAGGAGATCAGAGGATGCAACTGGGTGGAAGCCCCCAAGGGGACGTACTCGGTGCGTTCTCCAGCTCAGAAGAAGTCGCTGTGCCAACTGGAGATTGACATCACGTACGACAACTTGGTGAGCCACGCACCCGAAGGAAAGTGGGGCAAGGTGGCGCCGCTCAGGATCTTGAGCTTTGATATCGAGTGTATGGGCAGGAAGGGCCACTTCCCTGAACCAGAACAGGACCCGGTGATTCAGATCGCCAATGTCGTGCAGGAGCAGGGGTCCCACACTCCGATCATCCGCAATGTGTTCGTGCTAGACACTTGCAAACCCATTGTGGGGGCTCATGTGATGGAGTTCGAGAAGGAAGGAGATATGCTCGAGAAATGGGCGCGGTTCGTGCAAGAGGTGGATCCGGATATCATCACAGGCTACAATATCGCGAATTTCGATATCCCGTACGTACTCAACCGTGGCAAGGCGCTCAAGCTGCAGAACTACAACCTGCTCGGCCGTTTGGCAAACTCGGCGGCATACATGGAGAAGAAGACGTTCAGCTCGGCTCAATATGGCAAAAGTGAGAACGTCAAGACGACGATCCACGGACGCTGCATGTTCGATCTGCTGCCAATTATGCGCCGCAGTCAAAATCTGAGCTCGTACACGCTGAATGCTGTGAGTGCTGCCTTCTTGGGGCAGCAGAAAGAAGACGTGCCTCATGGAATCATCAGTGACCTGCAACGAGGAACTGATGATGATCGTCATCGTCTCGCAGTCTACTGTCTGAAGGATGCGTACCTGCCACTGCGGCTACTGGACAAGCTCTCGTACCTTGTTAATTTCATTGAGATGGCGCGTGTGTCTGGTGTCCCCATCGACTTCCTCATTGAACGTGGACAGCAGATCAAGGTGTTTTCCATGCTTCTTCGTAAGTGCAAGGACGCGTCACTGGTTGTGCCGACCCTGCCTCGCTCGCAAAACAGCGAAGATGCAGGATACGAGGGTGCTACGGTTATTGATCCTATGAAGGCCTTCTACTCGGTGCCTATTGCGACGCTGGATTTTGCCTCGCTGTATCCGTCGATCATGCAGGCCTTTAACCTATGCTACTCGACACTCGTGGCGCCTGGAGACGTCGACAAGTTAGCCCCAGGTGACTATGAGAAATCTCCGTCGGGTGATATCTTCGTGACAAGCAAAAAGAAGAAGGGTATTCTGCCGCTGATTTTGGAGGAAGTGCTGGCAGCACGTAAACAAGCCAAGCGTGATATGAACGCCGCCACCGATCCGATGGAGAAGGCTGTTCAGAATGGCCGACAATTGGCACTTAAGGTCAGCGCCAACTCCGTGTATGGTTTTACTGGTGCTATTGTTGGGCAGATGCCCTGTATCCCGATCGCTTCCAGTACTACAGCCTATGGTCGGCAGCTGCTCTTCCGGACACGAGAAGAAGTTGAGCGCGTGTACACCATTGCGAACGGTTACAAGGCGGACGCACAGGTGGTGTATGGTGATACCGATTCCGTGATGATCAAGTTTGGTGTTGACACTGTGGAGGAAGCTATGCCGCTTGCCGAAGAGGCTGCCAAGCGCGTGTCTGACATCTTCCCGAATCCGATCAAGCTTGAGTTCGAAAAGGTGTATTTCCCGTACCTGTTGATGAACAAGAAACGATACGCTGGTCTGCTCTGGACAAAGCCCGAGAAGTACGACAAGTTGGACTCGAAGGGTCTTGAGACGGTGCGTCGTGATAACTGCTTGCTGGTGCGACGTATGGTTGATACCGTTCTGCGCAAGATCCTCATCAATCGCAACGTGCCGAGTGCCATCTCGTATACGAAGAGTGTCATCTCGGATCTCCTGCAGAACCGCATTGACATCTCGTTGCTGGTGATTACGAAAGGACTGAAGAAGACTGTGGATCAGGATGATTATAAGGTGAAGCAAGCTCACACCGAGTTAGCGGAGCGCATGCGGAAGCGTGATCCTGGCTCGGCTCCAGCCCTGGGAGAGCGTATCGCCTACGTGATTATCGACAAGGGCAAAGCTACCCCTTTGTACGAAAAGGCTGAGGACCCAGTGTACGCGCTGGAGAACAATGTCCCTATCGATTGCGACTACTACATGAAGCAGCAGCTGCAGAACCCGCTCGAGCGTATCTTCGAGCCCATTATCGGCTTGAGTAAGGTCAAGTCCGATCTCCTCAACGGTGCGCACACTCTCAAGCGTTCCAAGCCAGTGTTGAAGCAAAACAGTGGCGGTATGATGAACTTTGCCGTGAAGAAGCTCAAGTGTCTGGGTTGCAAGGCTCCACTCAATGGCAAGGGTGCACTTTGTCGTAGTTGCGTCGAGCGCGAGGCCGAAGTATACTCCCGACAGCTTGAGTCTGTGAATGAGCTGGAGCACATGTTTGCGCGGCTCTGGACGCAGTGTCAGAACTGCCAGGGCAGTTTACACCAAGACGTGTTGTGCTCCAGTCGTGACTGCCCTATTTTCTACAAGCGCATCAAGGTACAGAAGGACCTCGGAGAGGCGCAGGCTTCGTTGGAGCGTTTCCATTCCGTCGACTGGTAAAGAGAGGAGGCTAGTAGCTGGCACATTATGTGGTAACAATACATGCTAATACAAATGGGGTTGCTGCAACCAGCGCAGCAACGTTGATTTTTTTAAACAGCCTTCGTTGCAAGAGTTAAGTACCAGCCGTAAATACTCACCTGAATCGCTGTAAAGCGTTTCTTTACTTTTGTAACAACACCCACAGAAACTCATGCATTTCAGAGAATCCTTCAAGTCGTAGCATTCTTTCAGTAGCATGGTGTGCTTGAGTGACTGAACTCTACAACGGATAATTCCACAACAAACCGTTGCGTCGGGAGATCTGTAAGCCTGATACCTTTTCAGCACATTTCCGACAGAACAAGGCCGACCCCGCTAATAGAACATGACAATGCGTGCCTCGTTGTGATTCTCGCCTGTCCCTTTATCTACGCCCAAATGAGAATGGGTAAAACATCTAGGTGCGCCAACTTTCGCACCAGTTTGGAGAAGGGCGACCAGTGCCGCCAGGGAAAGTCGGAGCATCGCCTAAGTATCTCTTGTCGCGAACCTGACGAATCGCCCTCGATCCGCCATACATCCACAGCTGATTTCAGTTACGGAGCGTTCAGTTACGATCCGGTGGCATTGAGGCCTCGCGCTGGTGTCAGAGAGCACCTAGCCAATGCGGTACGGTGAAGTAGCTGGCCTGCAAAGTGCGCGAGAGGCATAAGTTTACGAGTGGTAAATTACGACCACCGCAATTTGACCACCATTACGATGTTGAAGTTTTTGGTGTGACAAACGCGATCCAAATCCTAAATGTCAATATTATTTCCGGCGCCCAGACACCCTAATTAACGCTACCAGCAAAGGCAGCACGGCGACGGCGACGGCGACAGGCCGACGGCTTGATTTAGCCCAACCGGTCGCCGGCATACGCACCCGCGTGTACGTTTTGCCATTATGCAAACAGTAAAACTGTTGTGCGATCCGTATTGCAATGATGGAGCCATATTCCTAAGAGAGTAATTGTTGGTGCAGCCTAAAAATATATCTTTCTAAGGTGCCATTTTGTTCCGATGCCGTTGTGAACACATTTTAGTGAACCGCTTCTTACCCGTGGGCTAAGAGTAAGCCACTGACACCGACACTGACGGAGAGAGAGATTCGGTGTGCCCTTCAGGATCCTTTTGCGTCCAGCAGTTCTACCGTACCGAACTTTGCTAGAAAAAAAACGACGCTTCAGCGTGGACGTGGATCGCGTTCATCCAACAACAGCGTTTCCGTCAAGTTCAATAGATCAAGGACGTATGTTGGTTTTGACTAAAAAGTCGCCAGCAGTGCTCGCTTGCGTGTGCGGGGCACTGACCCTATCTGCTCGTCCCTGGTCGTTCATGCCCTCATATCAACATAGCGAACCTCGTACAACTACATGCACGTGAGAACTTCTTGTCTGACCGCATATTTCTGACTCTGTGGTCATAAGACTCAAGACAACGGCTCTGCTGTTCGTGTGCTCCTAAAACGTTTCAAAACGTTTCAGGAACTGGACGCTAGAAATAGAATCCCACCGCCCATCCCCACAAAAAGAACGCTTCAGAAGGATTGGATTGTTTTTTTCAAATAACGAAACTCACCGCTCGTTCTCATTCCGCAAAAGACGATCCGCAGCTCAGCGCCGATGTATTCCACTCAGTCCCCGCCGTCTTCTCGCTGGCGGTCTCCCCCCGATGGCCTGCCCCTTTCCAGATTTAGAAGCACTTTAGATGTCCCCCAGACCGGCCCCGTGCTCCCCTGTATCGCATCGTTGCTAAAAGGAAGCGCCAAGCTGGAAGAACCCAGGAAGCAGCTTCAGACTCCAGCATCAGAGCATCAGGTAGTGGACACGCGCAAGCGGAAACTCCACATTGACGACCATAGGAGGGGACCCCAAAATTACAGATCTGTACCAGTTCCAGAAGCTGAAGTCGTCATGTTCGTGAAGCAACGCGAGGAGGTCCGATCTCCCCCGCCAATGGACTGGACTCCACTAAGAACAAGCTCCAGTCCTGCGGTCTCCAGTGCCATGCGTCATGCTGTCTACAGGGAATTCGCACCCAAAGATCTCGCCCGTCCCGCTACTCCTTCTCCTCTTCCATCCCGTGGCCACGTTCGCCCCAGTCCCGATCTTTCGGGCCACTACGTCTCCCCTAGGACGCGTCCTACTGAATCCACCGAGCGTCGCTTGTTCTACCAGCACGGCCTGGACCCTCACAAGATTCACGAGATCCACGTCCCGGCTGAAATCCCACAATACCGCGAGGAGATCTCCAGGAGACTTTCAACGGCGAGCAGGTACCTCCGACAGACGACGCCCCAGCAGAAACGCCCAGTATTCTACGAAGAAGAGATGGAGACAAATGCCCAGAAACGACGTCGAGTGACGCCATCTCCTACGGCAAAACCTCGCCAGAGGCTGTACGAGTCCGAGTACGGACTGACTGTACTGGAGACGTCCAAGCCGTTCATGCGCTCTCGATACTCCCCAGTGGGATACTCGGAAGTTGAAGCTGAAGGTCGACGGCGCTACGTCCGAGGTAGCTCGGGTGACTTTGCGAAGGTTAACTCCCCCGTTGTCAGCTCTCGTACAAAGAAATTCAACAATGGAGGTGAAGGAGAATTCAGAGCCACTGCTGAGACCAAGCCGTTGACGCCAATTGGCGTCGAGAAGCACGAGACGACTCCTATGGCCACTTTAGTGTTGAAATCCAAGGAGTTTCTCAAGTCCAAGAACCTCGTGCGCAACCGCCACGACGAGATCGATTGGGTGGCGACGTTTCTCAAGGTTGGCTTCGACTCGTCCAGTATGTACGCACTCATGTGTCCATTACGCAAAGGTCGCTGGAAGTCGGAGGAAGAAAACTACACGATGGGGTTGCTGCGCCTCATTGAGAACGGCACGATCCTCCTACGTCATGGCCAGAGTATTCGAGGATACATTGGCGAGAAGCTGCACAGTGACGACATGCGTGTGCTCAAGAAGCTCAGCAACTGCAAGATGTTCCACTTTGCAAAACTCATCAACCCGAGGCTTGCAGAGGAAGAGAAGATCGATTTGGGCGTGGAAGGTGCTCGAGAGGATCTGGAACAACTAGACCAGCTCAAGGGCGAGTTCCTGCGCTCAGTGCAGCTCGAGGCGCTCGTGGCTGTGCGTAAATACCTCAGCGACAGCTCCCTGAGCGACCTGCTCAACATCCGTGCGTGAATGTAGTATCCTAAAACTGTTGTATATGACGAAATACCAGATCCGATAAGTAATAAATGAATTTGACTCACTTGAGGCCAGCAAAATGAGTCATTTGGCGGCTGTCCTGCAGCAGAGAGAATAAAGTTCATGACCGTTGTGCAGCAGTCCAGAATGTCGTACTGTTAGCAACAGTTCTACCAGCTCCAAAAGCAGCCCAGCAGCTTCATCGCACCTGGTTATTCCTGGTTGTCTGGCTGATCTCCAAAAAATGCGTTTCAAAGCCATTTGCAAGCTGCACTTGAATTCATTCTACCGGATAAGCCATGAAAACAGCCGAAGGTGTCGGCAAAAGCGACGACGTCGAGTCCTCCGCTCGTAAATGCACTTTCACGCTGCAGATTGACGCCGCCGTTGAAAGTGGAGTCTTCGAAGCACCAGGTTTCCGCTTCCGCTTTCTCGATGGCTCCAGGAAACAGACGAGCGCCATCGGGTCCGGTCACGGATGGGTCCCAGTGCACGACACCGACTCCCCTGAGTCTTCGTCGCCATCACCAGCGCATTTCCGCTTTGAGCAGAGCTTTCCGGACGTCGCAGTGACCGAATCCTTGGCGACATCGCTCGATGACGACACCATCTTGTCCTTCTTCCTCTTCGACCATCCAGGTCTCGCAGGTGCAGGAGCTACTCCTCGTGCACACGGGAAAGAGGCCAAACCTTCAACAGCGAAAACGGCAGCAGTGACTGCCCCAGTGCCGACTCCAGCGGTAGAATTTACGCCAAAGGCCTTCGCGGGTCTGTACGAGATGGATATCAGTAGTCTCTTGTCGGGGTCCCTCCATGTGAAGCAAGTGTGGGCAACAGAAGCAGCTGATAGCCCTTCCCAAAGTCTCTGCTTGATGCCGTCATCGTCAGGGCTTAGCTACCTCTCTATCCAGATCACAGTAGATAAACCATTGCTGTCGGGGGACCTGTTGAAAAGGCTTAACCCGCTCACAATCACCATCGGAACGGGACGGCGACTTCCTGGTGCTGTAAGCCAAGGGATCGGAACAGCTTCACCACACTCACCTCTGCAACGATACTGTAAGCCGGCCTTCGCGTTGATCCACTTCTTTCCAGACCAGCTACAAGCCAAATCGAGCTCCGCACGTCTTCAATCTGTTCCCCGTCTTCTGTTGACTCCAGGACAGCGTCAGGTAGGTCGCAAACTCCATCGTACAACAACATTAACTTGCTAACTCCACGATGCGTATGGTCAGAGCGATACAATCCGGTGGAATACCAGCGTGACAATACTTTGCGGTCGCTTCGACCCGCTGATACTCGTGGATGCAATTCGCTTTGCAGCGTTAACAGTGGAGATCCGCGACCGAGACTTAAAGCAGGAGGGAACTCTGACACGGTACCAGTTGAAGTGGGAGAGCCTGTACACGACTGGAGTAGATCCTGGGGATCAGCAAGATTCCGACATTTCTTCGTCTCACAGCACTGACTCGACCCACCCTGTACCTCCTGTAAAGCCCATGGAGCTATCGGCAGTGGATGACATTGCACGAAGCGATTGGAGACTGATGCTAGTAAACTCCAGTCGTCTCTTTCCGTACGGACTAGCCACATTTCGCCTCACAGAGCTGCTCAACACTGCAAAGCAGCGCATGGGCGGGATGAAAGTGGACACTGACAGACCTTACATGGCCCTAAAGCTCACGACCGACATAGTCTCCATGAAGCGGCGTGCCAGTCCCCTTGGCACTGCCACATTAAGTGAGGAAAGCGAACTGCCAGCAACAGTTGACTTGTCACCACTGGAGAAAGTCATTCGAGAGCCTGGTGCATACGTCTCCACGGGTGCTGCGCTCAGTATCTACGTCGTGCTGCAATCTCCGATCGAAAATGTTGATACAAACCCATTCGAGGCACTTACCACGACAGTTGACAGTGAGAACCCTGCTGCAGTCGAAGCACTCGGTTTGAAATTCGCTCGGATGGTCGTGATCATCCCGTACAAAGACAACGTCACCCTTGGCGAAGTGGCCAAAGCCATGACGACTGTCAACTTGAAGGCTCTGCCTGGCGTCCCCATTCGGTCCTATCAACTGACGGAAACCGAGAAAAAAGACTGTGAAAGCGGCGCCTTGGACGTTATCACAGGCACTCAAGTCATCGACAGCCAGTTCCGCATGATCATCTTGGAGGGTCTGGCCCATAAAGGCATGAAGATTTTGCATGAACAACTGCAACGTAAGGCCCCCAACGACCTGCAAGGCTACCGAATGTTCTGCAACGACGAGCTCCGTTTCACCCGACGTCTGTACACTGAATTCGAGATTGATTTGAAGCGAATCAAGCTCCGCTACCCACTCCCAGTGCTGATGACAACGCCCGACATTTACATGCGAGCCAAAGTGTCTGAAAACTGCCACCAGGCTCTGGCTCGACTAGCGGATATGCGCAAGGTCCAGCGTCTCATTGAAGTGAAGCACCTGGACCTCTTCCCCACGTCTCAGATGCTGCTCGAAGTCGAGAGTAAGTACGGAGAAAGCATCACTCTGGAAGACATCCACGGCTCAGGCAGTAAATCCAGCGCATCTTCTCAGATCGACGTTAATCACTCCGGAGAAGCTGCGTCCTCTAAAGTAGAAGAAGGAGAGCAAACGCCCAGTCGACATCGAGCTGCTAGGCTAAAAGCACCAACGGACTCCACAAATGCCAGCTTTGAACTCTCCCGCCGAAGTCGAGTCGAGAGAGATTTCGTCCTGGAACGCAAGAAACACGCCGATCTCCTCCAGACAGAGTACCTTGAGAAGAAGCAGGTAGCTGAGATGCTTGAGGACAAGTCACAAGGTCCTGTGTATTTGTACAGCGGCCAAAAGCTTCGAGTAAGTGCATGGATGTATATGTCAACTCTGAACCAAGAAGCGTACTTACCACTTGTCTGTGCTCTTGACTAGACCCAGGATATCCTGCAGGACAAAATGCGCGATAGGTTGTTGAAAGACCGGCACGCTACGTACACGTACAGCCGTGATTTCCAGTCTCTTGCGCTCAGTATGGTCAATCCGGACGCGCTACGGCAGATAGAGGAGCAGGAAAACCGCAAAAAGTGGACGTCCCAGCGAGGATTCGTCTACCCTGCGCCTCGTCAACCAAGCGAATACTCGAAACACCCCAACGCCCCTAGTGAAGCTCGACGCGAAGACCTGAGACAGCCATTTGTCGACAATGTCAACCACCCGAAGCCTGTATCACGAGACTCTGGTGAGCTTGGTAGAAAGGGTCCGGAATTCTCCACTCTGCCCTCCAAGGACATGATATTCGGCGGGACTAACGGAGACGGCACCGTGAACTCCGACTACTTCCGGAGCGTCCATCTTTGTGGTGAAGGCCTTCGTATTGAGATGGAGGACGCACTGAAGAAAGAGCTGGAAGACTGGGAACGTCGTCTCGTAGTCGACAAGAAGCAGCTGAAGTTTATCGCGCACGGGAACATTTGCAGTCAGCCTAGGGAGAGACCGTCTCAGCTGGATAAAATCTCGGATATTCTCAAAGGCTCAGCGCGTTCCAAGCCTATTCGAATCGTCAAGAACGCGACACTGCCGAGCGGGAAGCGCGTGCCACTAGAGAAGGCGCCAGTCACGATTCACAACCAGGAGGAGTACGTTGGCTGCGTTGCTGACACGTTCGCGAGTACTCTTCGTCCATCTGACAACAACCAGTTTGTGGCGATTAATGAAATGTCGGGCAAACCGAAGGATTTCTTCTTCCCTTCAACGACAAACATCTTGACACCGCCAGTGAAGCAATTTGTCACTCGAAAGGAGGTTGTACCAGTGCGCGAGACCGAGAGGAGAGGGCTCCTCTGGAGGAACGAGTAATAGCACGAGTAACTTTCAACCGTCAAGCTGACGCAATGCTTCTTCAAGCAGTGAAATGCGTCCCAGTAGCATTTGGACGACTTTGTCATCTTCTTCTCCAGGGACTTCGCTAGACTCTTTCTCCTCTTCGTCTGGGTCGGGTTGCGTGGACTCCTGTAACAATTTGTCCGCGGAAATCTCTGTCGTGGCTGGATCTTGGATAGTTTTTGTGTCCTTATCTTCACTGAGGTCTTCAGCAGTACTTGGAAGCTTCGTGTCGAGTGATACCGGAGCGTCTGATACTTTAGTGTCATTTGAATCCTCTCTGCTTCCAGTAACGGGCTCTTGCTGATCATCTATGGGTGAGCCATCCGCCTGTCTGGGCGTTGAGAAGAACTCGCTTTCCCAGGAATGAACCACTAAACTCACGAGATTATCAAGCGTCTTCGCTGTTTCGCTAGCCCTTTGAATAGAAGAAGAGCTGGAATCTTGAGAACGCACCGACTGATTATAATCCGGTGATGGCATTGCCAAATCAAGAGCGAAGTTCGGTCTCGCAGGACTTCGTGGCGGTAGCTGTGGGAGATTAGAAACTTCAGGAACCGCGTCAGGTTGCAATTTCTCTTCCGGTTTGTCGATTACACTGTTGATCTCGTATGCCGATTCGAAGTGAGTAGTGTCAGGTCCTTCTTCATTGTTCTCATCTAGCGGCACAACCGGTGTCTCGTTGGATTCTCCACGTGGTTCTGACTTCTGTGAACCGTGTGAGCCCACGGATGAGATGCTAGACCGCATTCCTGAAGCTGCCATATCTGTGTACAGTAACTCGCTGTGTACGCTTTGTGTTTCGCCTTCTTCTGCTGATCGTTCACTTCGAGGGCGAGTAGTTTTCATCTCGTCAAAGTCGCGACTCTTTTCGTCCTCCTTTCCATTCGCCACCGTGTTCTTAGCATCGGCACTGCGAGGAGAAGACTCGACGAACTGGTCGTCATCAACATCTCGCTCTATCGTCCCCCAACTCGATAGCGATGAGTAGCCAAAGCTGACTCGCGTATCCTCTCTCCTGAACCCTGGAGACAACGGAGGCTTCGTCCGCAGTTGCCTCCTGTCTGTATTAATTACCAACGGAAACTCCATCGATTTGGTTCTAGGCGGAGTAGAAGAATTCACCCCTGTTGTTGGCCCCCAGTTGAGACGCCTGCGTACCCTCTCGATAACCTTTTCAGGATCCTCCTCCATTTCGTCTTCCTCTTCCTCTAAATCCACAGCTCCCCACTCCTCAGAGCTCCATAACTGCGGTTCCGGCGACTTTGTCTCGCTTAATTCGCTGTCGTTAACTCCTTGTCCTAAATCGCTGTGTGAAAGGCCAAGACGCTGTCGCCACTTGTTCTCCACGCTCTCTTCGTCTTCAGCTAGAAGTTTATCTTTCGAGTCAGCTAATTCCTCGCTAATTTCCTCCTCCTCTTCATCTGGGAAGGCAAAAGCGCCGGACGCCCACGTGGACGGGGACGGAGGCGACGGACTGCGAGTGTATCGAGGAGATTTCGTCCACCAGAAGTCGCTCCGCTGAGCCGCTGCACGAACCTCGCGTGGCTGTGGCTTCTCGTATCGGAAGCGAGCAATGTATTTGCCGATGGTCGTCGCCTCTTGCGCTGGTGGAGGAGACAAAGGCGGCGGTGGCGGAGCAGCTTCGTCCTCAGTGATCATGTGCTGTTCCATTATACTGGGATAGCAGATGACTACATAGTAGTGCTGCTGGACCGCACGGACAATAAGTATACATGCTTTGTTAACTCAACTCTGTTTATGAAAATGTAAGCTCGAGTAAGTATACGTATTTCGAGTAAATATACGTTCTCTGCGTAAGTAGACGTTGTAAGTGTACATCCTGTTTAGGTAGGTAAAAGTTGATTAACTTTAGCTGGACTTACGTCTTGCAGACCTATGCTATTACCAGTGTCTTACGTCTAGCATCGCGGAGTCCATATTCGTTGTCGTGGGAGGTTAGGAAGAAGTTCAGTCTGTTCTGACACGAACCCCAAGCGCGTAAGCACTCGATTAAGCGCTCCGCCGTCAATATTCCAATCAGATGAATGCCGAAACAGGAAATGGCAGTGGCTTCGAAATGAAGCCTGCAAGTTAGCGATATTTGGCGTCACCGCTTGTGTTTCGCCGAAGTAAATGCCATTGCGCAGCCGCCACGTTGCGTGAAACACTATCGCAGTGTGTATTTTCCACAGTAGCAACAGGTTCTCCTGGTCATCTCTCCATCCTCTAGCAACATCTCTGTTGGACGGGAACAGCAGAAGCTTCCACTCCAAGGTGCTTCGAAAAGCCCTTCGCCATTGACTCCACAGTGTTCGCCACATTTGCGTTAGCGCCGGACAAGTGAGAAAACAATGTTCCAATGTTTCAATTGAATCGCAGCCGTCCCGGACACAAAGTTGTGCATTCGGATTGCTAGTAAGCATGAAGAAGAGCCTTGATCCGACAATGAGGTCTCCAAAGAATAGCCTCAGCATTAAATCGTGAACGACAAGTACCAGACACCGTCGAAGCCAAAGTACCTGAGTGAGTGTTTGATGTACACGCCCTCGGGGACATCCAAGTTGTATCATTGGGTGTTGCTCCAATTCGTCGAGAGGCTGGATGAGTTTCTTCCAGTCTCTGGCTTTTAGGCCAGGAAAGAACCGTGATCGTGATCCTTCAGGAGTGCTTGCAGTCACCACCACCCCTAGAGATGGAGGTGTTGTATTGCTAACCGCCCTTCGCAACCCACCCGCTTCCGGGTGAGGAAGAACCCGCTGATAAATACTTCGCATTTGATAGTAGAGTACGAAAATATCGCGGAATGTACATCCTGTTTAGTCGACAACCAAGTCGCGGCACCAACTGTTGATGGAAGCCGATAGCAGGCGATTGATGGAAGCTGACTGTGGAATGGTACTTCAAAGCGGTTTTGACAAAAGACTGTGCACATGGCGGAAAATCTGGGTGTGCCGCGGGAAACAGCGCTGTCAACGATTGGATGGTAGGAGCAGCAAGCGGCGTCAAGGCGAGCATGTCGAGTCACCTGACCAAAAAATGCGTGCTGCACGCAGAGACGGCAACGCGAGTCCCTTGAAACGCCGGAGGACAGACGGAAGCGTTTGGATACAGCAAACGCGCGGCAAAGACCGAGAGTCTCGCGGCGAGATGACAGCTCGAAAGATGAATGGTGCGTCTGTGGGTGAAGCTCTATCGGTTACCTGCACGATCTCATGAAGGAACAGAGCTACTTTGCGCAATACCTTTGAAGACTACATTTAGCTTTTACTTACTTTTAGATTACACTGTTCTACAGCGCTTACACGCATGCCTTGTGCTGATGAATGAGACCAGAGTCGCTATTGGAGTCTGCATCTAAACTGGTAAAGTCGAATCCCTCGTTTCGTCCGAGTACTCGTCGTCCGGGATCACATCCACCTCCACCATCGTGTGAGGAGACTCGACTTGCACTACTATAGGAGCTGCTGTGGTCGGTGTAGGTGTAGTAGGTGCCGGCGTCTGGGCGTCGTCCTCAGACCATTCGTCATCTGCGTGCACTGTGCCCACCGCATCATCAACATCAACTTCCGACAGAGGAGACGTGATCTCGACATCTTGAGTCACACTTTGCTGTGCCGTAGCGGTGGAGTTGCTACTGGTGTTGGCCGCTGCATTGATCGTCGCCATTCCGAGCTTCTGGACGAAAACACCATTGTCCCAGAGCTGCACGAAGTGGTCGGGGAAGAAGTCGCCCGCGTTCGGACCTAACCAGGTTAATTTATCGTTGGAGGAGCACCGATAGAGCATTTTTGACATGGTTAATCTGTCTGCCCGGCGCCGCCGTCAAGCAAGTGAATACGACGGAAAATATCTGGCCAAGTACGGGTGCACGACTCAGAGAGCGAGCATCAGGCTCAATCACATTGTCGAGAGAGCCCAAGATATCCGTTTCCCGAATCAACATGACCTAGACCCTGTCTTTGAACTAGCGATTACCGGGATCCCTGATTACCTGCTATTGTCAATGGAGCGCGGACTTCGGAATTACCTCGGCCGAGAAGGGGTACGCCTTCGGTGGCATGGTAGAGAAGATGAGCCGTTGCCGGGGAACGCTAACGCATATACGGAGCAATTTGAACTCGTATGCACTGACGAAACCGGCCATACGCTCTTCGACTTCTACCAGAACTACGCGGCACGACTCGAATTAGGGCGACAAGCCGCTGTCCGCAAAGTTGAAAGGGAATTTCGTTTCCGGCGACGAGATATGCAAGCCCGCCGCGCTACACTTCGTCAGGACCACAAGAGAGAGATCGAGCGCACTCGTGCACAACTTCTTCGCAATGAAGACCTGGAAGGAATCCGGCTACGAAAACAAGGCCTCGCAGAAAACTTCGTACAAGACCGCCTGGATAACCTTCGCGTAAATTACAGAGGCACACTACAACGGATGAAGGAGCGGCACAGCGCTGCGATCAGTAGGATCGAAGCGGAAACGCCACACGTAAATGTACGTAGTATCCTTGAACAGCATCTCGTTGCCGCCGGGCAGATGCACTAACTAAATATACTTCCTCTTGCGTAGCTCTGTTGCGCTGGACAACATTGTCGGCACGTAGCCTTCACTCGCTCAGCCGAAGTGTCAATGCGCGACTCAAATTACCGGTACGAGAGACTTGCTACCGGTAATACCATCGGGTCTTCGGCCATTTTTAACCAATCACGCGAAGAACCTAAACTAAATAAAAAATCTCTAAATATCTGAGACGGGCGCATAAAAAAACCCGATTTACAGGTAAATCGGGGTGTAAGAAAGGGTTTTTGCCACTTTCTCAGAATCGCTGGGACGGGTCCACCTTGAGACGGGCGCGACGACAGCGATTGGTGGAACCAAATTTCTCAAAATTTCTAGACCGGACTAGACTTAAATAGGCAATACCGGTATTTGTACAGTTTGGATTAGGCCTTACCGGTATATAGTATGAGCAATACGTATACTATATTGGGCAATACGTATACGGTATACTAAATACAGTATACGCACATTGGATTTATGTAGCTCAATGGAAGCACTCGCCGTGGATGATCGACTCAATCCAGTCACGACCAACCGGGAGACGCGAGTAGTAACTCGGGTATCCTGCCTTCTTGCAGTCGTCTCCCCAACTGACCATACCAACCAGAACATCCCCCTCTGGGTGTTCAACGATCAGCGGCCCACCGTAGTCACCCGTGCAGGAATTCTGATTGCCAACGGGGCGTGAACACATTCTTGAATCGTCCACTGAAGTCACCTTGGAGCACTCTTCGTTACTCATCAACTGCACGTCTGCGCGTTGAAGCTCATGCGCAATTTGGCCTTGACCGCCAGTGTTATACCAGCCCAGTTTGGTAACAGTCTCGCCATCCTTGATGTCGGAGCTATCGCCGAACGGGATCGGCTTGAAGGAACTGGGTCTCTGCAGTTGGAGGACCACGTAGTCGTACGCGTACTGGGCGATTTCGGAGATGTTCGGGTGGCTCAGAATGGCCACAACCTTGATCTGCTCGCCATCTTCGGTGCCGTTGTTGTAGTGAGAACCGATCGAAGCGTATCGGATGTCGGCACCAATGGAGGCTCCTCCTGTTAGCACATGCGTCGGAGAGATGAGGATTCCGGCGGCGAAGTTGTTGTGCGTAGCGTTGACCCGCAGACTGACAGTGTACGTCTTGGTTCCCTTTGGGACCGTACTGTTGGTGGTTGAGATGGTGCCACTGGAGACGTTTGCTGGCACGAGGTCGACCACCGAAACGTTGTGGTAGCTTGAGCCATCTTGAGCACTCGCTGTGACGCAGCTTAAGGCAACTAAGACAACGGATAGAAGCACGGATGCAAGCTTCATACTGTCGGGTGGAGAGTCTCACGCAGCAAAATACCAAATGATGAAGTGAGAAACAGCGAACAGCACATAGATTGGGGAAGGCACCCGGGCAGCTCACAAGCAACTTCGTCCTTTATGTAACAATCAACAATCAAATGAAACGTTATGTGATAACGTTCATTTGATTGTTGATTGTTCAGGCGTGACGTGATTTGAGGAGCTGAACCAATTCGCCCTTGGTTTGCTGTTTTCGTCTGAGTGAAGCTTCACACAAGCAATGTTAATGCTGCATGTACATGTAGCCTTTGCAGAGATGACCTTGGCAACCAAGTTGGCTGGAATGGAAGGCGTGCTCGACCGAACACTGGCATTTACAACTCGGAAAGAAAAGATAAAATTACACGAGGCAGTTCGTTGATGGCAGATCCTATTATCAAAGCATATGAAGCACACCGAGAAGCTTTGAAGGGGATCAACTTCTCTAGTTCTTCGTATGCTATCGCGTGTCCCAACGGACCGAGCTCTTGCTTGCCGGAATGAATCGATTGCAATCCCCCAGAACGAAACTTACTCCAATCCCAAGAGCATCAAATTTCAACGTCACTTCGGATTCATTCACGAACGGAACTCGCACTCCAAATGAGACCTGCCGCCGCCGTCGTTACCTTCGGTGCCATTGTTGCCAGCACTGCTACCGCCTACGAAGGCCATGTCGAACGTGAATTAATTCTCAGCGGAGAAGTCGTGCCCAGCGGTACCAAGACTTACGTTGCAGGACTGCGGCTTCACCAGGATTCTGACAGCTTGTGCGGTGGCTCCCTCATTACGCCAACGCATGTACTCACTGCGTCGCATTGCACCGCGTACGCTCCTCATTGGGTGTCGATTGGTGAGCATTACCGCAATGGCACTCAAGTCGGCGAGCAGATCAAGATCGTGTCAATGATGAACCATCCGAACTACTCCGAGAACGTGCTGTACGCCGACGACTTCATGGTTGTTGAGCTCGAAAGACCCAGCAAATTCCAGCCTGTGAAGCTTGCAGCAGCCGACGACTCGGACTTCAAATCTGGGAAAATGGCGACTACAATGGGCTGGGGAACCGATTCGGAAGAGGGTCAAAATTTCTCCTACGAGCTGAAGCGCGTGGACATCCCGTTGGCGAGTGACGAGGCCTGCAAGGCCTACGCCACTGTCGATTCGAGCATGGTGTGCGCCGGTGGCGTTGCTAATAGAGATTCCTGCACAGGCGACTCGGGTGGTCCGCTCATCGTTGAGAACGAAAACGGGGAGGACGTTCTGGTTGGTGTCACTAGTTGGGCAAAGGACGATACTTGCGGCCATGAAGGCTACTACGGTGTGTACTCCCGTGTGTCGAGCGTTCGTGCGTGGATCGACACTATAACGGGCGGAAGCGGATCCTGTCTACCATAGGCACACAAATGTTTAAAACTTTGACTTTCAAGGTTTAAAAAAACACAATACGTTTTAAGATTATTTTTTCGAGGATGGAGATCCTTGCGCTGCTCCGACTGGCGCTGCACGTGGCTGCGGCGCTGCTGCTGACGTCCCGCAGCTCCCAATTAAGTTCTGCACTGCATCCGTTCCAGCGTGCGGTGGCCAACGACTGGGTGCGCCTTCTCTTCTACGTGGACGTGGTGAAGCAGACCCCCCCGGACGACTCGACGGTCGAGACGCTCCCCCATTTCCTCCTGGAGACGGAGGAGGAGATCGCAGCCAACATCGACGACGAGTTCTTCGCTGGGGGTTTCGCAGCTCGAGCCTCCGCTCTGCCGGTCGGCGCTCTGTTCACAATTGAAGAAACTCGCCAGCATATGCACGGGGCTGTGCGCAACTACTTTCAACTGTCGGAAGTAGCTCTGGACGCGTATTTGGTCTACGATAACGACACGCAGCTACTTCTGCCCTCTCCACTGCTCACAGTGCGTACAGACATGGGCGAGGAACCTGTGGACGCGTTTTATAACATCACCAACGCCTCAACTAGTGAACAGTGGCCACCTGCTCTACGCTTAGGGAAAGAGGCAGCGAGACAACAGGAAACGAGGAGGTTCTTCGATGAATTGGACGCTATGGAACTGAAATTCGTAGTGGGTATGAAAAGGAAAGACAAAAGAGAAAAGATGCAGGAGAAACTCTATGAATGGACAGTGGTCATGCGCTACGACCTGCTGAATCAGGGACATTTAGAGGTGACGATGAACTATGATCTGGTGCATGTGCCATTGCTGGAGAGTGTGGGGAGAGGAGACGAAGGAGAGGACATGCCGCCCGTGCTGCTGGACACGAGTGTGAGGTTCAATTGGATCACGTTGGTGGTGATTTGTCTGTACCAAGCAGTGGAGTTCTCACTCAAGTGGGCTCATGTGAAGACAATAAGTGCTCAACATCCAGATCCTGTCGAGAAGAATCGGATCGTATTTGCGGTGAAGAGAGGGGCAGCCAAAGATTTCTGGTTCTGGTGTTCCCTCGCTGTTAATTTCGTGACTGTGGTGTGCTTGCTGGCTACCTGGCGACACGCCTACCGACTCTCGTTGAACGACACGCTGTGTTTTACATTCGCCTCTTGCTGTGCATTGCAGTGGGGCAGTCTGGTGCGATACCTGCAAGTGAATACACGCTTCCACATTCTTGGACTCACCCTTCAACGGGGGTTGCCTCGAGTGATGCAGTTTCTCGCCGGTGTTCTACCTATCTTTGTGGGATTTGTACTGTTCGGGACCGTTATGTTTGGCGCGAAGGTGCCTAGGTTCCAAAGTGCGAGCTCTACAGCCACCACTCTGTTTTCCGTTGCGAACGGGGACGAGATCCATGACACGTTCAATGATGTCGCGTATACTCCGTGGATCGGACAGATATACGTGTATAGCTACATGATCCTGTTCAGCTACGTGGTGCTGATGGTGTGCATTGGTATTATCGAGGACGCCTTCTTCTCTGCTGTGTTCCCGGCTTCGTGGCCAACGCTCGATAAAAGGCAACACGAAGGGCAGAGCCAACAGACTCAATCTGCACAGGCTAGGAGACGATCGTGACCAACATGATCAGATGGAATAACGTTTTCGCCGTATTGCCCGATTCTTGGATTTCACGCATTTGTGATAGTCCGCTATCACAAAACGATCACACAGCAGATGGTTAAAATTCCGGGTTATCGTGTTACTTTAAAAACACATTCATGCTTATGCTTAATTATTGTGCCGGAGAGTCGTAGACAGCGAGCACAAGTTTGCCGTAGTCTCCGCTAACTTCGCCCTGGATGCGGTCACGCAGGTCCTTGCCGTACGTCTTTTTGTAAACGGGTCGGACGTCGCGCAGCACCAGGTGGTAGCGCACGAGCGCTGCGCTGAGCGCCTTCTCGTCTGTGCCGAAGCCCTTCATCGTGCTCTCGAATAGCTCCGAGAGCAGTACGAGCGGCTCCAACACCATACGCACAAGGAACAGCAGCGCATCCTCGGCATCGCCACCGAATTCCTTTTTCACTGCATGCACGATGCCGTGATTGTGCTTCTTCTCGTAAGCAGCGTTAACAGCTCGCAAATGCTGAGGTGGACTTGTCACCAGGATGTTAATGAACTCATGCTCCTTTGTGCCCATGCGGCCCTCACCGGCTTTGTAAAGAGCCTCGGCATCTTCTTCCGCCTTCTCTGCAGTGTGGTACTCTGGGTTAAACTGCTCCAAAGGCGCCTGCAGCGAGGCCAGCACGGCCTTGCTAAGGTCGCCGCTGAGCTCACTGTCCATGACAGAGCCCAGGTCCTTGCCGTACTTGTCGAAGAACGTCTTCTTGAGGATACCGATCTCCACGTTAGTGCGGCCCATGACGACGGGGTAGATGAGCTTCTCTTTGGTGCCCAGGCCCTTGGTGGCCTTGCGGAGGATGGCAGCCTCAGCCTCGGGCAGCGGACGGGCGATGAGCTGCAGCAAGTGGCCAAAGTCCCCCGACGTCTCGGACTTCAGCACTTTCTTCAGGTCCTTGCCGAAGAGTTCTTTGTACCGCATTGAGATGAGGTAACGCTTATCCGAAGACTTGGTGCCCAGAGCAGTGATAAGGCCTTCTTCGTCTGTGCCCAGACCCTTGCAGGCGTCGTGGATGGCCTGGCAGGCCTGGTCAATCTCCGGAGAGAAGTTGAGCGACGCGCCATTGTACACGGCGTGGTTTGCAGGCGGGTAAAGGTTCAGCATGGCGGGAATGCGGGGAAGTGGAGAGACTTGCGCTCGAGGGTGGAGATTGTGGAATGACAGGCGAGGACGTCGACTACAGCAAGTTGCTACACTTGTGGGAGGTCCAGATACTTTTGAACCACCTGATATAAGACCTCAAATTTAATTTCTTGGATAAGTTATATTTTTAGACAGGATATAGCAGTGCTACCTTAAGTTTTGCCTCCCGTATTTATTAATAACCCTTCGAGAACTAGACTGATGCATGAAATTTACCCACACGCTGTGACATTGCGTTGTCTTGATTATCACGCGGCACAATTACGTTTTGACTCACCGGGTTCCGCTATTTTTGCTATTCAATAGCATTCGTACAAGTTGTAGCACACCACTACAGATCACATCACTACGCATTGCACGGACGGATATTGCATTGGATTATCGACAGATACTACATGTATTGCGTTACGCTTGTACCTTGAGGTCAATGGCGACGTTATCGCTGTCGCTGCCGCTTTCGCTCTGTTTCCTGGACTTCGTCGTCTTCATCTTGGCATTGGACGCCAGCGACGAACTACTGATGCTGGTGGTCGCCGGCACCATGAACAGCAGGAAGAGCGGGACGACCTTGGCCACGCTACGGATCGTCACGGCAACAGCGAGGCCCGTGAAGTTGCTTTTGGAGATCTGCAGGTAGTTGCACAGCCACGAACCGCCGTACGAGGCCACAGACCATGAGAAGTTGTAGATGGACATGAGCAGCGCGAACATGGTGCCCTCGATACCCGGCGGACAGATCTTGGCGCAGAGCACGAGCGACGGCATGTGCTTGAGGCGAGCTACCACGTCCGAGAGGATCTCGTCGCCGAAGATGAAGAACCGGTCACCAATGCCGAACGCAACATTCAGGCGTGAGACCAGCACAAACTCGGCAAACGATACGCAGGCGGAGGCAAGCTGAATGCGGAAGAACATACGGCGGAACGGCATGTCGCGGAAGTAAGCGTTGTACAGCGCAGTGGTGCCCAGCAGCGTGAAGCTGCCCACCGTGGAGATGAAGCCCAGGAAGGATTTGGAGAAGCCCAGCTCAGCGGTCTTGAAGCTGAACATGGCTTCACCCACACTGGGCGGAAGCGCGTTCGACAGGAAGATCCACAGCATGGGACGCCAGCAAATTGGGTCCACCACCACAGATGCGAGGGCTCGGCACTGGTCCTGCACGGTTTGGAAGAAGCTGAGATCTCCTGGGGGCACGTACTTTTCCTCTGGAATCTTGATGGAGATCAGCACCACGCACAACGGACCCACAGCGGAGAGGAAGAACACGCCAAGCGGGCCGAATGTGTTCAGTGCATACCCCGACACCATCGAACCAAGGACAGAGCCAACTGAGAGCGAGATCCACGACAGCGTCTGCAGGTTGCCAGCCATGTCTTCGCGCTCACTGCGTGCTGCTTCCACGACTTTCCCATCAATAACCACGTCACAGAACGCGATACCCAGACTGGCGACCACGAGTGCCACCAAAGCGCTCTCGTAGGTTGTGATGAGGCCAGGTGTTGAGAGCGCAAAGTAGGCGGCGGCCGAGATGGCGCTGAAAATGAGCAGGTACGACTTGCGGCGCGTGCCCCAGATGGGGACACTGTCTGACAGTATTCCATACAACGGTTTAATGATCCACGGGATAGCGGCAGTGGCTCGCAGGGACTCGGACTGAGCCGGGGGCAGTGCCAGCGTCTCGTTCAGGTAGTAGCTCGTGCCCAGAGAGCAGAGTGTGCTGCGGATGCCCTGCGTGAAGTAGACGAAGAAAATCTGGAGCAATAGCGCGTCGCCGAATTGTAGACGCATCGATTTCCACCAGTGGACAACAGCCTGAGCGCTGGAGAGCGCTGGCGACGATTTTTTGTCCTTTTCGGGGGTGGAGGACACCGAGTAATCGTCGTCTGCGGAGCTGTCCAAGGTGCTGGCTGCGCTGGGGCTGCTGGTGCCACTCTCCACATCGGAGGAAGCGTCCGTCTTCTTGTTGCGTCCGCGGATGCCATCGCTGCGGTCTGCAGAGGAATCCGCCATCGTGTCGCCCGAGGATAGATAATCTGGGAATGCCTGACGCACATCGAGCCAGATTGAGAGTCGCCTCGGCCAATCAGAGAATTTTACTTAAGTTTTTGCTGGAAGTACGCGATTATTACGAAGCTTCAATGAAAAACAGTGTTTAAAACACTAGCAACTATGGCCGCTGCGGTATCAATCCACGCTCACGCGCTTGATACGCGCGAGTAGACCCCGTAGTAATCTTTGCGCCCACAGGTGTCGTCCTTGACCCAGCTGACCACGCCAACCAGCACGTCCTCACGATGAGCGGACCACCCGAGTCGCCTGTGCAGCCATCTCTATTGGCAACACCACCGGCGCACACCAAACTCGAGTCGACGGTAGCGTAAGCCTTACAGGCCTCGTCACTCGCCAACGGGACGTCCACGCGCTTCAGCTCGTAGGAAAAGTTCTGACCCTCTTCCGAGTCGGTTCCCCAGCCCATTGTAGTCGCCATTTTACCAGGTTTAAAGTCCGAGTCGTCAGCTGCTGCAAGTTTCACAGGCTGGAATTTGCTAGGCCGTTCCAGCTCAATAATCATGAAGTCATCCGAGTACAGCCGGTTCTCCGAGTAGTTGGGGTGGTTCATCATCGACACGATCTAGCAGCCTTTCTAGCGCTTGGTGTCCTCCTCGTGCCGCAGTGTCTTGAGCAGCAGCGAGTCTTCAGCGTCGTAGAGGCCCAGCAAAACAGATGAAAGGTAAGTTGCTTGTGTGTTACTCTGTGGAAACCAGAATGATATTAATTTCTTATCTTAGGAGGAAAGCCCAAGGCACAAAACCTCCTTTGACGTGTCCGGCCCCATCCATCAGGACGGACCACACGCCTTCCCCATCAATCCTGTTCCTGGACCGATGGGCCTTGACATGAGCGAGAGTTCTCGACTCCAGAGCTCTCAGCTCCATACGATCTTGATCTGTTCGCCGACTTGAGTCCCGTTACGGTAATGGTCGCCAATGGAAACCCAGCGGAACTTGTACACTACGCAATGTGAGCCAGTGAGAACATGAGTGGGGCTGATGAGAGTGTCTCCACACAAACTATCGTTTCCTTGGCTAGTCGCCGTAGCAAATTAGGGGGCAACTCGGTCCTTGGTATTGGTGTGGTGGTTGAGGAATCGCCCTTTAACGTGATCCTGAAGGGATAAGGTGAAAGCCCCCCATAACGGCTTGATGACAAGACCTCCACTAGCGATCGTGGACATGACGGGGACCGCTGATGATGTCCGACGCGAGGGATACTACGGATTCCTTGTGTACTGCTTGAACGTGTCCGAAATCCAGCGACCGTGAAATTGAATCGTGAGGCTGTCGACACCGGCACGGCACATGTGCGTGGCGCCGCCAGCCCTTAGCTAGTGCGCGCTGAATTTTTTCGGGTCATTTCCAGCGCGCGTGGCCGCTTGCCGTATTGTCCTGGATAGGCATGCTGCTGACACGCACGCGGGACGGTTCAGGTTGGCCATGTATACAGCCGCCGGGATGTTCGGGGGTAGTGACCCTCTCGACTTCAGCAGGCAGAGCGCACCAAACACTGGGCAGAGAAACTGGTGACCAGAACGGTTCAACACGCGAAGTGTTGGGTCGCCATGCTGGTTCGTCTTCGATCCAGTCAGACGAATGTGCACTTCTACAGCCGAGCGTGCTGATGTCGTCGGCTTGCCGTTAGAATCCATGACCGCGATGTCGCCCGCCTTCAGGGCGAACCCTGCAAACGTTCTCCCTTCTTTTGAAGCGATCTCGGATCGCCGGAGAAGAAAGAAGAAGGCCAGGCACAGGACCCCCAAGATCTTGGTCTGAAGGCAGTTCCATGTTGAGGGATGCGAAGCAAAGCTCAAGGTGGTGGATGGAAACACCCTTGTGCCGAACGGGGTTGTCGAGGCGACGGATTCCCTTCAAGCGCATGCGAATCTGTGGGTGGCCGCACGGGAAATCCAGCCCAGCGACTGTGAAGAAATGTCGAATACCTGTTAAAGTAGCGAATATGGTAGCGCTGCGGACCCCGTGGCCGGAGCCGTAGCCGTCGCGAAAGCCGAGTAAAACGAAATCCGTAATCTGCTGGATCCAGACGTTCAAGGAGGAAGTGGCGAGAATCGGTGAAACGCATCGGCGGCCACACCAGTCATGCCATTTGCGCAGGGCCTTCAGATACTGGTCATACGTGGTTACTGCGACCGAATGTGCTCAGAGATGGAATACCATATCGTTGTCAGATCGCTTGAAGCAATGCTGGAGGACACCTGCACCCAGTCACACGTCAACGATGCAAATTGGTTAGCACTGGCGGGAGAAGTGGAGCGCCGTGCGTCCGCATCCGCGATCGTGTTCTGAACCCCGGCGATGTGAGATGACGAAAATCGCAAGTTGTACTCGGCTTCCCATAAGCTCAATAATCGAATGACTGTTTGTGCTCGAGGATTCTTGGACACCATTTGGTTTTGCCAGCTCACGGCAGACATGTTGTCGATACGGAAGTGCAAATGCAGCGGCGGCGCTGTGGCGTTAGATCGGCGTCGAACGGCCCATGTCGTACCCCATGTGTGCACCGCAAACGCACATGATAAAAGCTCCCTGTAGTTAATGTCGAAGCCGACGGATGGGTTATCCTTAGAGTCGCGAATAAGATCATGTTCGGTGTCGTTGTAAGTGCGGTCGACTCGGCTGGAATAATGGCACAGATACCTGAATCTGATGCATCCATTTCGATGACAACCTCGGGTGTGGGTAGCGTGTTGAAATGGGTCAAGTGGACCCCATTGAGAGGTACTGCCTTGAGTATATGCTGCCACCATAATAAATCATCGCGCATACTGGCTGTGATTGAAACCGTGCGCCATCGATGCAAGCCCCGCTCGTGTTGGCGCAGACGCTGCAAGAATGCCTGGGCAGGTGACTACGTGACGTAGACTGCCGAGGAGCGATCGATATTCGGAGCGGCGGAGCGCGACGGATTGAGACGCGTTGTGTACCAGGCGCTTGGCCTTGACAACCTTAGATGCTGGCATCGACACGGTGCCAGCGGTGGAGTCGAAGATGAGTCCGAGTGCCTTCTGTCGCGTACTTCAACCCGTGAACTTGTCGTCATTGATGGCGGACGGGACGAGCACCAGCATCATGGCGTAGCGGAGCGATTGCTCAATGTCAACGCAATTGGACCCCACGTCGGCGGCGACGTTGATGTGGTCACCCCGAAGAGGCCGACACACCTCGCGGTGTGTTGGAGGTACGGCTGGCAACGGGTGCCACCGTAAGAACTGAGAAGCGCGTGGTCCGTGTGCGCTTCTCTTACAAACGAAGGACGTTTGTGGAAGATCTTATCGTCTTGGATCTAGACGATAAGTCCGACTTGGTATTAGGCATGCTGTGGCTTGCACGGCATGACCCGATGATCAACTGGTAGAAGCGTACGCTTGTACGCTTCAACAGCATGTGCGCGACAGAGAGCGATGGCCCTGTCAGTGCCGCGCGTGCACCGTCCGGTGCATGCGACTCCCCAGCTGAGGCAGCAGCAGCCGCCGCTGCCTCCGATCGCCGCCGGCGACCCTTGACGACTCCGGGAGTCGTTGAGAGAAAATGTGTTTCGACTCAGAAATCTGAGTCTGAGCCGAAGGGTCGCCTGACCGATCACGTGAACAAGTGTCACGTGAATGAAGGTCACCTGATTGATAATCATCTGAATGATAATCACTTGAGTGAAGGTCAGGTGAATGAAGTTCACCTGAGTGATGGTCACATACCGGTATTACAGGTATCCTTGGAGGTACGCGCCGACGACAGCGCGTCAGCTCCGGGAGCTGACAAAGCCAATAGAATTCCGGTTCAGGGAACCGATAGACGTGCGTCAGCTCCGGGAACTAGCGATTGTACATCGGCTCCGGGAGCCGATGACACAAACAAAGAGCCGCTAGCTCCGGGGCTAGCGAAGGCACGTCGCCTCTGGGAGTCGACGATGCAATTACTCCATCAGCTCCGGGAGTTGATGGAGGCGTGGCGGTTCCGGGAACCGACTACGCGGCAGGAGGTGCAGGCGGTTGCAAACGTCCAGCACCAGAACAACCTGCGTGCTCACGTGCAGCAGTGCTGTACGCGATGAGCGGCACACAAGCCGGGCTTGATTGTGCGAGTCAGCGGAAGACATCCACTGACGACTATTGCGATAACGACCCGTCCAAGGCGAAGGCCCTTGGACGAGGAGCACCTGGAGCCGGGCTCCAGGGAAGATCTTCGCGGCGCAAGCCACAGAAGCTGCGTGAGTCTCAGTCCGGGACTGAGACGGGTGTATCTGCCGGGCAGACACCGAGCGTCGAGACGTTGAACGTCTTGACACGTACTGGTACTGGATTGCAGTACCAGAAGATGCGGTTGGAAAGTCCGCCGACGTGTGCGTCGGTGTTGACCGCACTTCCAACTATGAGTTGGAAGCGCTTCGCGCGGGACTGGTACGATGGACGCATCGAACAAATTTGCATTCTCTCAGACGTTGAGAGGGTGGAACGCGAGGCCAAAGAGCTGAAGCAGCTCGTCGTTGATGGGATCACTGAGGGCGATAACCCCCTCAGTGCGAAGACCAAGAAGCAGCGCTTCGAGGAGCAGAGTTGGGACTCGTTGAGATCGAGTCTCTATTACGACATTCTGCGGGAGTACAAGGATGTACTTTCTGACGATATTCCTTCGGAGCTTCCGAAGGATAAGGGCGTACAGCACAAGATTGATCTCGTGCCGGGCACGAAGTACTGTGTCGCGCGGCAGTGGCCACTGCCGCGCGAACAGGTGCAAGCAATCGACGACTTCTTTGAAAGTCGTCATCTTGCAGGTCAAGTGCGGGAATCAAAGTCCCCGCACAGTGCCCCGACGTTCTGTGTCAAGAAGCCACAGGGCGGCTGGCGCATCGTTCATGCGTACAACAAGTTGAACGATGCGACGATACCGGCGCAGACGCCGATACCGCGAAAAGATGTGATCATCGATTCGATGGCCTTGAGCACTATCTTCAGTGCTCTAGATCTACGTGATGGATTCTATCAAATCATCATACGTGAGAGGGATATACCTCTCACGGCGGTAAGCACTCCAAGCGGTATGCTTTGGGAGTGGCTCGTCATGCCACAGGGACTTAAGAATGCCCCTGCGACGTTCAATAGATCCGTGACACATCTATTGCGCTCGGTGTGCGACTTCGCACCGAGCTACTTCGACGACGTGTTCGTCCACAGCCGGGCTGTGAATGGTAAGACGGACGTTGAGATGCACAGGGTGCATCTCCGGAAGCTGCTAGAGCTTATGAGGAAACATAAGCTCTACGCGAACCTGAAGAAGTGTATCTTCGGGGCGAGCGAGATACCCGTGCTGGGGTGTCTCGTCGGGAAGGACGGCGTGCACCCTGACCCAGAGGAGGTCAGAGTGATCAATGAGTGGCCCACGCCATCCAATGTGAAGGAACTGAGGCAGTTCCTTGGGCTCGCCACGTACTTGTGCAAGTACGTGGAGAACTACGCAGGCAAGATTCGCCCGCTGTCACAGCTTCTTAAGAAAGAAGCTGAGTGGATTTGGACCGCCGAGTGCCAAGGGGCATTCGATGCAGTCAAGTAGGGCTTGACTGAGGCGCCGATCTTGGCAGTGGCTGACCAAGATCGTCCATTCCACGTAGTGTGTGACGCATCCGACATTGCCATCGGATGCGCATTGATGCAGC
Source organism: Phytophthora plurivora (assembly GCA_030027945.1). Taxonomy (NCBI): domain Eukaryota; phylum Oomycota; class Peronosporomycetes; order Peronosporales; family Peronosporaceae; genus Phytophthora; species Phytophthora plurivora. The sequence goes on from CP125266.1 coordinate 1,163,247, forward strand.
ACGATCACGAGGGGCGTGATCGTGTGGTCTACTATCAATCGCGTCAGCTGAAGCCAGCTGAGCGTAACTATCCCGTACATGACAAGGAGCTCCTTGCCATGAAGTATGCACTCGCAAAGTTCCGAGTGTATCTACTTGGGAGTAGACCGTTCGTGGTCTACACCGACCACGCATCACTGCGGACGGCGATTAAGTCGCCGCACATCTCGCAACGTATGGCGAGATGGTTGTCCTTCTTCGCGGAGTACAACTTCCGGGTCGAGTACAAACCCGGAAAACTCAACGTAGTGGCCGACACGTTATCGCGTCGACCTGACTATGCGGAGACGGTCGCCGTCAACGCTGTTGACGTTGTGAGGACAAGTGTTCCGTCGTCAACGTTGATTGACGACGTGAAGGGCGCGTATGCAAGAGATGCAGACGCGAAGGGGCTGCTGGAATACCTCACAGTACCTTCTGACGTGGCGCGTCGGAAGCTAACCTCTTATCTTCGGTATCGTGTACATCAGTATCGTGTACACGAAGGGCTACAGCTATACAGTGTAGTAGACGACAATGCGGACCGCATTGTCGTCCCGAATGATCATGATCTGCGATTGAGGATCATGTTCGAGTATCACGATGCCCCTACGGCAGGGCGTCCGGGTCGTGAGAAGACATACACTCTTCTCACGCGTGACTTCTACCGGCACCACCAGTACAAGTGGGTGCGCAAGTACGTCCGTGCTTGTGAGGTTTGTCAACGCGTGAAGCCTGCGCCGTTCTCGCAGGCTCCTCTTCAGTCACTTTCGACTCCGTCGAAGTGTTGGCAGTCCATGTCCTTGGACTTTGTCTTCGGTCTCCCGCCTGATAGCAAGCAGAGGACGGGCATCGTTGTCTTTGTGGACCGATTCAGCAAGATGGTCCAACTTGCTGCCGTCCCGTCTACTATTACAGCCGCGCAGACTGCGCGACTATTCGTTGACATCGTGTTCAAACACCATGGCATGCCGCTCGACATTGTGTTGGACCGTGATCCACGCTTCACACCGCGGTTCTGGCAAGAAGTGTTTATACATCTTGGTTCACAGTTGTCAATGTCGACTGCGGATCATCCGCAGACGGACGGACAGACCGAGCGCGTCAACCGTGTACTGGGTGACGCGCTGAAGAGCTACGCTCACTTGTTCCCGCATTGGAGCGAGTGCTTGCCGATGGCAGAGTTTGCCATCAACAACTCGGTGCATGCCTCGACTGGACATACACCGTTCTACGTGAACGCCATGAGGCATCCACGTTTGCTGAGCATGCTCGGCGGGGTAGCATCCTCCTTAGGTGGGGGAGGATCTACGGTTGCGTCTGAACAACCGCAGAATACGGCTGATAGCACACTATCAGCTGCGGTGACGCGTGCAGCGTCTCGTTCGAGTAGGAGCGGACGCGCGATGTCTGTGCCGGGCACAGACATAAGCGATGATAGCGCGCAGGCAGGGCCTGCTGCGGACGAAGACGACGAGCTGAAAGGATTCAGCTCGAACGCGCTAGACTTTGTCCAGCGAAGACAAGCCGTGATACGGGTTGTGCAAGACGCTATCGCAGCTTCTGTCGATCGACAGAAGCTGAACGCTGATAATGTTGGCAGGGGCAACATGAATGAATTCAAAAAGGGTTCATTGGTTTTGTTAGCTACTCAAAACCTGCCTAAACATGCAGTGTCTGACTTTGGAGCAAGCAAGCTTGCTCCAAGATTCATTGGGCCGTTCACAGTACTTGAACGGCACGGCAACGCGTACCGGCTGGACATACCGTCCAGCATGAGGCTCCATCCGACGTTCTACGTCGGGCGGTTGAAGCCGTACGTGCAGCACGAGTCATCTAGGGTTGATGACTCGCCTGGGAGGCCTGGAAGGCCTCCTCGAGCTTGCGGAGACGCTCGACATACAAGTTCAGCCTCGACCTGGGGCTGGACGAGAGGTTTGAGGCCGTCTGAGCCGCCTCAGCGGCGTCAGCACGAAGGTTCCTCACCTCTTGACGCAGAGACGCTATCTCAGCGCGCTGGGAGTGCTCAAGAGCAGCAACTCGATCGTGCAGGGCACGATCGTGATGGTCATAGCGTTGACCATACGCAAGGAGTGTTCCCACCCCCTCCGCCGCCGTTGCGCGACGCGAGAGGAGCGATCCGCTGGATAGTTGAGCGGATCGTGGATCATACGACGACGACCCATCAAAGTCGTCGTTTTCGAATTCGTTGGAGAGGATTTCCTCCCCATCGAGATTCATGGGAACCACGGAACGCCCTAATGGAGGACGTTCCGGAAATGGTGAGGGCGGACGAAGCCCGCCATAACTTGCAGGTTAAGCCCTGCACGAGGAGTGCTGCGGTCAGCCACAGCACTCGGAGCTTTGCGTGGCACAATACGAGTACGGAGCTCCTTGATGTGATCGGGTACTGTGGCGAAGTGGGTGAACACTTTTCCCGCCCAGGGTGTACAGTGCGTAGTCCTTCGGATTTCCAACGGGAAGACTTCCGGTTGGATAGACGAAAGAGTCAGAACCACCTTCCGGGATCCAAATGGGTATCCAGAAGGCGGCTTGGCGTGTGACCTTGTGACTACCCTCGTAGGTGTCGTTTGTCTTCGAACGCGAGGAGTTCCACCCGGATGAGTTACTTCCAAAAGTCTGACTGGATCCAGATGCAGAGTGCTAATGCACTTCCAAATGCAGTGGTCGAATCTGAATGTAGGTGAGAGACTATTAGCAAAGTCCTTCCAACACAGATAACCAAATATATAAGAGAGTTAATCCAAAATATGCAGCCGCTTCTTATTCTTTCAGGCCCTCGAGCGGTGGGCACTCCAAATGCCAGTACGACGTTCGACCAACTTCCGGAACACTGGCACAGTTCCGGGGTCCTTTAGCGCACCACTTCCGGAAATTCCACTTGGACTTCCGGAAGACAATATCCAAAATGTATCAGGAATACTATAAAGCAATCCAAAATACACACAATCAAGTACAATCCAATCCGACAGCAGTCAAATCAATCAATTTCAGGGGTGACTACTTATGACCTCCTAAAACGCAGTCAGAATATGAAATGTGCACTCCAAACGAATCCGGAATGCCAACTGGAATATGAAATGGGAGGGGTCACTTCCGGAATGCGCCGCCGGATCTCCTTCCCAACTTGGCCTTAACCTTGGTGGAGATTCACGCGGCCTGACGCTGGTGACGCTAACTCCGAGCCCTCGACCTCAAGGCTGGTCGGCAGTGCTCACAGTTGTGGCTTATGGGAACCCTCCCGCACACTCACTTGCGCCCTTGGTGGCAAATGGAACTCTCTTTAATATATAACTATCTGTTTGTAGGCTAAACATGCATATAGACTTGGTCTCACTATAGGTAAAGACACGCGCATCCAAAGAACACGGAAGAACACAACCGAATTCCGGCCGGTGCTGAACACATCTTGGTCGGTCGTCTTGGTCGGTCGGAAACATCTTGACTTGAGTAAGGTCGGAGCTTCAAGGCCGATTGTGGGTATAAATCAGGTGCCATCCAACTGGATCGTGGGTACAAATCAGGTTTCGTCCAACTGGACAGTCACCACTTGGAAAGACCTTGGCATCTTGGACAATCAAATTCAGGTCGACTTCCAGCGGGACATCCAGATATCTGACCGTTGGAAGACCGCCATCCAGAAATCACTTGAGTTGAGTATGGGTTATCCAACAGTTTGGAAGGCTGGACTAGGATTCCGGATGTATCTTGCCATATTGCTTCTGGAAGCCACATCCATACAGTCGTTTGTCTCTTGTACCGCTGCAGCGTCCCAGCGAGGCAGTCTTCCGGACAAATCAAAGCGCGGTAGGAGTATTTACGCCGTAAAATCTGGAGTCACATCTTCACAACCGTCCCTCTCATCATGGGCTTTCATTGAGAGATTTACTCCCGAAGTGACAGGACACGATGAGACGAAGTGGGATGGCATCCATTTGGAAGTCCAACAGGGGCGACCGTTCGTAACGCCCGTCATCTTTCTTGGCAAACTCCAATTCAGTTCTCCGACTAGTGGAGGTGGCGTCTTTTCTTCGCCCCGTCCCAAGTCACCCAATCAAATCGAAAACGAAAGCCACACGGCGCTCCCGTGCTCACAACTCGATATCCAAGCTCCTGAACGCGCCGATGGCGTCCAGCAGCAACACTCCGGTACCCGGCACCCCCTAGGCGTCCACGGCAGCACCTTTCTCGGTTCCTGAATCGCATGATGCTCTCAATGATGGCGGTAGCGACCACGGCACCGCGAATGAGTCGTCTGCGCCGGCCCCTGACGTCGAGATGGCGGGAGAAGGCGATGGCGACGACGATCGCCCGGCGAAGGACAAGAACAACGACGCCACTGACAACGCAAAGGCTCCGGGCTCGCTGTTGACGATCGCTGAGGCTTCAAGCGTCGGCCTGTCCAAGCGCGATGCTTCGTCAGGTCTTGCGTTAGCTCCAGCTCGCCTCACCTTGAAGGACATGCTATCTGATGACCACGTGCGCCTCGTTGGAATACCGCTGGCTGACCGCCACTTGGAGCCCGGCATCTTCGTCCAAGATGGTTATGGCGGGTTGGAAGGTATGATCCAGCTGGAAAGTTTATCGACTCGCGAGAAGGCAGAGCTGTTCGGGTTCTTCAAAAGTCATGAGAATTTGGACTACCGCGTGCTGGTTCCAAGGGATCAGCCACTTGAGGAGTCCGAGCTGGATGCCCAGCTGAATAACCTGTCCTTCCGACGTGAGATGGCGTCCATCCTGACGGAGTTCGAACCAGAGGGCCTCGCGCAACGCATGTTCGGGACCGTTTCGCTCCTTCGACATGTCATCCAGAAGCTCGTTCGGACTCGAGAGCAGGTTGAAGATACGGACCAGGCCGTCCAAGCTGCTGTCTCGATTCGAGATTCTCTGGACAATCTGACACGCGATTTTCAACTTGGAGTATCGTCTCGGGAACGTCACATCTCAGCGTTGGCCGCCGAGAAAGAAGAGCTCGTCCGGAACTTCCAGTCAGACACCCTGCAGTTCATGCGGGAGCACCAGCGCGACAAGCGTGGGCTCCAGCGGCATGTCCAAGAGTTGGAGCAGCAGTTGGACCAAGCGAAGTCAGTTCAGGTCCAGTTGGAAACTCGTCTTTCGCAGGCGACCTTCCGCCCAGTGAATTTGATGAACTTTCTCGGTCACGGTGGAGATGGCAATTCGGAACTTCAGTTGAACTGGGAACGACTTTTGGAACTCTTGATTCACTTTCGCGATGGGGTCCCAGTGCCGTCGTCCTGGAGGACCATGATTACCGTGATGACTCCCGATGATTCACGTCACACATTTCCCCCTTTCGTCCAGCTTCACCGTTCCAACGACGGCGACGAGTCCAAGGAGAGTGATCCTCCGCACGGAGTGATCATCGATCTGACTGGAAATTCTCAATCTGGAACGTCAGGTCGGTCGTCTTCGAAGAAGCGTGCGGCATCTTCGTCTGGATCTTCCAATACCAAGCGACACAAGAAGTCTCCAAGAGCTCCTAATGCAATTCAAGAGCGTCCGTCCGAGTGGATCCCCCATTCGAACGATGACTGTCTTTCGGAAAATGGCCCTTTGGTCTGGACCGTCCAACAAGCTCGCCAGTCATTGGCAGCTCATCCGGTCGCATGGGAGGATCTCCGCTTGGACGTCCAGATGTTGATATGTACTGGAGTTTACTTTCCAGACGCGATCGAGTGGCTAAGTGAGGATCGTCCTGCTCACGTGGCGTTCCGATTGGATAATCTCGTGATCATGCTGGTCCAGATGATATTTTGGAACCAACTGGACGAAGTCCACTGGACGAAGTACGTCCCTCGACGTTACTTCAGCATGGCCGACTCCGTTCTGACAAACCTTTTGGAAAAAGATGTCCAGCCAGAATTTTGGGGTCCGATGGTCGAAGGTGACACCTCTCTCTTGGATGACCCGAATCCAGAAGCCCTTGTCGAAGATGACGATGATGAGGTCAAGGATGCTGATTTCCATCCAGATGATGACGGGAACATCGAAGAGGAGGATGAAGATATCTCAACTCTGCCACCTCGTTCCGCAAGACGTCGTCTGTCCTCTGGAAGTGCATCTGGTTCGACACCAGGGTCCTCCGAAAAGGTCCGTCGGAAAGACACCTCGAAGACTGTGCTCGCTCGAAAGAAGTTCGAAGTCCTGACTCAACTGGAGAAAGAAATCATTGAGCGTCCCAGTCCTGCGGAGAGTTCTTGGAGGTACTACAGCATTCGAGTGAAGCGCGGCGACCCAATGAACGGAATGTCCGATCAGACATACAGCCTTCCGTACTACGCGCCGAACCGTTTCGACATCAACCTCTTGAAGGACCGGACCACCGCAAAGCAGAAGGAGATCCAGCAACTGCTGATAGACGCGCCGTGGAACGACATGTTTTCACATCAGCCTCAAGAATTCTTCTTTCACAAGCGTGAAGACCTCACGGATGACATCATTGGCGCTTTGGACAGTTGGAATACCTTTGTGTCCAAAAACACACGGTCCTTTTGGAACGCGTATCACTGGTTGACCTTGGATGGATCGTCCTCGGCTCCTGAACTCGTCCGCCAAATGCAACGTAAACGTGCCAATCATCACGGGTCCTTCCGGAAGAAGGTTCTCGCGTTACAGAGTCGGTTGGAATCCAGAATCCCAGACAGCGTTCGGATGGAACCGGGCATCTGGGAGTATCCTCGCAAGTTATGCCACTGGATCTTGATGGACCCAGGGCACAACAACCCGGAGACTTCGGCGCCGTACTCCGTCCAAGAGCAGTTGAAGCTTCTGGATGAACGAGAGCCTGGACGAGCCCAGTGGGGCTACCGCACGTCCGACGGAGAGCGTATCGCGCACCTTCCAGAGGACATCCGTCGCAAGCTGATACCAGCTGGACAACGCGTCCAGTTTTCTGAGCTCTGGACTGCGTAAAGTTCCAGGAGTGTGATCGTTATCCGGACGTCGTCATAGCTTTACATATTTTCATACATAGTAGTCCAATATTAACCATCCGGAAATACACTCGCCTTCATCGTCATCATCTCCAATTGTTCGTCTTTCAGGAATCAACACCGAACTCCCCAAGCACCACTTGGACATCCGATCTCCATAACTCCACAGTAGCCCGAAATTTCCAAAGTACAATCACAATCAAAACAAAATCCGTCGATAGTCACAACTCCAAATCACACCACTCAGACGTCCAACATGTCAAATGACTGTTGGACATCTAAGCGCGGGGATGATCGTCCCCTGCCTGCATCGCCTGGAATCTCGCTCGCGCTCGTGCTCCTTGATTGAACTCATAGAGCAGAGTGTCGCAGCTGAGTTGCGATACGGGTAGCCATTCGGGATCATCGTAACCTTTCCATTTGACCTGGTACTCTCGGACCCTTTTGGAAGTACGAGTCCTCTTAAACCATCGGAGGTCTAAAATCTTCTCGACCTCGTACTCGTTGTTTCCAACATCCGGTTCCCAGCTGTTTTCTGGCAGCAATGTGGCGTCGAAATCATCGTCATCATCTACTTGGACGTCCAACGTGGGGCGTTTCGGAAAGATGGCACGTGGCTTCAGACGACTGATGTGAACCCAAGGGTTGACACGATAGCCCGTGTCCTCGACCTTGAGTTTCACTCGAAAGTCATCGTGGACCTCTTCGATCCGGAAGGGTCCGTGCCACATGTGAGCCAATTTCCGACTCAACCCCGTCTGGACTTTCGGAATGTATAGCCAGACCGAATCACCTTCCTCGAATCCGGACTTCAGCCTGTCAGAAAGCTCCTTCCACTTCAGCGTTTGGACTTCCGACCGGTGTCGCTTGGCCTTCTTTTGGAGGTCTTCCGCGAACGCCATAGCATAACTGTAGTCACGTTGCATCTTGCGTCTCCATTCGTAGGCCGTTCTTTCCGGAAGGCTATTGGCTTTTGGACCCAACATGGCCGAAATGGTACTTCAGGCATCCCAACCGTGTACCAAGTGGAAGGGGGTTTCCAACCGGTGGCATCAAACGAGGTGTTCAGAGCGAACATAAGCCGTTCGACGTGATCCTCCCAGTCGCTCTGGTCTGCTTCCATGATGTACGCTCTGATACTCCGGACGACCGTTTGGACCGAACGCTCTTGTTGACCGTTGGCCTGAGGACGATAACCCAGAGTAGCCCGTTGGAGACTTCCCAGTAGATTCCGGAAGCATTCGAACACGGCACTCATGAATCTTGGGTCCTGGTCATGTCGGATCATCGAACTGGCACCAAACGTTTGGAGGGTGATACTCCCGTTCATCCCAGAGTGGCTCGTGCGATTGGAGACGAGTCTCGACGCCTTCCAGGTGAGTCACACGTGGCTCGAGAGTGGCAGCAGACGTCTCCGCCGCTTGTAAGCGCTGAGCATTCTGCTCAATCTGGTCCAAGACCTCCCGGGGGAGCGTCCACCAGTCGAGGCGCTGCTCCACACGATAGATCTCATCGAAGATCCGGCCAATCTGGTCAGCCGCATGGCGGTGATCGTCTTGTAGACGCTCCGCGCCTTGACTGAGATGCCTCATCGGCTCTACCCACTCCGAAGGAGGATCTAGGTCGTCATCGTCCTCCTCCTGCTTTGATCGATGAGCATGGGAATCACCACTATCATGTGGAACGGATTCTCGCCCGACGTCGTCGTCAGAGGCATAACCAGTATCTGGTAAAGTGGCGTGGCTACCCTCACTCCGAGAACTCATGGGAGTTTGAGGTGCCACTGAGGCAAGACTGCCCTGACGTCGTGGACGCTTTTGATCGGAATGATCATAGGCGCCCGCAGGGCTCGCGACCGACGAGTCGGTCGCCTCGCGCTTCCCGACAATAGGTCGGGGGGCGCCTGGGCTAACACTAGGCGTACGGTGTTGGCCCACGGCAGCCGTGACGGCTGTCACTCCGCGCTAGCGGTTCGAAGGGCTCAAGGGAGCATGGTGAACGGACCCAAGGGGTCGGGCGCGGAACCCAGGGGGTAGCTGACGCTTCGCCTTCAGCTTGGCATACTCGAAGCGGAGTTTTCGCTCCAAGCGAGCATCGAGCTCCGAGAAGCTGGCCTTCAAAACGTAGAGCGAGGGTAGTCGCCGAGAGCGCTCTACCCACTGCTCAAACTGAGTCTCATTGACTTCCTCCGTCTCGCCTGGATAGAGGACGAGAGGATAAGTCCGCATCTGCGGTACAGAGCCTCGTTGAGACTGGAGACGAAGTCTCTCACGATACTCCACAGGAGTCGTCGCCTGGGGCGTCAGGAATCGATCCCGGAGCACAGCTCGAGTCGCTTGCTCGTCTTGCGTCCGAGCCTCGGGTCCCACCATGTGGACGTCTAAGGGCTGCGATGCAGCATGGCGAGCCGCCTCATTCGGATCACGAGGCTCATAGTCATACTCTCGGCGAGCAGGGAGAAGATCTCGCGCCACGGGGCGCTGCGAGCGCACAGTGCTCGCCCCTTCATTGACCAGACGGTCTTGAGCCTCATCGAGAGGATTGGTGACCATACCAGACTCTACGAGTCCGCGGGCATTACGCTGTGACGAATAGCGTGGCTTACTTAGAGCTCCTGCGGCCGAGAGGCCCATGCGGCGTTCAGGGAACGGATTGGGCGTGCGCATAGCGCGCCGAGGAGAAGAAGGAAGTAGCGACTTCTCCTCTTCGTCTCGATGAGACTCCTTGACGTCAGACTCGTAGTCGAGCTCTCCCTCTTCGTATTCATCGAAGAGATGATCGCGTGCCCGGGACGAGCTTGGCGGAGGCGTGGCCTCTTGGCTCCCTTCGCTATGCGACTTCATATGGAGGTGACGATGTCGGCGGCGGTGTTCCGCGTGATACTCAGTGACCGAGAGGGTGGCTTTAGCCAAGGGTGAACTCGCCGCAGAGTCTCTACAGGGACCGTCGGCCGGGGAAGCACTAGGTGCTGTTGAGAGTCTTGACTCACTGGGCGAGGAGGCCGTCTGCCGTTGTCGGTCGAAGGACCAAGTCGCTTTGTGGCCAGGGGGCATACAGGGATCCACTCACGGAGTGTGTTGGAGAACAAGCTCAGCGAGCTTAAATGTTCTCAAGCCCACGTGATGTGAAGCGACCACGTTCGTTGGAACGATACTTCAACGGAGGACAAAGTGAAGTGTGGATACCCCGTATCCACAGCTTGGTGGGGGAGAGTGTAATGGGGTTACACGTTGGTGTGTGTCACACATGGATACATTTGATGTTGGATACATAAGAGGTGTGTCACACACTGAGTAGATACGTAGATGGCCTCAGAGCCACACGTTGCATTTAGATAAGGATTTAGTATGCTAGATACTAAATCTGTTACATTTAGGTTTAGGACAAATAAGAAGAGATAATACAGTTGAGATTTAGCCTCTGAAGAGTTAGTTTCCTTGTTTAAGGGATTAATAGACTCTTGGAGTCCGTAACTAGTTATTGTACGGACTTGTACTTGTTATTTGTATAAGAACGGCAGTTATCGATACTAACTGATACTCTTTGAGTAGACGTCTTCCTCTGACGCTAAGCTATGGCAGCCCCGCTGCAAGAACGTTGTATCGGTCGAGTGCGGATTGGTGGTTCGATGGTGGAGTGGTTTGCGGTGGAAGCGGGTTGCTTAACGGAATCTGCACCCCCATTTCCGCAATGTCTAGAAGGCAGGGGAGGTGCTCGTAGCCGCTGCATACCCGGGTCAACACGTCTGGAATCATGTTTTTGTTGGGCCTATAGTCTTCGGCAGTTTGCCCGCGCAAAAGTTCGACGAAGGCTGGTAACAAATCTGTGTTCGCCGTACGTACTCAGAGAGAACAGCCTGAAGGGGCTTGTTGATACTAGGAATGCCACCTTGCTCAGCGGGCTGCAAGCCTGGGAGCTTGAGGCCTACTGCCTGAAGTGCACGGTTAATGTTGGCGAGGCGGATGGCCTCCCACGCTGCGTGTCGTAATTTGGCCTCCGCTGCGTAACGGTGGGTTTCCGTTACAGTAGGTGCCCGCCGTAGTCGAGGATTAAAACGAGAGTCGGAAGTGTATCCATGCCTGAAACACGTGCGCCGAGACTGATGTACCCTTTGCTGAGACGGGCGGGGTCTGTCGGCGCGGAGAACTTGCATACGGCTTGTCGGGCATGGTGCACGAGGCGCTGGATCGTCAGCACCATGGGGCGACTGAGCAGAGTTTGCGTTGCCGTGGGGCGAACACGTGACATTGGTGTTGCCATGGGGCGAACGAGTAGAACGGTGAGACGTATGGGTCGTGGACATGCCATGGGGCGATGTCACATTAGGTAGATGCTCACTAGCAGAAAGATTTCCAGAAAAATTGTATTTCGGTATGCTGCTGTGTGACCGAAGTGGCGGTGAGCCTGGCACCCTCACTGACGCGTGTGGCGTGGGCCACGGTACGCGTCGGACCTGTGTTCGTAACGAGGCTTCTGCCGGCTCTCGCGTCGCTCATCGCTGCGTTGGCCGGAACCGGGGCCATAATGGCGGTCGATGAAGTCCTGTAGATCGCGGGGCAGGCGACGTTCCCATGTGTGCGTGCGCCGAGCGTGAGCGCAGTGATCGGCACTGCCGCCGTAGCACATGCCGCCACCCAGGTATCGCAGGCAGGGTTCACGACCATCAGCGTCGCGTGGAATTTGTCTGCGGATAGAGTCCGGCATCACTGGAACCCGGCCAACCGGCGCCTGAACTGGCCTGGAGTCGGCAGTATATGTTGGCTCTGTGTTCGACGGAGCAGGCTGCAATGATGTCGAGGCGGATGCGCCGGAGACGCTTGACGTCTGACCGGCGCCCGCAGCGGCGCCACCCAACCAAATGATAGACCGCCGAGGTGGCGGAGTGCGGCGACTTTGAGCAACCACCGGTAGTACCGGTGGTTCTTCGGTGGGCAAAAGTTGGGCGCTTGTGGACACCGCGGTGTCGGTTGGTGGCGCCAAGACACCCCCTAATGCTGTGGGGGCGTCACAAGATGTGCCCGTGGCTGCGCCGTGCTTGGGCGAGCGTGTTTTAGCCTTGCGCTTCTTCGCCCGCGTCGCTTCAGGCGCGGCACCAGCGGTACTCCTCTTGGATTTCGCTCGCGCCGACGCCGAACGGCGAGAGGCGACGCGGGCGCTAGTTCTTGAAGGTGTCGCTTTAGACGGTCCGTCATCGCCGTCGACGACGATAACCTTGTCGACAGAAGGTTTGGCAGCGGCCAGCTCCGGCGCTTGCTCGCGAGACGGAAGGACGTTAGCAGCATCAGTATCACGGACCGCTGCTGGCGAGCCCTGCACACCGGAGCCACCAGGACCCGTGTTGCTCACGACTGGTGGAGCTGCGGAGCCGCCACCGGACTCCGGTCCGGAAGGGACGGACACGCCAGACGAGGCATCTTGAACACGAGGAGGCGATGACATGCTTGGTGCGGGAGACGGTACGTTGGTGGTCTTGGCTGTTAGTGTTGGTGACTTGCTGACTCGGAAGAAGCAAGCAAACTGAACCTGTTTGTCTCCTTGCCAGCCACGCCTCGACGGTTCAAAGCGTCTTCCGGCTCCCCTGATCATCACACTCTCTGCTGCTACCCTGGTTCGTCCTCGGTTGTCTTAAGCTTGACGTTCACTCCTCTGCTATCGGAAACCAACATTCTTGCTTACCAAGAATCCCCAGAATCGTTGTTCAGACGCAAATCAACGACGTAGGGCTTGTCTCCGATGGGGACGACTTCTCCACCCAGGATAAGCTCACGCTGGATGTGGCCCTCGTGAGCTCTAGAGGAGACAACGAAGCATGCCACTGTGGCAGCGGTGATAGCAGCAGCTGACTTCAGTATTGAGAAGATGTCCTCGTATTGCTTGATGTTGGTGATAAAATTGGAAATGGCAAGACATACCAACTTCATGCAGTTGGCGACGAGAGCGTCTTGCTTGGCAATCCAGAGATTTGTCCGTGAACAACGTAGGCTCGAGTGGAAGAAAAGCTTTCACTGCCGGCCATCATGCTGCAGAGTCGTGTCGAGCCATGACGAACTTGCCGTCAACAATCATTTCACTTGTCAATGCAGTAACGCTTCCTTCTCTTGAACTGTAGAACTGGATCTGACAAAAATGTATTGGGCATTCCTTCCGCTTTGAGGTTTTTTGGCACCTACAAGTACAACGAAAAGCAGAACACTAAATCCATGTGGATGAAGAACCAAGGCTTCGAATGCTGATCTTTTCTCAGCGAGCAAATCGCTTAATGCTATAACGCGTTTCTTGATAGACAACTTGTACAATCAGTAAATGCGTTAGATGCACAGCTGAAATGCTTCATGTCCTGTTCATTGAGTCAAATGACTTTGAAAATACGGCTTCCACCCAGGTCTACGCTCTCAAGCTTGCCACTGAAGAGAGCAACAGTGTCCTGCTCATTTGTTATATTTTTGTGTCCGCAGCTCAGCTCACCCGTCAAAAATGCCAAGTGCGGCCTTCCAGCACGTCCTCATCTTCATTGCCGCGGTTCTTGCGTTTGTCTCTTTGTCCATTGAGGCTCAAGACGGTTTGAACTACTACAACATTTCAGTAGGGAACCTCGTGCCGAACAACTACTCCAGCGATGCAATCGCAACCTCGTTGACGACCTCCAACAGTACCGTCCCCAAAGGCACTAAGACGTACGCCACCACTCTCCGGGTGAACGCCACACACAACTTCTGCGCCGCCGTGCTCATCAGTCCAAGTCATGTTCTGACTGGCGGCGGCTGCATCAGTGCCGATATTTGCTACGCTTCGATCGGATCGCACTACGCCACCGGCACCGAAGACGGCGAGCAGATCAAGGTTGTGGCCATTATGAGCCACCCGAACATCTCTGAAAGCACTAAATACGCGTACGACTTTGTGGTCCTCCAACTACAGAAGCCCACCTCGTTCAAGCCCATTCGACTGGGCGATAGCTCCGATATCAAGGATGGTGAGACTATTACCAAGGTGGGCTGGTATAACACTGCGGGTGAAGGTTAGGACGCCCCAGAGCTACAGCGGGCTGATAAGCAGCTGATGAGCAATGAGGAGTGCTCCAAAGTGACTTCTGTGGACGATACCAGGATGTGCTCACGCCCCATCGGTACTGAACCTGCATGCTTGGGCGACTATGGTGGTCCGGTCATCGTCAAACGCCCGGAAGGTGACGTTGTTGTGGGTTTGGTCAGTCACGGTGATGACTGCGACAAACCCGGTTACCCCGGATACTACTCACGCATTTCAGCTGGTCATGACTGGATTGAGATGATCATCAGTGGCAATTGTTACCATTAAGTCGTCCAATTTGCGAGGTAAAAGTAGGAATCAGAATCTGGAATAAAGGCACCACGATTTCTGCTAAAATATACCGTGACTTGTGCTATAGCGGCACGATTCACAAACGTCCAAGTGACAATTCCAGTGTTCATTTCATCCAGTTTTTATCCCGAACTCCATTCTCTACGGCAGACACGTCCCTTTGCCACCCGTGATCGTTTCGACCCACGCACGAACGCTCGACACGCGAGAGAAGACACCGTCGAAGCCTTCAAGCCCACAAGTATCATCTTTCGACCAACTACTGACTCCGACCAGTACATCCCCGCCTTTCTCATTCTCGATGGTGAGTGGGCCACCGGAATCACCCGTACAGGAATCTCTGTTGGCAACACCACCGGCACAAACCATACCCGAATCGACGGTGGCATTGGCTGCACAATCTTCGTCACTCGCGAACGGGACGTTCACGCACTGAAGTTCATAGGGAGCCGTACCATTCTCCTCCGCAGTCGTTCCCCAGCCCATGGCAGTCGCCATTTTACCAGCTTTGAAGTCCGAGTCGTCAGCCGCTGCAAATTTCACAGGTTGGAATTTGCTGGGTCTTTCGAGCTCAACAACCATTAAGTCATTCGAGTACTGTACGTTCTCCGAGTAGTTCGGGTGGTTCATCATCGACACGATTTTGATGCGTTCACCATCTTCAGTTCCATTTCGGTAGTGGCTCCCGATGGAAACCCAGCGACAACGATATACACTGCAGTGTGAAGCGGTTAAAACGTGGGTTGGGCTGATGAGGGCTCTGATACAAGGTATGGATCTTGAACGAAGAGAAGGGAGAGTCGCTACTCGGGACTTGACCGGAGCGAGGACACTTGACCACTTGAGGGGAAGAAGGAAGATTCGAAAGTGATTGATTGATCGGAGCTTACAGTCTTCACTACCTAGTCTGCATCCAATCATTTGGTGCATCCAATCACCAACACTCTGTACTCGTCCAATCATCCTACTCGTCTAATCATTGGTGGCGTAAACAACGTACCGTAATCATCGCGGGATCGTATTGAACCGGTTCGGGTTAACTAGTTAATGGGTACAACTGGTACACAGTACCCAAGACCAGCAACCCTCAATACGGCTTTTGGGCTTTCAGCGGCCACTTCGGATGAAGACGTCGATGATACTACACTGGACCTTGACGGCCCCGACATCGACGATGATGGTCCACGCCAAACGAGCTTTCAGCAGACGGGGAAGCGCAAGAACCGATCAAGTGGCAATGAGGACACTGCCAGAAGATCGCGCACCGTTCGCCACAGAGCTGGCTGAGAGGAATCAAGTGCTCCGGACGTATCCCCCTCGCATCGAGCAGACCCAGACGAAGAAGAAAAGTATGGAGATGAAGATGACGATTCGACTCCACCAGTGTTTTGGCGTGCAAGCGCCAATGCCGTCGAAGCAGGCGACCTATCGGAGCCGACGACGTTTCAAGAGGCGGTGAACGGCCCGGACCAAGTGCACTGGCGCACGGCAATTCGTGCTGAGCTCGAGTCGATGCGACTTCGTGGTGTGTTTCGTGCTGCCAAGTTGCCTAGAGGACTATTGAGGGTTACCGGTTTGGTATCGGTTATTAACCGTGAACCGGTTTACCCGAACCGGTCCAATCCGAACCCACGTTGATTATGGTGATTACGGTAAGTTGTTTACGCCACCGATGATTAGACGAGTAGGATGATTGGACGAACACCGGTGAGTGATGGTTGATTAGATGCACTAGGTGATAGGACGCAGGGTCGCGTGTCTATAACAGTAGGGTGTAAGCTCCAACAATTCAATCACTTTCGAATCTTCCTTCTTCCCCTCAAGTGTCTTCGCTCCGGTCTCGCCCAAGCGTGCTCACTCTTCCGCTTCGTCCAAGCTTCGTCTCTTCAACTACACCCTTCATCAGGTTATGAGCCCAAGTACCATGTCCTCTGCCCACGATGCTTCCACCAAGGTCTCCATTGACAAGTTCAACGGAGACAACTACGCGACGTGGAACCGCTACATGCGTGGCGTGTTCCTGACCAAGTCGACGTGGCATGTCGTGAACCGCGAGACGACGCCAAGCTTCACGGACTCGCGGGCCAAGGACGACTACGTCAAGTCGAGCAACATCGCGTTCGGACTGATGTTGCTCCACATGGACGCGGACTACCACCATGTGGTCGACGACTGCGAGGAAGCGTGGGTTGCCTGGTCGCGCCTCAAGACGCTGTACGGTGGTTCGCAGAAGGCTGGACGCATCTACCCGAAGCACCAACTCTTCAGCATGGAGATGTCGGAAGGCGGCAACGTCTTGGATCATTGCAACGAGGTCCTCAACATCAGCGCCAAGCTCAGCAGTATCGGCGCCAAGATGGAGGATGAAGACGTGGCGATCTGCCTACTGCGCAGTCTCCCCAAGAGCTACGAGAACGTCGTGCTCAATCTGGAGATGAGTAGCGCTGAGCTGCGATCGCAAGACGTCGTGAAGGTGCTCACGAATGAGCACATCAAGAGACAAGGCGAGAAGACGGCGACGGTGAAGACGGAGAACGCGGCCAAGGCGTTCAACACCGACCGAGAGTCTCGCCAGTGTACGTACTGCGGAAAAGTGGGGCACACGATTGACAAGTGCTGGACCAAGCAGAAGGACGAGAATAGGGGCCCAAGACGCGGCGGCAACTGTTGCAGGTTGACGACTGTACTGAGGATTTCCGGTTAAGTGTGGTTTGTACCCATTAACCGGTTAACCGGACCGGTCCAATCCGAACCGCATGTTTACGCCATGATGATTACGGCAGTAGTGATTAGACGAGTAGATTGATTGGACGCGTGACTGCGTTTCTTTGTGGTAGACCAAACAACTAACTCCGATAAATCAATCACTTTCGAATCTTCCTTCTTCCCCTCAAGTGGTCTTCGCTCCGGTCTCGCCCAAGCGTGCTCACTCTTCCGCTTCGTCCAAGCTTCGTCTCTTCAACTACACCGTTCATCAGTCACCTGCTTCGACGGCATTGGCACTTGCACGCCAAAACACTGGTGGAGTCGAATCGTCATCTTCATCTCCATACTTTTCTTCTTCGTCTGCGTCTGCTCGGTGTGGAGAGGAGTAGTTCGGCGCACTTGCTTCTTCCAGTCCAGGTCGATGACGCACAGCTCGCGGTCTTCTGGCAGCTTCATCTTCGTCACTCGGGCGGCTCTTGCGCTTCCCTGTCTGCGTGTACTCCGTCTGGCGGGAACCATCATTGTCGATGTCGAGCGATTCGAAGTCCAGGTCGTCGACATCTTCATCGGAAATCGTCAGTGAAAGTCCAAAGGTCGACTCATCGAAGTTGACATCGCGACTGATCACCACCTGCCCCGCCTCGATGTCATAAAGTCGATACGCCTTCGACACTTCTTCGTAACCCAGGAACAGTCCGGCGCAAGCCTTGGGATCCCACTTGAGCCGCTTCTCCTTCGGAGTCAAGATGTACGTCCGACAGCCGAACACACGCATGTGCTTCACACTCGGCTTGGACTTGTACACGATCTCGAACGGAGTCTTGTGCTCGATCTTGGGTGACGGCAGACGATTCTTCACGTAGATGGCCGTCATGGCCGCCTCAGCCCAGAAACACTTGTCCAGCTTGGCGTGATGCAGCATGCTGCGGCCGATCGTGACGATAGTCCGGATAGCTCGCTCTGCCGTGCCATTCGTCTGGTGCGCGTACGGAACCGTGGTTTGCTGCTCGATGCCTTCGTCTTCGTAGAAGTCCTTGAGCGAGTTGGTCGCAAACTCACGAGCTCCGTCGTGCCGCACAAACTTGACCTTCTTGCCGAACTGCTTCTGCACCTTCATGATGTACGTCTTGATGCAGTCTTCGCTCTCTGACTTGGCACGCAGACAGAAACCCTTCATGCATCCGCTGGCTTCGTCCACGATCAGCAGCAGGTACTTGCTGCCACCAAGTGAGTTTTCCTCCATGGGTCCGCAGATGTCGAAGTGGAGCAACTCGAACGTGTCGTAGCGACGCTTGTCACGGTTGCTTGGAAACGGTTTTTGGACCATCTTCCCTTGCTGGCAACCACGACACAGACTTGGTCCGCTCGACTTGAAAGGTGCCTTCGCGTCCTTGATCATGTGGTTGTCGACCATCTTGCGAAGCACCTCAACCGGAGCGTGACCCATGCGCGCGTGCAGGTCGACAATCTTGCCACTCGTCGCCGCATTCGCCGATCGCTGAGGCGTCATCAGCCAGTAGAGTCCATCCACGAGGTTTGCCGTCGCCACCACTTGCTTGGAGTCCTTGCGCGCAATCTGCATCTTGGCGCCGTCGAACACGACTTGAAACTTGCCACTTTTGTTGATCTGAGGTACCGAAAGCAGATTCTTGCTCATGCTTGGCACGTACAGCGCGTTCTTGATCTCGATCTCGCGCTCGTCGCCGTTGGGTAGGACCACTCTTTCCACGATGGTCCCCACACCCTTGATGGCCGCCTTGTTGCCGTCGGCCACCGAAAGTTCGCCTTCGTCTCGCTCAATCAAATGTGCGAACTTGGCCTTGTCGTTGCAGATGTGGTGCGTTGCGCCGCTGTCGACCGCCCACATCCCGGACACATTCTTGCCCGTCGAAACCCCACATTCCAGTGAAACCGCGAACGCTACTCGATCGTAGTCGTAGTCGTAGCCGTCGCTGTCGTTTCTCCACTGGATGTTGTTGGCCCCGCGTCCACGGCCGTTGCCGCCGCGTCTTGGCCCTCGGTTCTCGTCCTTCTGCTTGGTCCAGCACTTGTCAATCGTGTGCCCCACTTTTCCGCAGTACGTACACTGGCGAGACTCTCGGTCGGTGTTGAACGCCTTGGCCGCGTTCTCCGTCTTCACCGTCGCCGTCTTCTCGCCTTGTCTCTTGATGTGCTCATTCGTGAGCACCTTCACGACGTCTTGCGATCGCAGCTCAGCGCTACTCATCTCCAGATTGAGCACGACGTTCTCGTAGCTCTTGGGGAGACTGCGCAGTAGGCAGATCGCCACGTCTTCATCCTCCATCTTGGCGCCGATACTGCTGAGCTTGGCGCTGATGTTGAGGACCTCGTTGCAATGATCCAAGACGTTGCCGCCTTCCGACATCTCCATGCTGAAGAGTTGGTGCTTCGGGTAGATGCGTCCAGCCTTCTGCGAACCACCGTACAGCGTCTTGAGGCGCGACCAGGCAACCCACGCTTCCTCGCAGTCGTCGACCACATGGTGGTAGTCCGCGTCCATGTGGAGCAACATCAGTCCGAACGCGATGTTGCTCGACTTGACGTAGTCGTCCTTGGCCCGCGAGTCCGTGAAGCTTGGCGTCGTCTCGCGGTTCACGACATGCCACGTCGACTTGGTCAGGAACACGCCACGCATGTAGCGGTTCCACGTCGCGTAGTTGTCTCCGTTGAACTTGTCAATGGAGACCTTGGTGGAAGCATCGTGGGCAGAGGACATGGTACTTGGGCTCATAACCTGATGAAGGGTGTAGTTGAAGAGACGAAGCTTGGACGAAGCGGAAGAGTGAGCACGCTTGGGCGAGACCGGAGCGAAGACCACTTGAGGGGAAGAAGGAAGATTCGAAAGTGATTGATTTATCGGAGTTAGTTGTTTGGTCTACCACAAAGAAACGCAGTCACGCGTCCAATCAATCTACTCGTCTAATCACTACTGCCGTAATCATCATGGCGTAAACATGCGGTTCGGATTGGACCGGTCCGGTTAACCGGTTAATGGGTACAAACCACACTTAACCGGAAACCCTCAGTACAGCCGTCAACCTGCAACAGAAAGTGTTCGGTTGCCACGCGTACGTAACGGTCCCGAAAGAGAAGCGCACCAAGTTTGACGCTCGGTCAGTGCGCTGTCGGTTCCTGGGGTACTCGGATCATGAGAAAGCGTATCGATTCGAAGAACTGAAGAGCGGTCGCGCACTGGTGAGCCGCGACGCGCAGTTCATGGAAGACGTCTTCGACAGTGGGAGACGTGACTACCATCAGAGGGAGGTGGTGATCATTCAAGATGAAGAGACGACGGATCAAGATTCGTCGCAGTCGGATGAAGACGACAAAGAAGAAGCTGCGCGGGATGAAGACTTCGAGCCCGGCAGCAAGCGGCACCCACGGACGCAGTCGCTGGAAGAAGCCGTGGAGGTTCCAAGTGCCAAGCGACAGAGTCGACACCAGACTCTGGACGAGATGTCTGCTGCGGCTCAAGAAAGTCAAGACTTCGAAGCTGCGTACGTCGTGGATTCAGTGGGAGAAATGCCGACCACGTTCAAGTCGGCGATGGAATCCAGCGACGCAGTCAAGTGGAAGGAGGCGTGTGACTCGGAGATGGAGTCGCTTCACAAGAACGAGACGTGGATCCTTGTACCGCTGCCGAAGGGACGCAAGGCGATCGGCTGCAGATGGGTGTTTCGCGTGAAGGAGAACCAAGCTGGAGAGATTGAGCGGTTCAAGGCGCGACTGGTGGCCAAGGGTTTTTCGCAGAAGTACGGCATCGACTACGACGAGACCTTCGCACCAGTGGCCAAGTTCACGTCGATCCGGATTATACTGAGTCTAGCTGCCAAGTATGGTTTGAAGCTGCACCAGATGGATGTCAAGACTGCGTTCCTCAACGGTGTGCTGGACGAAGACATCTACATGGCACAGCCGGATGGCTTTGTGGACGAAGACCACCCGGACCACGTATGCAAGCTCAAGCGATCGCTGTACGGACTGAAGCAGTCGCCGCGCATGTGGAACCAGACCATCGACGACTTCATGCTGAAGATGGGGTTCAAGAAGTGCGAGTCAGATCACTGCGTCTACATCAAGAGGGACGATCAAGAGATGATCTTCGTGGTGCTCTACGTTGACGACCTGATCCTCGCCAGCAGCAACGACGAGCTGTTGGAATCGACCAAGCGCGCGTTGAGCAAGCGGTTTGAAATGACGGACCTCGGCGAGCTTGAGTATTTCCTCGGGATGGAGATCAAGAACGACCGCGACTCCGGAAAAGTGACGGTGCGGCAGACCAAGTTTCTCAAGTCCATCCTGACCAAGTTCGGCATGCAAGACAGCAAGTCTGTGAAGACGCCGCAAGACCCCGGACTCAAGCTGACCAAGAACATGTGTGAGGGTGGCTGCCAGCATGAAGACACCATGAAGAACGTGCCGTATCGGAGTGCCGTCGGTGCTCTCATGTACTTGATGGTGGCGACGCGTCCGGACCTCGCTGCTGCAGTGGGAGTGCTGAGCCAGTTCTCTGCCGACCCGTGTCCGACGCATTGGTAAGCCCTCAAGCGTGTGCTGCGGTACCTCCAAGCGACGCCTACGCATGGACTCGAGTTCTCACGGGAAGACAACCTTGGTATGTGCGGATATTCGGATGCGGACTGGGCCGGAGACATCGAGTCAAGACGGAGTACAAGCGGCTACGCATTCATGATGAACGGCGGATGCATCAGCTGGAGGAGCAAGAAGCAGCGGACGGTGGCGCTGTCTTCAACGGAAGCCGAGTACATGGCGCTATCGGAGGCGACACAAGAGGCAGTGTGGCTCAAGGTGTTCCTGTGCGAGCTCGGCGAGATGGCAAGCGATGAAGCGATCAAGATCTACGAGGACAACCAAGGCTCCATCGCGTTGGCCAAGAATCCCGAATTCCACAAGCGCACCAAGCACATTGACATTCGCTACCACTTCGTGCGCGAGAAGGTGGAAGACGGTCAAGTGGTGCTGCAGTATGTGTCGACGACCGAAATGCTGGCTGACATGATGACGAAGGCGATCACTGCGGTGCAGTTTGAAGTACTTCGAAACAAGCTCGGGATCCAAGGTGCAAGAGTGTTGCAGGTTGACGGCTGTACTGAGGGTTTCCGGTTAAGTGTGGTTTGTACCCATTAACCGGTTAACCGAACCGGTCCAATCCGAACCGCATGTTTACGCCATGATGATTACGGCAGTAGTGATTAGACGAGTAGATTGATTGGACGCGTGACTGCGTTTCTTTGTGGTAGACCAAACAACTAACTCCGATAAATCAATCACTTTCGAATCTTCCTTCTTCCCCTCAAGTGTCTTCGCTCCGGTCTCGCCCAAGCGTGCTCACTCTTCCGCTTCGTCCAAGCTTCGTCTCTTCAACTACACCCTTCATCAGGTTATGAGCCCAAGTACCATGTCCTCTGCCCACGATGCTTCCACCAAGGTCTCCATTGACAAGTTCAACGGAGACAACTACGCGACGTGGAACCGCTACATGCGTGGCGTGTTCCTGACCAAGTCGACGTGGCATGTCGTGAACCGCGAGACGACGCCAAGCTTCACGGACTCGCGGGCCAAGGACGACTACGTCAAGTCGAGCAACATCGCGTTCGGACTGATGTTGCTCCACATGGACGCGGACTACCACCATGTGGTCGACGACTGCGAGGAAGCGTGGGTTGCCTGGTCGCGCCTCAAGACGCTGTACGGTGGTTCGCAGAAGGCTGGACGCATCTACCCGAAGCACCAACTCTTCAGCATGGAGATGTCGGAAGGCGGCAACGTCTTGCATCATTGCAACGAGGTCCTCAACATCAGCGCCAAGCTCAGCAGTATCGGCGCCAAGATGGAGGATGAAGACGTGGCGATCTGCCTACTGCGCAGTCTCCCCAAGAGCTACGAGAACGTCGTGCTCAATCTGGAGATGAGTAGCGCTGAGCTGCGATCGCAAGACGTCGTGAAGGTGCTCACGAATGAGCACATCAAGAGACAAGGCGAGAAGACGGCGACGGTGAAGACGGAGAACGCGGCCAAGGCGTTCAACACCGACCGAGAGTCTCGCCAATGCACGTACTGCGGAAAAGTGGGGCACACGGTGGACAAGTGCTGGACCAAGCAGAAAGATGACAATCGGGGCCCAAGACGCGGCGGCAACGGCCGTGGACGCGGAGCCAACTTTACGCAATGGCGTAATGATGAAGACGACTACGACTACGGCTACGATCGCGTGGCGTTTGCGACCTCGCTCGAATGCGGCATCTCGTCGGGCAAGAATTCTTCGGGGATGTGGGCGATCGACAGTGGTGCCACGCACCACATCTGCAACGACAAGTCCAAGTTCGCCAATCTGGTCGAGGGACATGAAGGCGAGCTCTCCGTGGCCGACGGAAACAAGGCTGCCATAATGGGTGTCGGGACCATCTTCGAGCAAGTGGTCTTGCCCAACGGCGATGAACGCGAGATCGAAATCAAGAACGCACTCTTCGTCCCAAGTATGAACAAGAACCTGCTGTCGGTGCCTCAGATCAACAGCAGCGGTCTGTTCAAGGTTGTCTTCGATGGTGCTGAAATGCACATTGCACGCAAATCGTCGCAGAAGGTGGTTGCCGCGGCGGACCTGGTTGATGGCCTGTACTGGCTTCGAGTTCCGCGCGGGAGTGCAAACTCTATTTCGAGAGTATCTGTCAACGGTGTCGATCTACATGCGCGAATGGACCACGCTCCGAACGACGTTCTTCGCAAGATGGTGTCAAGCGGCATGGTTGCAGGTGCGAAGATGCCGTCGACGTCGGCGAATTCGTCCAAGTGCCGTGGATGCCAACAGGGCAAGATGGTCCAGAAGCCGTTCCCCAGCAACCCGGACAAGCGCAAGTACAAGCCCTTCGAGTTCCTCCACTTCGACACGTGCGGACCCATGGAGCAAGTGTCGCTTGGTGGCAGCAAGTACCTGCTGCTGATCACGGACGAAGCCAGCGGATGCATGACGGGATTCTGTCTTCGCGCCAAATCAGAAAGCGAGCGCTGTCTGCGGAGCTTCGTCGCCAAAGTGGAACGCCAATTTGACACCAAGGTCAAGTTCGTGCGTCATGATGGAGCCAAGGAATTTGCCACCAACTCGCTCTTGGCGTTCTACGAAGATCACGGCATCGAGGTGCAGCCTACCGTTCCGTATGCGCATCAGACGAACGGTACGGCTGAACGTGCAAACCGAACAATCGTGACGATCGGTCGGAGCATGCTCCACTACGCTGGCTTGGACAAGACCTTCTGGGCGGAAGCGGCGATGACGGCGATCTACATCAAGAACCGACTGCCGTCTCCCAAGTTTCCCGGGAAAACACCCTTCGAGGTCGTGTACAAGTCCAAGCCGAACGTGAAGCACATGCGGGTCTTCGGATGCAAGGCCTACGTTTTGACGCCGAAGGAAAAGCGACTGAAGTGGGATCCTAAGGCACGTGGAGGAATCTTTCTGGGCTACGAGGAGCGCTCCAAGGCGTATCGAGTTTATGACATCGAGGCGGGGAAGGTTGTGGTATCTCGCGATGTCACATTCGATGAAGCCACTTTCGACAGCGCCTCAGCTCACGATGATGATGAAATCGATGAAGCCGCTGATTGCCTGGATGACCTGGAGATCTCTTCTGCGGTCGGCACGCGAGATTTTCGACAGGCGGGGAAACGCAAAACCCGTCCCGACCCAGACGCACGCGAACGATCAAGTCGCCCTCGTTGCCGAACTGGACTTGAAGAGGCAAGCGCGCCCGGCAACGACTCAGACGACCCAGGACGCGACTCTCCGGATCAAGAAGCGAAGTCATATGATGATGGCGAGTCTATGCCAGCAATGTTCTGGCGTGCGAGTGCAAACGCAGTGGAAACAAAGGACAGCGCGGAGCCGAAGACGTTTCAGGAAGCCGTGAGTAGTGCCGACCAAGTGCACTGGCGCAAGGCGATTCGTGCGGAGCTCAAGTCGATGCGTCTCCGTGGCGTGTTCCGTGCTGCGAAGTTACCGAACAACCAGCGCGCCGTGGGAACGAAATGGGTCTTCAAAATCAAGCGCAAAGCTGACGGATCCATCGAGAAGTACAAGGCTCGACTCGTCGCGAAGGGATTTGTGCAGAAGTATGGGATCGACTACACCGAGACGTTCTCGCCGGTGGTCAAGTACGTCACTCTGCGCATGATCGTGGCCATCGCCAAATTCTTCGGATGGCCTCTCGACCAACTCGATGTGGTGACGGCGTTCCTGTACGGCCTCATGAAGGAGAAGGTGTTCTGCAGCATTCCCGAAGGTGTTGAGCTCGACGACGGATTCGACTGCGTGGAACTGCTCAAGGCTATCTACGGTCTCAAACAAGCGTCGCGAGTGTGGAACGAGACTTTCGACGAGTACGTTCGCTCCATTGGATTTCGCGTCTCGAGCTACGACCCATGCCTCTACATCAAGGTTGTCGACGGTGAATGCGTCCTGCTGCTCGTGTACGTCGACGACGTTTTGGTCACCGGCAGCTCCGCGACGTTGATTGCTGAAGTCAAGCGCCAGCTCAAGTCTCGCTTTGAGATGACTGACAGCGGGAAGTGCTCCTTCATTCTCGGCATCGCAGTTGTCGACAACGAGGACGGCAGCGTTACGCTAAGCCAAGCGCGCTACATTAACGACATCCTGGAGCGCTTTGGCATGCAGAACTGCAAACCTGCTGCCAGCCCGGTCGACCTCAGCATGAAGCTGGTGCCAAGTGACCTTTCGACCAAGCTAGATGCACCATTCCGCGAGGCGGTCGGTGCGCTCATGCACTTGATGACTTCGACTCGGCCTGACATTGCTTTCGCCGTTGGATACGTGTCACGCTTCATGGAGAACCCCCAAGTGGAACACTGGACTGCGGCCAAGCGCATTTTTCGCTACCTGCAAGGCACCAAGTCGCATGGCATCCGCTTCGCACCGAGCAAGGGCTTGGATTTTCGCGGCTACTCCGATGCTGACTGGGCTGGTGACCACAGCGACCGCAAGTCGACCTCAGGCTACCTGTTCCAAGTTCTCGGCGGACCGATTTCGTGGGGCTCCAAGAAGCAGTCAAGTGTGTCACTCTCCACAAGCGAAGCCGAGTATATCGCGCTGAGCCTCGCGATCCAAGAAGGCAAGTGGGTGCACAAGCTGCTATGTGAGATTCTAGCGGCGGCGGGCGAAGAATCGCCGGATCTGAAGATCTTCGAGGACAATCAGTCGTGCATCAAGATGACCAAGAACCCCGTGAACCATGGCCGCGCCAAGCACATCGACATCAAGTACCATCACATCCGCGACGAAGTCAAGCGCGGAGAAGTTCTCGTCGAGTACTGCGAAACTGCGACCATGCTGGCGGACATCCTGACCAAGGGACTTGGCGGACCTCGTCACAAGGACTTGACGATGGCTCTTGGTGTTCATGCGTGTTCGCATTGAGGGGGCGTGTTGCAGGTTGACGGCTGTACTGAGGGTTTCCGGTTAAGTGTGGTTTGTACCCATTAACCGGTTAACCGAACCGGTCCAATCCGAACCGCATGTTTACGCCATGATGATTACGGCAGTAGTGATTAGACGAGTAGATTGATTGGACGCGTGACTGTGTTTCTTTGTGGTAGGCCAAACAACTAACTCCGATAAATCAATCACTTTCGAATCTTCCTTCTTCCCCTCAAGTGGTCTTCGCTCCGGTCTCGCCCAAGCGTGCTCACTCTTCCGCTTCGTCCAAGCTTCGTCTCTTCAACTACACCCTTCATCACTTTCAGGTTCGCCAGCAGCGGCTTCTTCCCGGTCCAGACTTGGTGTGGCGACTTGTCGTGGCTGATGGCCCGTGTCGGACACCGGTTGCGAAGGAACGTAGCTGTCATCACCGCTTCACCCCAATACGTCTTGGACAATCCAGCATGTTCCAGCATACAGCGCGCACACTCCACTAACGTCCGGTTCATGCGCTCGGCGACTCCGTTCAGCTGAGGCGTGTATGGCGGCGTGAACTTCTGCACGATCCCACGGTCCGCACAGAACTTGGCCATCGCACCGGAAGTGTACTCGCCACCGTTGTCACTTCGAAGCGTCTTCACGCGCTTGCCGGTCTGAGTTTCAGCAAACGCCACAAACTCAGCGAACTTGGCAGCCACCTCGGACTTGTTCCGCAGCAAGTACACCACACAGAAGTGCGACTTGTCATCGACGAACGTGACGAAGTAGCGCTTGCCACCAAACGTTGGTGTCTGCATGGGACCGCACACATCGCTGTGAACCACCTCCAGCACTTGCTTCGCACGATTCGGGGACGACTTCATGTAGCTCACTCGCGTTTGCTTGCCGAGTGAGCATCCGTCGCACAGCTCCCACTGCTTCACCGACGTCATGTCGATGCCAACACCGTAGCTCTTCTTGACGATGGCGTCTAGACCGCCATGGCCAATGTGACCAAGTCGAAGGTGCCAGAGGTACGACGTGGTGTCCCCTTTGCGATCCTTCGAACTTGCCACATTGGCCTCGTCAGGCACCACTGGTGTCATGCACAGCTTGAACAGTCCCTTGCCAGCTCGCGCACCCAGCTTCCACTTGATGTCCTTGGTCTCCGCGAAGCATCCGTCGCGCTCGAATATCACCGGTCCAACATCCTTGGTAAACCGTCCAACGGAGAACAGGTTGCGCGATAGCTTGGGGATGTACCACACGTTCGTGAGCACACCCTTCTTCATCCCGCGCGGCGTCCTCATTGACATCACAATGTCGCCGGTTCCCAGAGCTTGGACCACACCGTCATCGGCAAGATGCACGTCCACCGGAGTGATCTTCTTGAAGTTCTTCATGTACTCCTTCGAGTACGTCATGTGCTGCGTCGCACCCGAGTCGACCAGCCACATGCCACTTGACTTGGAGGCATCCTTGTTGCTTCCAACCGAAAAGAGGAAGTCGCCAGAGTTGTCTTCACTCTGCGCGACATTCGCTCGTTGCGGCCTCTGCCGCTCCGAAAAGGTGTGGTCGCTTGATGGCAAAATGCAAAGTGATTGATTTAGGTCCTTAGTTCGCAAACTCCTTGCTACCTCTAAGCCTACTGGATTCTCTACTGGATACACTCTACTGGATTCTTTACCGGATACTGAGTTGCTTCAGCCAATCAGGGAGCGCCACGTCGATGCCCATCTTGTGCCCACTATCTTCTATCCACAATGATGTCGCACCCGTAGCGTAAACACTCGTAGCGTAAACACCGACCCGTAATCACAGGAATGCTTGCGGTGCCACTGAGTGAAGGTCATACCGGTATCCTACCGGTATGCCGCAGCTGGTCGAGGCGTCTTCTTGACAACACTCCCACTCGACTCGACAGCTCTTGCACCTTGGATCCCGAGCTTGTTTCGAAGTACTTCAAACTGCACCGCAGTGATCGCCTTCGTCATCATGTCGGCCAGCATGTCTGTAGTCGAAACATACTGTAGCACCACTTGACCGTCTTCCACCTTCTCGCGCACGAAGTGGTAGCGAATGTCGATGTGCTTGGTGCGCTTGTGGAATTCGGGATTCTTGGCCAACGCGATGGAGCCTTGGTTGTCCTCGTAGATCTTGATCGCTTCATCGCTTGCCATCTCGCCGAGCTCGCACAGGAACACCTTGAGCCACACTGCCTCTTGTGTCGCCTCCGATAGCGCCATGTACTCGGCTTCCGTTGAAGACAGCGCCACCGTCCGCTGCTTCTTGCTCCTCCAGCTGATGCATCCGCCGTTCATCATGAATGCGTAGCCGCTTGTACTCCGTCTTGACTCGATGTCTCCGGCCCAGTCCGCATCCGAATATCCGCACATACCAAGGTTGTCTTCCCGTGAGAACTCGAGTCCATGCGTAGGCGTCGCTTGAGGTACCGCAGCACACGCTTGAGGGCTTACCAATGCGTCGGACACGGGTCGGCAGAGAACTGGCTCAGCACTCCCACTGCAGCAGCGAGGTCCGGACGCGTCGCCACCATCAAGTACATGAGAGCACCGACGGCACTCCGATACGGCACGTTCTTCATGGTGTCTTCATGCTGGCAGCCACCCTCACACATGTTCTTGGTCAGCTTGAGTCCGGGGTCTTGCGGCGTCTTCACAGACTTGCTGTCTTGCATGCCGAACTTGGTCAGGATGGACTTGAGAAACTTGGTCTGCCGCACCGTCACTTTTCCGGAGTCGCGGTCGTTCTTGATCTCCATCCCGAGGAAATACTCAAGCTCGCCGAGGTCCGTCATTTCAAACCGCTTGCTCAACGCGCGCTTGGTCGATTCCAACAGCTCGTCGTTGCTGCTGGCGAGGATCAGGTCGTCAACGTAGAGCACCACGAAGATCATCTCTTGATCGTCCCTCTTGATGTAGACGCAGTGATCTGACTCGCACTTCTTGAACCCCATCTTCAGCATGAAGTCGTCGATGGTCTGGTTCCACATGCGCGGCGACTGCTTCAGTCCGTACAGCGATCGCTTGAGCTTGCATACGTGGTCCGGGTGGTCTTCGTCCACAAAGCCATCCGGCTGTGCCATGTAGATGTCTTCGTCCAGCACACCGTTGAGGAACGCAGTCTTGACATCCATCTGGTGCAGCTTCAAACCATACTTGGCAGCTAGACTCAGTATAATCCGGATCGACGTGAACTTGGCCACTGGTGCGAAGGTCTCGTCGTAGTCGATGCCGTACTTCTGCGAAAAACCCTTGGCCACCAGTCGCGCCTTGAACCGCTCAATCTCTCCAGCTTGGTTCTCCTTCACGCGAAACACCCATCTGCAGCCGATCGCCTTGCGTCCCTTCGGCAGCGGTACAAGGATCCACGTCTCGTTATTGTGAAGCGACTCCATCTCCGAGTCACACGCCTCCTTCCACTTGACTGCGTCGCTGGATTCCATCGCCGACTTGAACGTGGTCGGCATTTCTCCCACTGAATCCACGACGTACGCAGCTTCGAAGTCTTGACTTTCTTGAGCCACAGCAGACATCTCGTCCAGAGTCTGGTGTCGAGTCTGCGACGCATACCGCTTGGCACTTGGAACCTCCACGGCTTCTTCCAGCGACTGCGTCCGTGGGTGCCGCTTGCTGCCGGGCTCGAAGTCTTCATCCCGCGCAGCTTCTTCCTCTTCTTCGTTGTCGTCATCCGATTGCGATGAATCTTGATCCGTCACCTCTTCATCTTGAAGTTCCACAACAACTTCTTGATCGTAACTGCGTCTCCCACTGTCGAAGACGTCTTCCATGAACTGCGCGTCGCGGCTCACCAGTGCGCGACCGCTCTTCAGTTCTTCGAATCGATACGCTTTCTCGTGCTCCGAGTACCCGAGGAAACGGCAACGCACCGACCGAGCATCAAACTTGGTACGTTTCTCCTTCGGGACCGTCACGTATGCGTGGCAACCGAATACTTTCAGGTTCGCCAGCAGCGGCTTCTTCCCGGTCCAGACTTGGTGTGGCGACTTGTCGTGGCTGATGGCCCGTGTCGGACACCGGTTGCGAAGGAACGTAGCTGTCATCACCGCTTCACCCCAATACGTCTTGGACAATCCAGCATGTTCCAGCATACAGCGCGCACACTCCACTAACGTCCGGTTCATGCGCTCGGCGACTCCGTTCAGCTGAGGCGTGTATGGCGGCGTGAACTTCTGCACGATCCCACGGTCCGCACAGAACTTGGCCATCGCACCGGAAGTGTACTCGCCACCGTTGTCACTTCGAAGCGTCTTCACGCGCTTGCCGGTCTGAGTTTCAGCAAACGCCACAAACTCAGCGAACTTGGCAGCCACCTCGGACTTGTTCCGCAGCAAGTACACCACACAGAAGTGCGACTTGTCATCGACGAACGTGACGAAGTAGCGCTTGCCACCAAACGTTGGTGTCTGCATGGGACCGCACACATCGCTGTGAACCACCTCCAGCACTTGCTTCGCACGATTCGGGGACGACTTCATGTAGCTCACTCGCGTTTGCTTGCCGAGTGAGCATCCGTCGCACAGCTCCCACTGCTTCACCGACGTCATGTCGATGCCAACACCGTAGCTCTTCTTGACGATGGCGTCTAGACCGCCATGGCCAATGTGACCAAGTCGAAGGTGCCAGAGGTACGACGTGGTGTCCCCTTTGCGATCCTTCGAACTTGCCACATTGGCCTCGTCAGGCACCACTGGTGTCATGCACAGCTTGAACAGTCCCTTGCCAGCTCGCGCACCCAGCTTCCACTTGATGTCCTTGGTCTCCGCGAAGCATCCGTCGCGCTCGAATATCACCGGTCCGACGTCCTTGGTGAAGCGTCCGACGGAGAACAAGTTGCGCGACAACTTAGGAATGTGCCACACGTTCGTGAGCACACCTTTCTTGGTCCCGCGCGGAGTCTTCATTGACATCACAATGTCGCCACTGCCAATCGCCTGCACCACACCGTCATCCGCGAGATGCACATCCACCAGGTCGAAAGTATTGAGGGTTACCGGTTTGGTATCGGTTATTAACCGTGAACCGGTTAACCTGATGGAAGGTATGGATCTTGGACACGAAGCTTGGACGAAGCGGAGGGAGGGACGTCGCAGACGGCGGGACCGGAGCGAAGACACTTGAGGGGTAGAATGAAGATTCGAAAGTAATTGAATTGTTGGAGCTTACACCCTACTGTTATAGACACGCGACCCTGCGTCCTATCACCTAGTGCATCTAATCAACCATCACTCACCGGTGTTCGTCCAATCATCCTACTCGTCTAATCATCGGTGGCGTAAACAACTTACCGTAATCACCATAATCAACGTGGGTTCGGATTGGACCGGTTCGGGTTAACCGGTTCACGGTTAATAACCGATACCAAACCGGTAACCCTCAATACGCCCCCTCAATGCGAACACGCGTGGATGCCGAGAGCAGCCGTCAGGTCCGTGTGGCGAGGTCCCGGGAGCGCCTTCGTCATGATGTCCGCCAGCATCACAGAAGTCTCGCAATACTCGAGCTTCACTTCACCACGCTTGACTTCATCGCGGATGTGGTGGTACTTGATGTCGATGTGCTTGGCGCGACCGTGGTTCACTGGGTTCTTCGTCATCTTGATGCACGACTGGTTGTCTTCGCGGATCATGAGCTCGGGTCCAGTCTCATTAGCGGCCGCCAGAATCTCGCACAGCAGGCGATGAATCCACTTGCCCTCTTGGATCGCCAGACTGAGTGCGATGTACTCCGCCTCACTCGTAGACAGCGAAACACTTGATTGCTTCTTGCTGCCCCAGCTCACCGGTGCACCCATCAGCATGAACGTGTAGCCGGAAGTCGACTTGCGGTCCGCGAGGTCGCCAGCCCAGTCCGCGTCGGAGTACCCGCGAAAGTCGATGTTGTCACCCGGCTTGAAGCAGATCCCATGCGTCTTGGTGCCTTGCAGGTAGCGAAAGATACGCTTGACCGCAACCCAGTGTTCTTCTTGAGGGTTCTCCATGAAGCGCGACACATAGCCAACGGCGTACGCGATGTCCGGGCGCGTGGCAGTCATCAAGTGCATCAGAGCACCAACAGCTTCGCGAAACGGAGCGTTCACTTTGGTCGCTGCGTCACTTGAAATCAGTCGAGTGCTTATGTCGACGGGACTCACCACGGCCTTGCACTCGTCCATACCAAAACGCTTGAGAATGTCATCCACATAGCGGCGCTGACACATCGTCACGCTGCCGTCCGGACCGTCCACCAACTCGATCCCAAGAACGAACGCGCACTTGCCGCTGTCGGTCATCTCGAAGCGTGTCTTGAGGTCGGTCTTCGTGCGTGAGATCAGTTCGGGTGAACTTCCGGTAATCAGCACGTCATCCACGTAGACCAGCACGAGCACGCAGTGACCGTCAACGATCTTGATGTAGAGGCATGGGTCGAACGCCGAAACTTGAAAGCCGATAGAGCACACGAACTCGTCGAAGGTCTCGTTCCACACGCGCGAAGCTTGCTTGAGACCGTAGATCGCCTTCACCAATTCCAGGCAGTCGAAGTCACCGTAGAGATCAACACCTTCGGGGACCGCGCAGAACACCAGCTCCTTCATTATCCCGTACAGGAAAGCTGTCACCACGTCGAGTTGGTCGAGGGGCCAGCCAAAATACTTGGCAATCGCGATCACCATGCGCAGCGTCACATACTTGACGACGGGCGAGAACGTCTCGGTGTAGTCGATGCCGTACTTCTGCTTGAACCCCTTGGCCACGAGGCGCGCCTTGTACTTCTCGATCGATCCGTCCGCTTTGCGCTTGATCTTGAACACCCACTTGGTACCGATGGCGCGTTGTCCGTTAGGCAACTTGGCAGCACGAAACACACCACGAAGTCGCATCGACTCGAGCTCAGCACGAATTGCCTTGCGCCAGTGCACTTGGTCCGGGCCGTTCACCGCCTCTTGAAACGTCGTCGGCTCGGATAGATCGCCTGCTTCGACGGCATTGGCACTTGCACGCCAAAACATTGGTGGAGTCGAATCATCGTCTTCATCTCCATACTTTTCTTCTTCGTCTGCGTCTGCTCGGTGCGGAGAGGAGAGGAGTAGTTCGGCGCACTTGCTTCTTCCAGTCCAGGTCGATGACGCACAGCTCGCGGTCTTCTGGTAGCTTCATCTTCGTCACTCGGGCGGCTCTTGCGCTTCCCTGTCTGCGTGTACTCCGTCTGGCGGGAACCATCATTGTCGATGTCGAGCGATTCGAAGTCCAGGTCGTCGACATCTTCATCGGAAATCGTCAGTGAAAGTCCAAAGGTCGACTCATCGAAGTTGACATCGCGACTGATCACCACCTGCCCCGCCTCGATGTCATAAAGTCGATACGCCTTGGACACTTCTTCGTAACCCAGGAACAGTCCGGCGCAAGCCTTGGGATCCCACTTGAGCCGCTTCTCCTTCGGAGTCAAGATGTACGTCCGACAGCCGAACACACGCATGTGCTTCACACTCGGCTTGGACTTGTACACGATCTCGAACGGAGTCTTGTGCTCGATCTTGGGTGACGGCAGACGATTCTTCACGTAGATGGCCGTCATGGCCGCCTCAGCCCAGAAACACTTGTCCAGCTTGGCGTGATGCAGCATGCTGCGGCCGATCGTGACGATAGTCCGGATAGCTCGCTCTGCCGTGCCGTTGGTCTGGTGCGCGTACGGAACCGTGGTTTGCTGCTCGATGCCTTCGTCTTCGTAGAAGTCCTTGAGCGAGTTGGTCGCAAACTCACGAGCTCCGTCGTGCCGCACAAACTTGACCTTCTTGCCGAACTGCTTCTGCACCTTCATGATGTACGTCTTGATGCAGTCTTCGCTCTCCGACTTGGCACGCAGGCAGAAACCCTTCATGCATCCGCTGGCTTCGTCCACGATCAGCAGCAGGTACTTGCTGCCACCAAGCGAGTTTTTCTCCATGGGTCCGCAGATGTCGAAGTGGAGCAACTCGAACGTGTCGTAGCGACGCTTGTCACGGTTGCTTGGAAACGGTTTTTGGACCATCTTCCCTTGCTGGCAACCACGACACAGACTTGGTCCGCTCGACTTGAAAGGTGCCTTCGCGTCCTTGATCATGTGGTTGTCGACCATCTTGCGAAGCACCTCAACCGGAGCGTGACCCATGCGCGCGTGCAGGTCGACAATCTTGCCACTCGTCGCCGCATTCGCCGATCGCTGAGGCGTCATCAGCCAGTAGAGTCCATCCACGAGGTTTGCCGTCGCCACCACTTGCTTGGAGTCCTTGCGCGCAATCTGCATCTTGGTGCCGTCGAACACGACTTGAAACTTGCCACTTTTGTTGATCTGCGGTACCGAAAGCAGATTCTTGCTCATGCTTGGCACGTACAGCGCGTTCTTGATCTCGATCTCGCGCTCGTCGCCGTTGGGCAGGACCACTCGTTCTACGATGGTCCCCACACCCATGATGGCCGCCTTGTTGCCGTCGGCCACCGAAAGTTCGCCTTCGTTCTGCTCAATCAAATGGGCGAACTTGGCCTTGTCGTTGCAGATGTGGTGCGTTGCGCCGCTGTCGACCGCCCACATCCCGAGCATATCCTTGCCCGTCGAAATATCACAATCCAGTGAAAACGCGAACGCCACTCGATCAAAGCCGTAGTCGTAGTTGTCGTCGTCGTTTCGCCACTGGATGTTGTTGGCCCCGCGTCCACGGCCGTTGCCGCCGCGTCTTGGCCCTCGGTTCTCGTCCTTCTGCTTGGTCCAGCACTTGTCAATCGTGTGCCCCACTTTTCCGCAGTACGTACACTGGCGAGACTCTCGGTCGGTGTTGAACGCCTTGGCCGCGTTCTCCGTCTTCACCGTCGCCGTCTTCTCGCCTTGTCTCTTGATGTGCTCATTTGTGAGCACCTTCACGACGTCTTGCGACCGCAGTTCAGCGCTGCTCATCTCCAAGTTCAGCACGACGTTCTCGTAGCTCTTGGGGAGACTGCGCAACAAGCAGATCGCCACGTCCTCGTCCTCCATCTTGGCACCGATGCTGCTGAGCTTGGCGCTGATGTTGAGGACCTCGTTGCAATGATCCAAGACGTTGCCGCCTTCCGACATCCCCATGCTGAAGAGTTGGCGCTTCAGGTAGATGCGTCCAGCCTTCTGCGAACCACCGTACAGCGTCTTCAGGCGCGACCAGGCAACCCACGCTTCCTCGCAGTCGTCGACCACATGGTGGTAGTCCGCGTCCATGTGGAGCAACATCAGTCCGAACGCGATGTTGCTCGACTTGACGTAGTCGTCCTTGGCCCGCGAGTCCGTGAAGCTTGGCGTCGTCTCGCGGTTCACGACATGCCACGTCGACTTGGTCAGGAACACGCCACGCATGTAGCGGTTCCACGTCGCGTAGTTGTCCCCGTTGAACTTGTCAATGGAGACCTTGGTCGAGGCGTCTTGGGCAGAGGACATGGTGCTTGGGCTCATAACCTGATGGAAGGTATGGATCTTGGACACGAAGCTTGGACGAAGCGGAGGGAGGGACGTCACAGACGGCGGGACCGGAGCGAAGACACTTGAGGGGTAGAATGAAGATTCGAAAGTAATTGAATTGTTGGAGCTTACACCCTACTGTTATAGACACGCGACCCTGCGTCCTATCACCTAGTGCATCTAATCAACCATCACTCACCGGTGTTCGTCCAATCATCCTACTCGTCTAATCATCGGTGGCGTAAACAACTTACCGTAATCACCATAATCAACGTGGGTTCGGATTGGACCGGTTCGGGTTAACCGGTTCACGGTTAATAACCGATACCAAACCGGTAACCCTCAATACGAGCGGACCAAGTCTGTGTCGTGGTTGCCAACAAGGTAAAATGGTCCAAAAACCGTTCCCAAGCAACCGTGACAAGCGTCGCTACGACACGTTCGAGCTGCTCCACTTCGACATCTGCGGACCCATGGAGAAAAACTCGCTTGGTGGCAGCAAGTACCTGCTGCTGATCGTGGACGAAGCCAGCGGATGCATGAAGGGTTTCTGCCTGCGTGCCAAGTCGGAGAGCGAAGACTGCATCAAGACGTACATCATGAAGGTGCAGAAGCAGTTCGGCAAGAAGGTCAAGTTTGTGCGGCACGACGGAGCTCGTGAGTTTGCGACCAACTCGCTCAAGGACTTCTACGAAGACGAAGGCATCGAGCAGCAAACCACGGTTCCGTACGCGCACCAGACCAACGGCACGGCAGAGCGAGCTATCCGGACTATCGTCACGATCGGCCGCAGCATGCTGCATCACGCCAAGCTGGACAAGTGTTTCTGGGCTGAGGCGGCCATGACGGCCATCTACGTGAAGAATCGTCTGCCGTCACCCAAGATCGAGCACAAGACTCCGTTCGAGATCGTGTACAAGTCCAAGCCGAGTGTGAAGCACATGCGTGTGTTCGGCTGTCGGACGTACATCCTGACTCCGAAGGAGAAGCGACTCAAGTGGGATCCCAAGGCTCGCGCCGGACTGTTCCTGGGTTACGAAGAAGTGTCCAAGGCGTATCGACTTTATGACATCGAGGCGGGGCAGGTGGTTATCAGTCGCGATGTCAACTTCGATGAGTCGACCTTTGGACTTTCACTGACGATTTCCGATGAAGATGTCGACGACCTGGACTTCGAATCGCTCGACATCGACAATGATGGTTCCCGCCAGACGGAGTACACGCAGGCAGGGAAGCGCAAGAGCCGCCCGAGTGACGAAGATGAAGCTGCCAGAAGACCGCGAGCTGTGCGTCATCGACCTGGACTGGAAGAAGCAAGTGCGCCGAACTACTCCTCTCCACACCGAGCAGACGCAGACGAAGAAGAAAAGTATGGAGATGAAGATGACGATTCGACTCCACCAGTGTTTTGGCGTGCAAGTGCCAATGCCGTCGAAGCAGGCGACTGATGAACGGTGTAGTTGAAGAGACGAAGCTTGGACGAAGCGGAAGAGTGAGCACGCTTGGGCGAGACCGGAGCGAAGACCACTTGAGGGGAAGAAGGAAGATTCGAAAGTGATTGATTTATCGGAGTTAGTTGTTTGGCCTACCACAAAGAAACGCAGTCACGCGTCCAATCAATCTACTCGTCTAATCACTACTGCCGTAATCATCATGGCGTAAACATGCGGTTCGGATTGGACCGGTCCGGTTAACCGGTTAATGGGTACAAACCACACTTAACCGGAAATCCTCAGTACAGCCGTCAACCTGCAACACGCCCCCTCAATGCGAACACGCATGAACACCAAGAGCCATCGTCAAGTCCTTGTGACGAGGTCCGCCAAGTCCCTTGGTCAGGATGTCCGCCAGCATGGTCGCAGCTTCGCAGTACTCGACGAGAACTTCTCCGCGCTTGACTTCGTCGCGGATGTGATGGTACTTGATGTCGATGTGCTTGGCGCGGCCATGGTTCACGGGGTTCTTGGTCATCTTAATGCACGACTGATTGTCCTCGAAGATCTTCAGATCCGGTGATTCTTCGCCCGCCGCCGCTAGAATCTCACATAGCAGCTTGTGCACCCACTTGCCTTCTTGGATCGCGAGGCTCAGCGCGATGTACTCGGCTTCGCTCGTGGAGAGTGACACACTTGACTGCTTCTTGGAGCCCCACGAAATCGGTCCGCCGAGAACTTGGAACAGGTAGCCTGAGGTCGACTTGCGGTCGCTGTGGTCACCAGCCCAGTCAGCATCGGAGTAGCCGCGAAAATCCAAGCCCTTGCTCGGTGCGAAGCGGATGCCATGCGACTTGGTGCCTTGCAGGTAGCGAAAATGCGCTTGGCCGCAGTCCAGTGTTCCACTTGGGGTTCTCCATGAAGCGTGACACGTATCCAACGGCGAAAGCAATGTCAGGCCGAGTCGAAGTCATCAAGTGCATGAGCGCACCGACCGCCTCGCGGAATGGTGCATCTAGCTTGGTCGAAAGGTCACTTGGCACCAGCTTCATGCTGAGGTCGACCGGGCTGGCAGCAGGTTTGCAGTTCTGCATGCCAAAGCGCTCCAGGATGTCGTTAATGTAGCGCGCTTGGCTTAGCGTAACGCTGCCG
Organism: Phytophthora plurivora; assembly: GCA_030027945.1. Lineage (NCBI taxonomy): Eukaryota > Oomycota > Peronosporomycetes > Peronosporales > Peronosporaceae > Phytophthora > Phytophthora plurivora. The sequence goes on from CP125266.1 coordinate 1,201,798, forward strand.
TCCTCGTTGTCGACAACTGCGATGCCGAGAATGAAGGAGCACTTCCCGCTGTCAGTCATCTCAAAGCGAGACTTGAGTTGGCGCTTGACTTCAGCAATCAACGTCGCGGAGCTGCCGGTGACCAAAACGTCGTCGACGTACACGAGCAGCAGGACGCATTCACCGTCGACAACCTTGATGTAGAGGCATGGGTCGTAGCTCGAGACGCGAAATCCAATGGAGCGAACGTACTCGTCGAAAGTCTCGTTCCATACTCGCGACGCTTGTTTGAGACCATAGATAGCCTTGAGCAGTTCCACGCAGTCGAATCCGTCGTCGAGCTCAACACCTTCGGGAATGCTGCAGAACACCTTCTCCTTCATGAGGCCGTACAGGAACGCCGTCACCACGTCGAGTTGGTCGAGAGGCCATCCGAAGAATTTGGCGATGGCCACGATCATGCGCAGAGTGACGTACTTGACCACCGGCGAGAACGTCTCGGTGTAGTCGATCCCATACTTCTGCACAAATCCCTTCGCGACGAGTCGAGCCTTGTACTTCTCGATGGATCCGTCAGCTTTGCGCTTGATTTTGAAGACCCATTTCGTTCCCACGGCGCGCTGGTTGTTCGGTAACTTCGCAGCACGGAACACGCCACGGAGACGCATCGACTTGAGCTCCGCACGAATCGCCTTGCGCCAGTGCACTTGGTCGGCACTACTCACGGCTTCCTGAAACGTCTTCGGCTCCGCGCTGTCCTTTGTTTCCACTGCGTTTGCACTCGCACGCCAGAACATTGCTGGCGTAGACTCGCCATCATCATATGACTTCGCTTCTTGATCCGGAGAGTCGCGTCCTGGGTCGTCTGAGTCGTTGCCGGGCGCGCTTGCCTCTTCAAGTCCAGCTCGGCAACGAGGGCGACTTGATCATTCGCGTGCGTCTGGGTCGGGACGGGTTTTGCGTTTCCCCGCCTGTCGAAAATCTCGCGTGCCGACCGCAGAAGAGATCTCCAGGTCATCCAGGCAATCAGCGGCTTCATCGATTTCATCATCATCGTGAGCTGAGGCGCTGTCGTGATGGAAGGTATGGATCTTGGACACAAAGCTTGGACGAAGCGGAGGGAGGGACGTCGCAGACGGCGGGACCGGAGCGAAGACACTTGAGGGGTAGAATGAAGATTCGAAAGTAATTGAATTGTTGGAGCTTACACCCTACTGTTATAGACACGCGACCTTGCGTCCTATCACCTAGTGCATCTAATCAACCATCACTCACCGGTGTTCGTCCAATCATCCTACTCGTCTAATCATCGGTGGCGTAAACAACTTACCGTAATCACCATAATCAACGTGGGTTCGGATTGGACCGGTTCGGGTTAACCGGTTCACGGTTAATAACCGATACCAAACCGGTAACCCTCAATACGCCCCCTCAATGCGAACACGCGTGGATGCCGAGAGCAGCCGTCAGGTCCGTGTGGCGAGGTCCCGGGAGCGCCTTCGTCATGATGTCCGCCAGCATCACAGAAGTCTCGCAATACTCGAGCTTCACTTCACCGCGCTTGACTTCATCGCGGATGTGGTGGTACTTGATGTCGATGTGCTTGGCGCGACCGTGGTTCACTGGGTTCTTCGTCATCTTGATGCACGACTGGTTGTCTTCGCGGATCATGAGCTCGGGTCCAGTCTCATTAGCGGCCGCCAGAATCTCGCACAGCAGGCGATGAATCCACTTGCCTCTTGGATCGCCAGACTGAGTGCGATGTACTCCGCCTCACTCGTAGACAGCGAAACACTTGATTGCTTCTTGCTGCCCCAGCTCACCGGTGCACCCATCAGCATGAACGTGTAGCCGGAAGTCGACTTGCGGTCCGCGAGGTCGCCAGCCCAGTCCGCGTCGGAGTACCCGCGAAAGTCGATGTTGTCACCCGGCTTGAAGCAGATCCCATGCGTCTTGGTGCCTTGCAGGTAGCGAAAGATACGCTTGACCGCAACCCAGTGTTCTTCTTGAGGGTTCTCCATGAAGCGCGACACATAGCCAACGGCGTACGCGATGTCCGGGCGCGTGGCAGTCATCAAGTGCATCAGAGCACCAACAGCTTCGCGAAACGGAGCGTTCACCTTGGTCGCTGCGTCACTTGAAATCAGTCGAGTGCTTATGTCGACGGGACTCACCACGGCCTTGCACTCGTCCATACCAAAACGCTTGAGAATGTCATCCACATAGCGGCGCTGACACATCGTCACGCTGCCGTCCGGACCGTCCACCAACTCGATCCCAAGAACGAACACGCACTTGCCGCTGTCGGTCATCTCGAAGCGTGTCTTGAGGTCGGTCTTCGTGCGTGAGATCAGTTCGGGTGAACTTCCGGTGATCAATACATCGTCCACGTAGACCAGCACGAGCACGCAGTGACCGTCAACGATCTTGATGTAGAGGCATGGGTCGAACGCCGAAACTTGAAAGCCGATGGAGCACACGAACTCGTCGAAGGTCTCGTTCCACACGCGCGAAGCTTGCTTGAGACCGTAGATCGCCTTCACCAATTCCAGGCAGTCGAAGTCACCGTCGAGATCAACACCTTCGGGGACCGCGCAGAACACCAGCTCCTTCATTATCCCGTACAGGAAAGCTGTCACCACGTCGAGTTGGTCGAGGGGCCAGCCAAAATACTTGGCAATCGCGATCACCATGCGCAGCGTCACATACTTGACGACGGGCGAGAACGTCTCGGTGTAGTCGATGCCGTACTTCTGCTTGAACCCCTTGGCCACGAGGCGCGCCTTGTACTTCTCGATCGATCCGTCCGCTTTGCGCTTGATCTTGAACACCCACTTGGTACCGATGGCGCGTTGTCCGTTAGGCAACTTGGCAGCACGAAACACACCACGAAGTCGCATCGACTCGAGCTCAGCACGAATTGCCTTGCGCCAGTGCACTTGGTCCGGGCCGTTCACCGCCTCTTGAAACGTCGTCGGCTCCGATAGGTCGCCTGCTTCGACGGCATTGGCACTTGCACGCCAAAACACTGGTGGAGTCGAATCGTCATCTTCATCTCCATACTTTTCTTCTTCGTCTGCGTCTGCTCGGTGCGGAGAGGAGTAGTTCGGCGCACTTGCTTCTTCCAGTCCAGGTCGATGACGCACAGCTCGCGGTCTTCTGGCAGCTTCATCTTCGTCACTCGGGCGGCTCTTGCGCTTCCCTGTCTGCGTGTACTCCGTCTGGCGGGAACCATCATTGTCGATGTCGAGCGATTCGAAGTCCAGGTCGTCGACATCTTCATCGGAAATCGTCGGTGAAAGTCCAAAGGTCGACTCATCGAAGTTGACATCGCGACTGATCACCACCTGCCCCGCCTCGATGTCATAAAGTCGATACGCCTTGGACACTTCTTCGTAACCCAGGAACAGTCCGGCGCGAGCCTTGGGATCCCACTTGAGTCGCTTCTCCTTCGGAGTCAGAATGTACGTCCGACAGCCGAACACACGCATGTGCTTCACACTCGGCTTGGACTTGTACACGATCTCGAACGGAGTCTTGTGCTCGATCTTGGGTGACGGCAGACGATTCTTCACGTAGATGGCCGTCATGGCCGCCTCAGCCCAGAAACACTTGTCCAGCTTGGCGTGATGCAGCATGCTGCGGCCGATCGTGACGATAGTCCGGATAGCTCGCTCTGCTGTGCCGTTGGTCTGGTGCGCGTACGGAACCGTGGTTTGCTGCTCGATGCCTTCGTCTTCGTAGAAGTCCTTGAGCGAGTTGGTCGCAAACTCACGAGCGCCGTCGTGCCGCACAAACTTGACCTTCTTGCCGAACTGCTTCTGCACCTTCATGATGTACGTCTTGATGCAGTCTTCGCTCTCCGACTTGGCACGCAGGCAGAAACCCTTCATGCATCCGCTGGCTTCGTCCACGATCAGCAGCAGGTACTTGCTGCCACCAAGCGAGTTTTTCTCCATGGGTCCGCAGATGTCGAAGTGGAGCAGCTCGAACGTGTCGTAGCGACGCTTGTCACGGTTGCTTGGAAACGGTTTTTGGACCATCTTCCCTTGCTGGCATCCGCGACACAGACTTGGTCCGCTCGACTTGGAAGGTGCCTTCGCGTCCTTGATCATGTGGTTGTCGACCATCTTGCGAAGCACCTCAACCGGAGCGTGACCCATGCGCGCGTGCAGGTCGACAATCTTGCCACTCGTCGCCGCATTCGCCGATCGCTGAGGCGTCATCAGCCAGTAGAGTCCATCCACGAGGTTTGCCGTCGCCACCACTTGCTTGGAGCCCTTGCGCGCAATCTGCATCTTGGTGCCGTCGAACACCACTTGGAACAGGCCACTTTTGTTGATCTGAGGTACCGAAAGCAGATTCTTGCTCATGCTTGGGACGTACAGCGCGTTCTTGATCTCGATCTCGCGCTCGTCGCCGTTGGGTAGGACCACTCTTTCCACGATGGTCCCCACACCCATGATGGCCGCCTTGTTGCCGTCGGCCACGGAGAGTTCGCCTTCGTTCCGCTCAATCAAATGGGCGAACTTGGCCTTGTCGTTGCAGATGTGGTGCGTTGCGCCGCTGTCGACCGCCCACATGCTTGCCCGTCGAAACCCCACATTCCAGTGAAACCGCGAACGCTACTCGATCAAAGCCGTAGTCGTAGTTGTCGTCGTCGTTTCGCCACTGGATGTTGTTGGCCCCGCGTCCACGGCCGTTGCCGCCGCGTCTTTGGCCCCGATTCTCTTCCTTCTGCTTGGTCCAGCACTTGTCAACCGTGTGCCCCACTTTCCCGCAGTACGTACACTGGCGAGACTCTCGGTCGGTGTTGAACGCCTTGGCCGCATTCTCCGTCTTCACCGTCGCCGTCGCCGTCTTCTCGCCTTGTCTCTTGATGTGCTCATTCGTGAGCACCTTCACGACGTCTTGCGATCGCAGTTCAGCGCTGCTCATCTCCAAGTTCAGCACGACGTTCTCGTAGCTCTTGGGGAGGCTGCGCAACAGGCAGATCGCCACGTCCTCGTCCTCCATCTTGGCACCGATGCTGCTGAGCTTGGCGCTGATGTTGAGGACCTCGTTGCAATGATGCAAGACGTTGCCGCCTTCCGACATCTCCATGCTGAAGAGTTGGCGCTTCAGGTAGATGCGTCCAGCCTTCTGCGAACCACCGTACAGCGTCTTCAGGCGCGACCAGGCAACCCACGCTTCCTCGCAGTCGTCGACCACATGGTGGTAGTCCGCGTCCATGTGGAGCAACATCAGTCCGAACGCGATGTTGCTGGACTTGACGTAGTCGTCCTTGGCCCGCGAGTCCGTGAACCTTGGCGTCGTCTCGCGGTTCACGACATGCCACACCGACTTGGTCAGTGATGGAAGGTATGGATCTTGGACACGAAGCTTGGACGAAGCGGAGGGAGGGACGTCGCAGACGGCGGGACCGGAGCGAAGACACTTGAGGGGTAGAATGAAGATTCGAAAGTGATTGAATTGTTGGAGCTTACACCCTACTGTTATAGACACGCGACCCTGCGTCCTATCACCTAGTGCATCTAATCAACCATCACTCACCAGTGTTCGTCCAATCATCCTACTCGTCTAATCATCGGTGGCGTAAACAACTTACCGTAATCACCATAATCAACGTGGGTTCGGATTGGACCGGTTCGGGTTAACCGGTTCACGGTTAATAACCGATACCAAACCGGTAGCCCTCAATATGGCGAAAGTGGCTTCATCGAATGTGACATCGCGAGATACCACAACCTTCCCCGCCTCGATGTCATAAACTCGATACGCCTTGGAGCGCTCCTCGTAGCCCAGAAAGATTCCTCCACGTGCCTTAGGATCCCACTTCAGTCGCTTTTCCTTCGGCGTCAAAACGTAGGCCTTGCATCCGAAGACCCGCATGTGCTTCACGTTCGGCTTGGACTTGTACACGACCTCGAAGGGTGTTTTCCCGGGAAACTTGGGAGACGGCAGTCGGTTCTTGATGTAGATCGCCGTCATCGCCGCTTCCGCCCAGAAGGTCTTGTCCAAGCCAGCGTAGTGGAGCATGCTCCGACCGATCGTCACGATTGTTCGGTTTGCACGTCCAGCCGTACCGTTCGTCTGATGCGCATACGGAACGGTAGGCTGCACCTCGATGCCGTGATCTTCGTAGAACGCCAAGAGCGAGTTGGTGGCAAATTCCTTGGCTCCATCATGACGCACGAACTTGACCTTGGTGTCAAATTGGCGTTCCACTTTGGCGACGAAGCTCCGCAGACAGCGATCGCTTTCTGATTTGGCGCGAAGACAGAATCCCGTCATGCATCCGCTGGCTTCGTCCGTGATCAGCAGCAGGTACTTGCTGCCACCAAGCGACACTTGCTCCATGGGTCCGCACGTGTCGAAGTGGAGGAACTCGAAGGGCTTGTACTTGCGCTTGTCCGGGTTGCTGGGGAACGGCTTGGACCATCTTGCCCTGTTGGCATCCACGGCACTTGGACGAATTCGCCGACGTCGACGGCATCTTCGCACCTGCAACCATGCCGCTTGACACCATCTTGCGAAGAACGTCGTTCGGAGCGTGGTCCATTCGCGCATGTAGATCGACACCGTTGACAGATACTCTCGAAATAGAGTTTGCACTCCCGCGCGGAACTCGAAGCCAGTACAGGCCATCAACCAGGTCCGCCGCGGCAACCACCTTCTGCGACGATTTGCGTGCAATGTGCATTTCAGCACCATCGAAGACAACCTTGAACAGACCGCTGCTGTTGATCTGAGGCACCGACAGCAGGTTCTTGTTCATACTTGGGACGAAGAGTGCGTTCTTGATTTCGATCTCGCGTTCATCGCCGTTGGGCAAGACCACTTGCTCGAAGATGGTCCCGACACCCATTATGGCAGCCTTGTTTCCGTCGGCCACGGAGAGCTCGCCTTCATGTCCCTCGACCAGATTGGCGAACTTGGACTTGTCGTTGCAGATGTGGTGCGTGGCACCACTGTCGATCGCCCACATCCCCGAAGAATTCTTGCCCGACGAGATGCTGCATTCGAGCGAGGTCGCAAACGCCACGCGATCGTAGCCGTAGTCGTAGTCGTCTTCATCATTACGCCATTGCGTAAAATTGGCTCCGCGTCCACGGCCGTTGCCGCCGCGTCTTGGGCCCCGATTCTCGTCCTTCTGCTTGGTCCAGCACTTGTCAATCGTGTGCCCCACTTTTCCGCAGTACGTACACTGGCGAGACTCTCGGTCGGTGTTGAACGCCTTGGCCGCATTCTCCGTCTTCACCGTCGCCGTCGCCGTCTTCTCGCCTTGCCGCTTGATGTGCTCATTCGTGAGCACCTTCACGACGTCTTGCGACCGCAGTTCAGCGCTGCTCATCTCCAAGTTCAGCACGACGTTCTCGTAGCTCTTGGGGAGACTGCGCAGTAGGCAGATCGCCACGTCTTCATCCTCCATCTTGGCGCCGATGCTGCTGAGCTTGGCGCTGATGTTGAGGACCTCGTTGCAATGATGCAAGACGTTGCCGCCTTCCGACATCTCCATGCTGAAGAGTTGGCGCTTCAGGTAGATGCGTCCAGCCTTCTGCGAACCACCGTACAGCGTCTTCAGGCGCGACCAGGCAACCCACGCTTCCTCGCAGTCGTCGACCACATGGTGGTAGTCCGCGTCCATGTGGAGCAACATCAGTCCGAACGCGATGTTGCTCGACTTGACGTACTCGTCCTTGAACCGCGAGTCCGTGAAGCTTGGCGTCGTCTCGCGGTTCACGACATGCCACGTCGACTTGGTCAGGAACACGCCACGCATGTAGCGGTTCCACGTCGCGTAGTTGTCTCCGTTGAACTTGTCAATGGAGACCTTGGTGGAAGCATCGTGGGCAGAGGACATGGTACTTGGGCTCATAACCTGATGAAGGGTGTAGTTGAAGAGACGAAGCTTGGACGAAGCGGAAGAGTGAGCACGCTTGGGCGAGACCGGAGCGAAGACACTTGAGGGGAAGAAGGAAGATTCGAAAGTGATTGATTTATCGGAGTTAGTTGTTTGGCCTACCACAAAGAAACGCAGTCACGCGTCCAATCAATCTACTCGTCTAATCACTACTGCCGTAATCATCATGGCGTAAACATGCGGTTCGGATTGGACCGGTTCGGTTAACCGGTTAATGGGTACAAACCACACTTAACCGGAAACCCTCAGTACAGCCGTCAACCTGCAACACTCTTGCACCTTGGATCCCCAACTTGCTCCGAAGAACTTCGAACTGCACAGCAGTGATCGCCTTCGTCATGATGTCAGCCAGCATTTCGGTCGTCGAAACATACTGCAGCACCACTTGACCGTCTTCCACCTTCTCGCGCACGAAGTGGTAGCGAATGTCAATGTGCTTGGTGCGCTTGTGGAATTCGGGATTCTTGGCCAACGCGATGGAGCCTTGGTTGTCCTCGTAGATCTTGATCGCTTCATCGCTTGCCATCTCGCCGAGCTCGCACAGGAACACCTTGAGCCACACTGCCTCTTGTGTCGCCTCCGATAGCGCCATGTACTCCGCTTCCGTTGAAGACAGCGCCACCGTCCGCTGCTTCTTGCTCCTCCAGCTGATGCATCCGCCGTTCATCATGAATGCGTAGCCGCTTGTACTCCGTCTTGACTCGATGTCTCCGGCCCAGTCCGCATCCGAATATCCGCACATACCAAGGTTGTCTTCCCGTGAGAACTCGAGTCCATGCGTAGGCGTCGCTTGGAGGTACCGCAGCACACGCTTGAGGGCTTGCCAATGCGTCGGACACGGGTCGGCAGAGAACTGGCTCAGCACTCCCACTGCAGCAGCGAGGTCCGACGCGTCGCCACCATCAAGGCATGAGAGCACCGACGGCACTCCGATACGGCACGTTCTTCATGGTGTCTTCATGCTGGCAGCCACCTCACACTTGTCAGTCAGCTTGAGTCCGGGTCTTGCGGCGTCTTCACACTTGCTGTCTTGCATGCCGAACTTGGTCAGGATGGACTTGAGAAACTTGGTCTGCCGCACCGTCACTTTCCGGAGTCGCGGTCGTTCTTGATCTCCATCCCGAGGAAATACTCAAGCTCGCCGAGGTCCGTCATTTCAAACCGCTTGCTCAACGCGCGCTTGGTCGATTCCAACAGCTCGTCGTTGCTGGCGAGGATCAGGTCGTCAACGTAGAGCACCACGAAGATCATCTCTTGATCGTCCCTCTTGATGTAGACGCAGTGATCTGACTCGCACTTCTGAACCCCATCTTCAGCATGAAGTCGTCGATGGTCTGGTTCCACATGCGCGGCGACTGCTTCAGTCCGTACAGCGATCGCTTGAGCTTGCATACGTGGTCCGGGTGGTCTTCGTCCACAAAGCCATCCGGCTGTGCCATGTAGATGTCTTCGTCCAGCACACCGTTGAGGAACGCAGTCTTGACATCCATCTGGTGCAGCTTCAAACCATACTTGGCAGCTAGACTCAGTATAATCCGGATCGACGTGAACTTGGCCACTGGTGCGAAGGTCTCGTCGTAGTCGATGCCGTACTTCTGCGAAAAACCCTTGGCCACCAGTCGCGCCTTGAACCGCTCAATCTCCAGCTTGGTTTTCCTTCACGCGAAACACCCATCTGCAGCCGATCGCCTTGCGCCCTTCGGCAGTGGCACGACATCCCACGTGTCGTTCTTGAGCAGCGAGTCACACCCGAGTCACACGCCTCCTTCCACTTGATTGCGTCGCTGGATTCCATCGCCGACTTGAACGTGGTCGGCATTTCTCCCACTGAATCCACGACGTACGCAGCTTCGAAGTCTTGACTTCTTGAGCCGCAGCAGACATCTCGTCCAGAGTCTGGTGTCGACTCTGTCGCTTGGCACTTGGAACCTCCACGGCTTCTTCCAGCGACTGCGTCCGTGGTGCCGCTTGCTGCCGGGCTCGAAGTCTTCATCCCGCGCAGCTTCTTCTTGTCGTCTTCATCCGACTGCGACGAATCTTGATCCGTCGTCTCTTCATCTTGAATGATCACCAACTCCTCTGATGGTAGTCACGTCTCCCACTGTCGAAGACGTCTTCCATGAACTGCGCGTCGCGGCTCACCAGTGCGCGACCGCTCTTCAGTTCTTTCGAATCGATACGCTTTCTCATGATCCGAGTACCCCAGGAACCGACAGCGCACTGACCGAGCGTCAAACTTGCGCTTCTCTTTCGGGACCGTTACGTACGCGGCAACCGAACACTTTCTGTTGCAGGTTGACGGCTGTACTGAGGGTTTGCCAAGTGTGGTTTGTACCCATTAACCGGTTAACCGACCGGTCCAATCCGAACCGCATGTTTACGCCATGATGATTACGGCAGTAGTGATTAGACGAGCAGATTGATTGGACGCGTGACTGCGTTTCTTGTGGTAGGCCAAACAACTAACTCCGATAAATCAATCACTTTCGAATCTTCCTTCTTCCCCTCAAGTGTCTCGCTCCGGTCTCGCCCCAAGCGTGCTCACTCTTCCGCTTCGTCCAAGCTTCGTCTCTTCAACTACACCCTTCATCAGGTTATGAGCCCAAGTACCATGTCCTCTGCCCACGATAAGTCGCACCAAGGTCTCCATTGACAAGTTCAACGGAGACAACTACGCGACGTGGAACCGCTACATGCGGCGTGTTCCTGACCAAGTCGACGTGGCATGTCGTGAACTGCGAGACGACCCAAGCTTCACGGACTCGCGGGCCAAGGACGACTATGTCAAGTCGAGCAACATCGCGTTCGGACTGATGTTGCTCCACATGGACGCGGACTACCACCATGTGGTCGACGACTGCGAGGAAGCGTGGGTTGCGTGGTCGCGCCCTGAAGACGCTGTACGGTGGTTCGCAGAAGGTTGACGCATCTACCTGAAGCGCCAACTTCAGCATGGAGATGTCGGAAGGCGGCAACGTCTTGCATCATTGCAACGAGGTCTCAACATCAGCGCCAAGCTCAGCAGCATCGGCGCCAAGATGGAGGATGAAGACGTGGCGATCTGCTTGTTGCGCAGCCTCCCAAGAGCTACGAGAACGTCGTGCTGAACTTGGAGATGAGCAGCGCTGAACTGCGGTCGCAAGACGTTGTGAAGGTGCTCACGAATGAGCACATCAAGAGACAAGGCGAGAAGACGGCGACGGTGAAGACGGAGAATGCGCCAAGGCGTTCAACACCGACCGAGAGTCTCGCCAGTGTACGTACTGCGGAAAATTGGGGCACACGATTGACAAGTGCTGGACCAAGCAGAAGGACGCGAGAATCGGGGCCCAAGACGCGGCGGCAACGGCCGTGGACGGGCAACAACATCCAGTGGCGAAACGACGACGACAACTACGACGCCGTACGGCTTTGATCGAGTAGCGTTCG